>NIJG01000033.1:1374313-1399578 GCA_002201625.1 Euglossa dilemma | reverse complement strand
TTATTATTAATATTAATATTGTTATTATTATTGTTATTATTATCGTTATTACTATTATTGTTGTTGTCCTTCTTTCTCTCGTTCGTGTCTGTTACTATCGTTTACTGAAAGGCCGCGACAACGCTCTCTCGAGGAATGTGTACAACACAGCTTTCCGAATTCTTCTAATACCCTCGAACGAATGCGATGTCACCGCTCGCTCGACGAGGACGCGCGTTACATAATTAACATTACGTATCATCGCCCTACGCGGCACCGAGCGTCGATCATCTTATCCGGAGATGAGACTGAGAGAGTGTGAGAGATAGATAGAAAGCGACAGCGGTCAGCGGTCTGTTAGGTTAAACGGAGATAAGGGTTTAGCCGAAGAAAGAGAACGCACAACGTGGCCGTGTATTGTCAATAGCGAATAATGTGTCGAGGTGCCTCCGTTACCCTCCTCTGTCCGCGATGCGTCTACAACGCCTGTCCCTTTTGAATCGCTTCCTGGCCAGTTCTTCCGTTTTTCTGGTTCGGTTCTTCCACGCGAGGAACGCTTCTCGTTTTAACGACGACGATACGAAACGATCGAAACGTTGGAAAATTTGGTCGGCCAGCAAGAACCGAACGAACGACGACGACCTATCTGGCGGGTCCTCCGCTTCCGGTCTCTTCTTGCTTCTTCCTTCCTTTCACTCTTCGCTTCTTCTCCTTCCTTCATCTTCGCCGCCGAAACCTCGTAGATACTGGAAGCACGTCGCGCACGTTTCACTCCGTGCAATTTCTCCGTTCCAGGACTTTCCTCGTTGCAGAAGAAAACGGGAGAACAGAGACGGAGAGAGGGAGAGCGAAGAGAAAGGAAGTACAAAGAAACCAGTCCCTTTCGTGCTTTCGTTACTTGGTCTCTCCACAGTGGCAGCCTCCTCGAAACCCACGTGTCGTCGTTTCTGTCGAGCAAAAAGAAAGGGAAGTTAGATTGAATGAAACTGCTACGTGTTACGTTATCATTGAATTACGGCGTGGATTAGGATCAGGGAAGCTTCCCGAGGTTCTTTCAGACAATCAGTGATCAGGAAGACTTTCGTGTATTATGTTCATTGCCATTAGAACTTCGTTTTTAACTCTAAATTTACGGGAGCCGTCAATTTGACGGATGGGTTGCTTCAATTATACGATATTAACAGATTTAATTAACTTATATTAAGTCTGTTAATATTGCGATTGTTTTGAAATTAAACCCATCGTTTGTTTTTTAAAGAAAATATGTAGTTTTCATTACCCCAAATCTGAGTGTCCGTAGAAATAAGTATACAAAATACCTCCGTAAATCTAGTGTTAAAGAAAATTTCTTAACTAGAAAAATTTCTTATTTTTATAAGATAAAAAGAGCATTAATATCCGTTTCTTAGATACAAATTGTCGACTTTCGAGTACTTAATTTCAGTTAAACGACCATTTTCACAGGCAATGTTTATTATTTGGGGAAAATGAAATATCACACAAATTATCGCGACAACGAACAAGCGAAACTTGCTGTGTAAAACGAATTAACATTTCCGCACTGTGTTAATTTCGTTTTCTGCGTGACTCTCGTATGAAGAGTGACGTTACACGATACTCGAACGAAACAACTCATGTACGCACGTAGTTGCCATTGTTCATTAGAAATTGATGGACAGTGGTGTTCCCTTTTACGTCGTTAATGTCATTAACGTTTCAATATAGTAGTCACACACATGTTACATTGCATTAGTTACAATGAAAGAATATAATCGAGAATGAATATAAATTTTGATAAAAACGATTGTCTCATGGCGAATGACACGGCGTTGCTTTACACAAAATGTTGCACGTATGCCAATGTAAATATGAGAAAAAGCTCGATTACGTTACAAATTTTGTTCATAAACGTTGTATCGAGTTTGGAACATTTAAACGAACTCGAATTGTCGTAAATTTTGAAAGTTTCAGCAGGAAAAAAATTGATGGAAAAAATGTTGCGAGGGTGTAGCTTTTTAATCGAGTTGCGTTTCGTTCTTAAATTCAATTTCGAGTTATTATTATGGGAAACAACGATATAGAAATTTGAAGATAATATTACCTTTGGCATTTTTTGTGCATTTTTTCGGTGACTTGACCGGGACAATCTGTTTATTGGACAATTATGTGCGGCGCATGACACAGTATCACTATCGTGGCCAGAACCGTGAACAACGAGAAGATGATCAAGCAAAGCCTGCAAATTAACAAGAAAAAGATTGCAATTAGATTTCACAGTATCGGTAAAATTCCTTGGCATAAAGATCACTCTCAGACTCAAATAGTTTACTGGAAACACGAACAACTAGAAAATTCATCGACACTTGGAATGAAAATAAAATAATGAAAATAAAAATCTTTTATCTAATCGATAAAATAATATAACAATTTTTAGTTTTAGCGTAAAGTGCGTTGTTCGTAAATAAATTTCTAAACTTTCATTCGAATCTAAGAAGAATGGAATGCAGCAACAAAAATATACTGAACCTGTCCACCACCATAGCAGCGAATTTCCAATCGCTAATGACCTGGTCGCTTTCATCCGCTTTTTTCATACGCTCCGTGATGAATCGCAATTCCTTGAGGATCTTGTGCAATTCCTCCTGTACCCCGTTCAGAGGTAACGACGCCGACGTATCTTCGACTGTTGCTGGTCTTCCGGTAGATATCGGTGTACCAAACGCCGATCTATTATCCAATTAAAATAACCATTAAACGTATTTTTCGAATTATTTCTCAATTATAAATTTCGTAAATAGCCTACGACGATCTTAACACTTTATAAGTAAACTCTCCTTCGAGTTTGGAGAAACTGATTTTAATTGATTAGAATTCCTCTATTAATATAATTGGGACTTAAGGTATTGCGACGCGGTATAAGGTTACAGTAATAAATAATAAAAGAAATAAATAAAATAAGAATCGAAGACCGTGTCGATGAGTGAAAGATTTTTACGATACTATTGTCGCGATATTACTAATATCAAACACTATAAATCGTATATATTAGGTTGGGGTTATATATTTAACACTAGATTTACGGGCGTTTTTAAATACCTATCTTTATGGAGACTTCGTGAAAACTACGTATTTTCTTAAAAAATAAGACAAAAATAACAAACTTAATATAAGATGATTAAATCTATTAATATTGTATGATTGGAGATACTCACCCGTCAAATTGACGGGTCCCGTAAATCTAGTGTTAATAATGTAATGCATTTCTTTTTCTTCAATCTAATATAAACTCGATATGTTCCTAATGCAACCAGTTATATCGCGCTAATGCGATAGACAAGGATAGATCAGGCAACAACGGTCAGCGCCATCTATGATTTCAGGTCGCAAGTTTGTGCTCCGCTAGCGCCATCTATGATTTTAAGTCGGAAGCTTGTGCTCCGTTTGTGTTCCAATAAATAGTCATAGCATAAACTTCCGCGTGTAAATCATAGATGGCGCTGACGGAGCATAAACTTGCGACCTACAATCATAGATGGCGCTAATTGTTATCGCTGGATATTCTATCCGTGTATATCACATTGAAGGTATTATCGCGGTACAACTAGTTGCATTAGCAGTATATTAAGTTTATATTAGGTCGGGAAAAAGAAATCCGTTAGATTGGGGAAAAAAATCCATTAAAAATTATTAAAATAATAGATTCCTTTTCCCCAACCTAATATTATTAAATATAACGGATTTCTTTCTCCTCAACCTAATATTTCGAAAACGGCAAAAGCAGACCGTTTATGCGCGAAAAGCTTCCAATATTGCTTCCCGAAATATCCGATATATGACGATGAAAAAAAAACAGACGCGTCAAGAAATGAGAAGCCTGATATACCTCCATGTTAACGTCTAAATATCACTGAACGTTTCACGACGAAGCGTTTCATAAATAAATTCTGTCGCACCGTTCCATCTGGCGGACACGTCGAGGAGGACATGGAATTATTTTATCGGAAATGTCTCAGCTAGCATTTGATATCAGCAAGGTATCACGGACAGGCATCAAAGAGAAGGAGAAAATGGATGTCCTCACTGGGGGCCGATACACTGAAAATTTAAACGAACAGCGGCTCTTCTATCTTCAAAAATCTATATTCTCCAGGCATTATATCCGGCAGAAATGGAGACGCGAAGTTGAAATTACCGAACTTGCCGTTAAATATTACACGAGAACGGCAGAGTTTACGAGAAAGGACGGAGTATATGCGACACGGCGTGGTTTAAGCCGGGAGAAGTGAAAAGTGTTTGGGCCAGAGCGATAGATTAGCAAACAAAGGATATATCAGAGCGTCGTACAACTCATCGTTCCATTCCAAAGTTCAACCCTGTTTAATCTATTCTGATAAAAGAGACGTCAGACCCACCAAAGTATACCATAGAGTCACAGGATTATCCTAAAGCGAGAAGTTTATCGAAGGTGCTCATCGCATTACTCACGATTCCCTCAAAATCCTTGGGACGTGGAGGCCCACGAGAGACCTCTACAGTACCATAAATCCAATTATACTAACCCCAAAGAGGACGCAAAGTTAGTGCTATAACCAGTCAGTTTCGAGACACTATCCTGAACCAAAGAGTTATGTTTCTGTACTTTTTTCTATCATCGAAAGCTTTTATTTGGCGAATAAAATGTTACGAAATAAATTTCGGAAGGATTCTTTATATTAAGTATCGATAATATCGAGATTAGGTTACTACAGAATCTGTGCGACACTTTGCAACACCAAATCGTGCGATTGTGCTTCTGTTAGTTCATGATACAGCCACGTGGCGCGACTGAGTTTCGTTTAACTCAAATATCGGTAAGACCAAGATAGCGTTCTTAATTCCATTCGTTTCGTTTAATTTCCCTTTCCAAAGATGCAACAGTGTAGATTCTTACATTATTCAACGATCGTTTAAATGCGTTCGACTTGCAATTCTGAGAATATCCGGCAAAAGTATTCGCGAGATTTTGAAACTCTTATGACACCGCGTATCCCGTTGGAGCGTAGAATGCCGCTGGAACGAGAATTACGCGCGTTGAATTACGTTGTCATCCCAACTATGTTGATTCGAAAGCACGCGTGGATAGTGGTGTGCTCACACTGCATTTACATATCCAGCATGTCGCGGCGAAGCTTGTTATTATGCGAGTCACGTGCTTTTTTCGCCGGAGTATTTTAGCATGGTTTAAACCCACGGATAATAGTTACGTTATCCTAATTCTAAGTTGGTCGAACAGAAATTTGGATGTTTCCTCGACGCATTAAACTTCGAATCGTGATGAAAAGAATGGAATCGTATCTCGTGTACTCCAAGAGAATAAACTCTTAGTTTACACTAAAACACTACGTTTTTAAACTAAATTTTCGGAAATTAATTCACGAAGATGTGTATATCAAATTAGAGTGGTCCTTTTCGTGTAATGTTTGTTTTTTTAAATATTTGGGGCTGGTAGAAAAATGGATAAAGAACCGAATGACTTTGAAAGTGTGTGGTCGAACAGAAATTTGGATGTTTCCTCGACGCATTAAACTTCGAATCGTGATGAAAAGAATGGAATCGTATTTCGTGTACTCCGAGAGAGTAAACTCTCAGTTTACACTAAAACACTACGTTTTTAAACTAAATTTTCGGAAATTAATTCACGAAGATGTGTGTAAAAAATTAGAGTGGTCCTTTTCGTGTAATGTTTGTTTTTTTAAATATTTGGGACTGGTAGAAAAATGGATAAAGAACCGAATGACTTTGAGAGAATGTGGTACCTTATGTAGCTGGAAGGAGGATTCGCCGCGCTATTCTTGTGACGGATGTCATCGTCGATGTTTAAAACATTCGCCAGCAAGCTCTTGCTACTCTTCTCCTGCAGCTCCATGCTCTTTCTTCGGTTGCTTCCCAGTATGTCCTTTTTCAAATCCTTCCCTGGACGACTCATGAACAGCAGGCGCGGCAACCATCGCAGGAACAACGTTTGTATCTACATTCAACAAAAAATACGAGAAATTATTCCCACATTTATCTCGATACCGATATTCTTATAAATTTCGAAGTTCTCGTAAATTTTTATTCTCTTCGTTCGATTGATTACAGGTACACGGTACATAATAAATTGTTTTTATAGAAAATAAATAATGGACCACGTATTAACAACGCTACCGTTCTTTCGAAATTTTCCAATCACAATCCTGTATCATTTAGCATTATACAACAATTGAAGTTGCATTTTGCATGTCGCGATTCCGTTATTCTGTTCTCCGAAATCGAAATACGAATGGACGAATAATATCGCTTTTTAATTATCAATTAATCCCCTTATATTTTATTTCTCGTTTCACGATTCGTTCGCGTTCTTCGACCGTTCGCGCGATTAAAATATTCCGTTCGATGTAAATCTCGAAGACTGAGCGGAAATGTAATAAAAATCCTATCGATATCATCGTCGAATTACTTCACGCAGTTATTTAATACACGGTTTCCTTTTTTTCCTCGTATCTCCGGTGGAGATTGGTATTCTTTGTTTCGCGGTGCTCGCTTCCATCCGGGAATAATGGCACGGAAAAGTAGCGCGCGGAATTTTTCGTAGCCCGTAGGATTCTCGTCTCTGCTTGAAGTACGTTTCCCCTTGGTTTATGAAAGTTCTAGTAACCAACGGCCAAGAGGAAGTGCTAACGCCTCGAAGGCACTTTAAACTTTCAGCGACTAAAGCACTGTCTTTAATGGCTGTAATGGCCACTGCGGATAAGGGCAGAGTTTTATGAACGAAAACACCGGCTACACTTTGCATACATCTGTCAAAGTTCTTTCGCGTTTATGGTGAACTCGGAGAGGTTTCAAACGTTCGTAATTCGATTTCGATGAAATATTTCGGTTCGCTGCACAAGCTTAAATGACAGTGGCTTAGAAATATGGTAATCATTTGCGAATTTTTTGTTCGCTCCTTATCTTCACAGATATATATTGAAATTAAAATGTCATCGAACGAATTGATTATAAACAGTTAAATAAATTAAAATTAGAATAAAAGGTAATAATTTTAACACTTAGCCGACCAATCGGGTAGATCTACCATTTTCACTTGAGAAACGCTACTTTCTCTATAGAACTTCTTATTTCTATAGAGTACAACATAATTATAATAACATACACTAATTTTTTAGTTCTTTTTAACTCATTATTACGCCTCTTTATGTTCGGGATTTGGTGCCTCTACCAGCCATAAAATTATTTTGTTATATAATTCTGTAATGTGCCATTGAAACAATATTAAAATATATTACTGTACTTTATTCCATATTTGAGTTACGTTATTTATCCGTCATCTTTACTGTCCTTAATTTTCTGACTCTATTACCTATATCTTTTAAATAACCATTGAAAAATAATTATTATAAACTTTTAATTTTAATTTCGTATAAGTAATATGTGAAATTGTCGAACGAAATTGTTACCGTAAGATATTATTGATCACATAAATAATTTTCAGATGTTTTTGATTTTAAATAGCGAATTTCAGTTTGTGCTACCCCTGAAAAATGCGCGGTGGAAACTATAAAGATCTCTATGGCTCCTGCGGTCGGCTAAGTGTTAATAACAATATCATTATAATTTCTTTTCCAATCTATTTTTTATTTTAATCTACGCGCTTGTCGATAAACGTATATTAAAAAGCTCGACGTAACCACAGTAGTAAATGACGATAATATACAATATTGCTATAAGCTTGACGAATTTCGAGAACATAGACTCGTTACGATCCTTCATAATTACGAAAAAATTGTGAAATAAAAATTTGCAACTTTTTATCCGTGTATATCGAACGGAGTAAAAAGAAGCGAGTACGCTAAAGTAAGTTTTACTTAAAATTTGTCAAATTTCTTACCCAATTCCGCATCACGTATCTGTCGGATGTTCTATGATGAAAGTTCAGCACCAACACCGTCAGAACCACGCTGTTCGCCACCATGAACATAATACAGTTGAAGTACGTCCCTGAATTCGGGGTGTTCCCGTAGATACCCCGAAGAAGAAAAACACAAAAAGGAGGCGATTAGTCACGGTAATGGATCGGGGACTCGATAGGTCGATAAGAATGAAAGACTGTAGGGTTTTCCTTTCAGAACCTCGACGTTGGGACTACCCCAATTGTCGTCGAATCGTGAGACTGTTTCTCCAAAGACTGTCTACTCAAACGTTTCACCCCTGATAATCTTTCATTCGATCCTACGATCGTCTACGTCCCTCCACTTCACACACAGTCACACAAGAAGGATTCTTCTGTCTAGACTCACAGGATCGAGAGTAGAAACGTCTAATGCAATGATATCACAAGAGAATACTAGCAAATAATAGTTATCTAGACGGCTTCTCAATCATTCATGATTGAAATTTTGTACTTTAATTTACGTATTAGAATTCAGACTATTCCAAAATTAGAACACTAATTTTCATATCGTATTCTACTATTCCATATTTGCATTGTAATAATAAAATAAGATATCGAAGTTTCTAAGTGAATATTTTGATCGAGATATTTTAGATATACTATCGACATAATTCAAATTCGAGTTTACTCGATATAGTCCATTATAGATTACTGTTAAAACCGTGTTTTGCATGAAACTTTTCAACAATAGGAAATGAACCAAACTACCGCAGTATTCTCCTGTCTCCAGGTTCTATTACGTCTACGTGATGCATCCCATCCAGGAGAGGATGTTCCACGAGACGTGGTCACTCTGGATCCCGGGTCTCTGGTAGCACTGTTCACGATCCAGGAAAGGTCACACGTCCTCACGATCACACGGCACACTCATTCATTCTCGGCGACCCGGGGCCGCGTTCTTGTCGATCCTCGGGCACGAGGATCGTTCCAAATGGAGGAGAAAACACAGAGACGAGGAAGCAAAAGGAGAGTAAGAAATTAGGCGAGCGAAGAACGAAGAGGAGATCGTAAAAAGCGCAGAACACGCTCGAAGAGGGAAGAAAGGGTCGAGCTGTATCTCGTGAACGGTATGAAACTGGTATAAAACTGGTACAAAACTGGTAAGCGTACTTATCTGCGCGCGCGCAAACTTCGCCAAAGCAAATAAGCGGTTTCGCAAAAAACCTTTTAATTTAGGCTTTGCACAGCCATCGTGGCATCGACGCCGAGAGGACCTGTTACCACGTCTCTTAACACTTGCTCAACGTGTGCTTCGACGTGGCGTGTTGATTCTTGCGGACACGGTGCTCCGAGTAGTGTGCAGTGTCTTGCTTTCAGACTGCTAGGTTCTCGATAGTTCTCTCTCGGGTATTTTGAAAAAAATACGCTATCAAGCGGCGGAGCTCTTTGGTCAGGTGGTGATTATTCGCGGAATTTAATTCTCGAGCATCTGTGTCGTATACGTGTTACCGTGGAAGCCTGAAGATTGGTAAATCCTGGTGTTTACGGTAGTCAGATGGTGAAAGCGAGAGAAATTCTCGTGATGGTTTTCATTCCAGGATGTTACGAAATTTCTTTCGATGAACACCAGGGCTTATCAATTCCAGACGGTAAGAGCCGGTTTTGTTTGATCTGGAGTGTGCTTTTTAAGTGATTGTTTGTAAACATGCGTGTATGAGAGTATATGCATCATAACAGAAAAATATAAATGGCGAGATATTCGAAGAATCGCATTATTTCGCTATGAACGTTTTGCTAGCTACAATTTACCGAACATGAACGGAATTTTGAAATTTCGTGAGCTTGTAATGAACGTGACGATGAGATGTTTATTGATCGTACGTGTCGGTAAATTCGATTTACTATAGAAATTCTTTGAAATTGCATTCAAGTTGTATCAAATAATTCTTAAGAATTTGAGTTCAAAGACCATCGCTATGCAACTGTGGCTATTTTTAATTCTGTTAAAAACTAAAACTAAAATATGCTAATGAATCTAACGAGTTTGACTATAAACACAACCGAGTTAATATATAAAATTAAATAGTACACATTTCACAATCAAATGTTCTACTGATAAAACTATTCTATCTAGGTATACGTTAAGTGAATTCGAATGATACTTTGGTTCTTAATTTTATTATAAATCTACGAATTTGCTAATTAGACAGACTATCACGCAATCGTTAATCGACTGTATTATACGAAAAGGGAAATCGGTAAGATACAGTAATATATCACACGATCAAGGATTCGTTTTCGAGAAAAACAGAGATTCATTAGATATGCGCGTATTTGACTATGTATCCACATTTAGCGAATTTCGTTACAGGCTATCGGTATTTAACGTATTCGGTAATTTAGAGCGTACAGTAGAACAAAGCGAACAGTTTTCAGGCGATTGATTTAATTAATTTACAAATTTCAGGAACGTGTAACGCGTATGAAACGAAATTCGCCACGAGTGCGCATATCTAACGAATTTCCGATCTTGGCTCCCTCTAAAACGAACCTTTCGGTGGAAAAAATATGATTATTACTTTAATCGTGAAAACGTGCAAGAATTAATATTACAATTTAAAGGCAGAGAAAATAGAATTTGAAATGAAAGATAGGAGGCTAGAGAAATAAAGGAAATAAAATGAAATGCTCGCGCGTGAACGGAATTCGAAATAAAACATTTCAAACGGTCGGCATTTAAAACGGAATATCGAAAATACTTAGAATTTCGTATAAAGCGTTAAAAATGTGCAGAATTTCAAATGAAATACTCCGAACACCTGGAATATCGAATATAACGTATAAAACATCTACATTTCAAAATGGAACGTATAAAGTATCGAGAAAGTCTTACAAAGACTTCGAGAATCTAAAATGGCTAGAAATTCTAAACACAGAAATCTAAGAGAACCCTCTTCTCGACAGCGGGTCTAGAAGATCGTCCATCTCGCGTCATCATCCCCCGAATTAATATCAAAGCTATCTTCCGGCGGATAGTTCACTTTAATACCAGACCCGGAATAGGATATTAGATTTCTGAATCAACAGAGCAGGATGCGGCGAGTAACGAAGTGTTAAGGAACATTTTAATAACCAGTCCTCTCGCATCGTCTACACCGATACGCATCGGTAACCTGGCCGATATCTCGAAAGGGAAACATCTAACACATTGGCATGCAACTACGGAATGCAATTACCACGAGGATGCACGAGTGCTCTAGGTATTATACCACGAATATCGTTACGGTGCTATGAAGGATGCACGTGAACAGAGGGTAGCATTTGCACAGAGGTTCAAGCTGCTGCTAAACTAACGATCACATCAATTTCAACGCCTCGTTTACGTTTTTCCTCGTTCAGAACAGCTCAACGTTTAGTATGCGACAGACTTACTGGGAGTCGTTACTTGTATCCTTGATCTGAACAGCGTTTTGTGACAGATGTTGTTTTCTGAGGATTATTAGTTAGAATAGTCGCTCTGTGGTATATCTCGTATGTCATTTGTAGTTCGACGTTGTCGTATCTAGATCATGTTTTAGTTGTATCAAGCTTGCATACAATGTGATTGTGGTTTTGTTTGTGTGGAAGATTACATACGGAACCCTCAAGAGGACGCGTGCACAGTGTTGTTTCCAACGAATGTCGAATAATAGAGTTTCGAGAATTTGTACAGGGTGTCTGGTAACTTGTGGTATAACCGAGCAAGAAAAAATATAAGGTGTTTGAAAAATAGGTTCCAAATATCGACGTCGATTTTCCTCACTGAATACTATATCTTCTAGATCTCTTTTTTTAAATTAACTGCTCGTCTGAGTAACTTCTCTCGCGAGAGGAGTTTGATTTTAGAATCTACTTTGATCACACGTTTTTTCCTACTTTCGTCGAGTGTCATAAGCATCCTAAGTCTTGGACTCTACCTTTCAAACACCCTGTATACACGAATAAGATTTGAATCCTCCTTTTCCACTTATTTCGAGATACAGAGTCACCTCTTGTTTACTTGTATCACTAGTTACCATCCTGTATATCACTGCAGATATCTAACATTTGTATCTTCTTAAAAGAAATTCTAGAATATTTTATCTCGGAAATAAATTATTCCTGAATTTCTGGGAAACGTTATTTTTACGGAGAAGCGAATTAATCACGCGATCGTGAAAGATTTCTTAAACGTATCTCTAATTGGATCCAAAACTCCAAGGAATACAACGCAACTAGAACAACGTATGCTCAATCACTGTAATGTCCCATTTAAAATCATTCTCGTTCGGTCGAAAGCATTGTTCACCCAATTTTCGTCCCTCCTGGTAAACCCTGCAGCATAGGCTATCAGAGGAGAACCTTGATAATGCAAATCCATCGTTACGGCGGAATGATCATCGAGTCGCGATTTTCCAGTAAACGATCGAGCAGGGTAACGACCAAGAACGTAACGCAGAAGGGAAACAAAAATAAAGAAGGTAGAGAAGAGGGGTAGGAAAAGGAGTAGGGAATAAAAGGAAAGGGTTAATCTCGGCGGCGGCGCGAGGGAAAAAGCAACGTTAAAGAGGGTGGCTTTTAAAGTCTGGATTATCTTCATAGCCGAGTTTAACGGCTCCATAAAGGCTGTCGTAAGCGTCCGTGACGTGATTAATCGTTGTGTACGAAAGCAGGCTGGCTTCTCCCTTATTAATGAATCCCGAAGCGAGCGTGGGCCCCGCGTATTTACGGTGTTACAATTTTCGCCCGGTGCCTCGCTTCTCCGAGATTCTTTGCCACGGAGAAACGGGTCGGCGAGCCCAGAAGGGATGGACACGGTGGCGCTAGGCGAAAATGGGAATTCAGCGACGCGCAGTTAAGTGAAAAAGGCACTTCTGGGTTAAAGGGAACCGAAGTCGCTTTGATTCGTCTCTCTCTCGGATCTGGGTTCGAGCTTTTGATTCGAGGAGTGTTATTTTGAATATTCTTACCTCGATATCTCGACTGCTCAGAGGAAGGGGGTTGAAAATATCTCTGAGGATACGTGGCTTGAATAGGAAGCAGAGTGGTTCTAAACTGCGAAATGGATTTTTGGAGGAGGTTCTAGCTGATGGTTGTGTACGCGCGCAATTTTGCTATAATCCTTTGTCTCGTCTCGTGTTTGTGCATAATTTGGGGTTGAAATCATCAGTTGCATACCTCTTTCCCGTTCTCGAGATTCTCATTAGAAATTCTCGTTTAACACTAGATTTACGGGTGGTTTACTCCAATTGTACAATATTAATAGATTTAATCAATATATATTAAGTTCGTTAATATTGTAACAGTTTTTAAATTAAACTCATGATCTTCTTTTTCAAGAAAATACGTGGTTTTCTTTACCCGTAAATCTGACGAGTCTCCATAAAGATAGGTACACAAGAAACGTCCGTAAACCTAGTGTTAACCCGGCAAATTAATTTAGCAAACGTATATTGGTATATATGTTACTGAAAAGACACGAAAGATTGGTAAATCTTAGTATTCACTACAGAGAGATGACTTGTAACCGTTTTTACTTCTGGCTTTTATCAAATCGTTTTAGTAAATGCTGAGATTTATCAACACTCTCGTCTTTGCGTTCTTTAACTTCGTCGAGTTCTATCACAGAAGGAAAAAGGCTATGTTTTACCTATTAAAATTGAAGATTCTCGTTGAAGATAATAACTACTTCTGATCCTTAATTATCACTGAGAATATACTCGAATTCGAAACAACGTTTAGGGACAGCGGTCCTTGACTGTGAACCAATTAGGATAATGCACCGAATGTGACCTGAACCGCAAAGGGTTAATCATTAATTAATCAATAACCCAGCCTTAGTCGAGCTAAATGCAACACGCGTTGCGATCTGACCAACCCCTACGATTCGAGGTTCCATTCAACGAACTCCTGCGTGGAAGATAAAAATACTGTTTTCTACGTATTTACCCTCGAGCTGGGATCTAAAATTCATAGGACTTTAAATGTAAACGTACATTTCCCGGGAAACGATATTCTCCTGTCGCATATAGGGCTGTGCAAACAGGCGTACGCGTATATTTATTACATGCACACGTAAGCAAACAGGCTGCACGGTTTGCACGACGAACGCAAATTGCGATGATCCCTGCACACGCGGGATATGCTTTTCCCGTAGCTTTATTAATATGTGTGATCCCGTTTTGCACTGATGAAATGGAGAAGTGTTGATACAGGATGGTGACATTTTCATGAACTACAGCGATATTATCATAGTCGAGCATTGTAGGAGAAGCCTGTATAGAACAGCGTACCCTACATAGTCCTATAATTAATGTAAAAAATTATAATGAACGCTTGACGACTCGCGAATTACTAGAGAAATTAATCGTGGGATACGCGTATCTGAATAAACTTCGAATTATATTACTTCTAAACGATTTAACCTTATTTTTAACTTTATACGCCTTTACCTACGATCTAAACTGCCACGTGCCATAATCAACAGCAGAGTCGGTCACACGTCCAGCCATTTCGTCTGAACGCGGCCAAGGGTAACACGTTACTGAGGCAGAAAGACGTCGTCGAAAATTAACTGGCCTATGTTTACGTTGGGCCTTATCTACAAACCATGCCTCTCATCCGTGATACTCGCGTTTGGACCGATTTCCTTACCACGAATCTCACGCGATATTGTAGCCGAAGGGGTTAATTCCAAGTGTTACTACATTTAGACTATCGAATTTTTATTATTTCACGTTGACCATTTGATAAACACAATTTTAGCCGCAATTGAAACCTTGGGTCAAGATAGAAATTTAAGTATACGATTCTCTACAAGTTTACACTGTCTCCAGATTTATCTATTCCTCAGTTTGCAACTATCAGGAGTTGACAGGCAGAATAAATGATATATCCACCATTTTGTTAGTACTTTCGATTAAAAAAGATGAAGATATAAGTTAACCCTTTGCACGAAGATGTGGATGGTCGTGTTCTCTTTTATATATCTTAGTAATTTTACTATATCTTGAACTGATTTCTTCTGCCATTTCCAGAGAAAACTTCAGAGAAACATACATTTCTCCAAAAGTTGTGCTGGAATAAGTTATTATTCGATTTTTAATGTTCTCTGAGAAGGGACAGCCNATTTCCAGAGAAAACTTCGGAGAAACATACATTTCTCCAAAAGTTGTGCTGGAATAAGTTATTATTCGATTTTTAATGTTCTCTGAGAAGGGACAGCCGAGTGCAAAGGGTTAATATCACGTAGCCAAATTTTCTTTGTCTCAAGATCTAACTATCTCTAAAAGCAAAACTGTAAGGGATGATCGACAAAATGAATCGCAAATTTCCTATTTAATCAGTTGAATGGACACTTCTTAAATAAATTCGAGAAATTTTATCGAATTGCAGTTCGATTAGCTCATTCGATGATTTTTCGTTTCAGACACCGAAGAATACGCAACTTTTTCAGCTGATATACCGTCAATACGGAACGCATCGTTTCATTGCACGGTCTAGTTAGCAATGCCCGTTTAATTAGCTGTTAAATACCAGTATTTGTGTCGCACGCAACAAACAACGCGCTGTGTGCTTCCGCCTTGTCCAAACATGCAGATTTGTTCGAAAATAATGTGGAATTTTTTAGCCAATGTGAATTCTATCGAGCGTTGATTTTTATTGGTTTGATTTTCGTGTGACGAATTTTTTTAACCATCGCGTGAGTGTTTTCCTCTTTAGCAGTAGTTCAATGGGCATAATTTCTCGTTTGAATAATTTCTTTATCGAACGATTAAATAAGTAACTAGTACTTTTGGAATATTTAAGAGCTATAAATGCAAATTTAAGGAAAAATGGTATTATATTATTTTCTTCTGTCCGATGGTAATATAATTTTCTACACTACATGTATGCAATACCAATGTTGTATCTACACCAGGAAATACGTGTCAATTTGTCTGTTTTCTATTTTAAAGATGGCCAACCACAGCTCGCGGTGCTTGACATGTTCACAGAATGATCCACTGCCCCATTTCGAAATTGAAAATGTCAAATGGTAGAAAATGTTTCTGACAAGAGCGAAATTTGCGGATTTCACATTCTATGATGTTTCACAGCGAATTAAAGCATTGAATTCCCCATGTCGATAAAAGTTAAGATATAAACTAAGCATTTCTTATCTTCCAAGAAATATACGAATAGTAATATTAAAAGTAAGATGAATTTTTATCAAAAATAACTCAACCTCTTTTATTAAAAAACCTATCTACCTTTCCTCCTTTTTTATTATTTTATTCAATCATCCGTGTATTTCTTCTTTTATTATGATATTAATATTCTCTAAAATCTGTCTGATTTCTCCTCTTCTTATTATTCTTTTTTCACGTATCAATTGTATCTTTCTGCACACGAATAAATAAATAAATGATAAATCGAAACCTCCGTTTTATTTCTTCCCTCGAAGTTCGGCTGTATAATCATCAGAATCGTCCTGGCTGATTTACCAGCCTCGAGTTGTCCATTTTGTCCACTTTGTCTCGAATAATTGACATCCCTTTGTATCGCTTCTGCACACACGTACACACACGAACGCGTTCGTGTCTTCCTTTAATGGCTCGCACCTTCATAACTCAGGCATCGCCGAGTCCTTTCCCGACACCTGCAATCCATCTTTTCCAGTTCCCAATTTCTCCTCGTTCCTGTCTCTGTAGTTTCTTCCTTTTCCAGTTTCTCGCCGCGGAGTTTCAAAAAGAAACTCACCTCCCCCCGGCCGTCGCGATCCTTTTCATCGAAGGTCCTCGTTTATTTCGCCCTGACCCCCTGATTACTTCCTGCCGTCCTTTTCGTTACAATGTCACGTACAACTCGTTCGTCTGGTTCCCTCCACCCTCGTTCCACCCTTCATTCTTTTCCCTTTTCTTTACGGCTCCTCCTTAACTTTCCATTCGTTCCCGCTGTCCACTCGGTCGCTCGCGATTTTATGCTCTCGATCTGTCCCTTGATTACTTCCCTGCGACGTACTCGCCTTCTTTTTCCTTTCCTCTCTAATTCCATTCGACAGATTTACCCATTCCCGGCAAATCCTCCACCCTGTCCCTTTTACAACTTCTTTCCCGTTGATTCTCCTCGCTTCGATTTCATTTTACGCAGTTTGCCTTCGTTCCCGTTCGCGTTGCTCGTTTTATTTAATTCGTTACGAGGTGTGCGTCACTGTCGGATATTTCGATACGTCATGATTCAAAGGGGTGGATTTGAAAAGAGGGTTGAAGAGGAAAAATGATTTATCTATTGTCTCGTTTCGAGAAGGAATAGAGAATGTATTTGCCGAGTGATTCGGTGAAATTGAAACAGTTATGGAAGTTTAGGAAATTTTTTAAAGTACACGTCGGTGTCTTTGTTTCTCTCTTCTTTTCGTTCCTCTTCGTCTTAGCTTCTCTTTGCTATCGGATATGTCAGTAAATTTTCTACCTTTTTCCCTGTACCATTTCTCTCCACTGGTTCCTCTTTTCCTATTACTCCAGTCGTTCTTTCACTTTCATCTTACCTCCGCACTTTCATTACACCCGTTGCGTCTTCTTCCTCTGTTTTCCTCCCTTTTTCCCTCATTACCTCTTTCCTCTGCTCTCTCCTTTTCTGCCTCTGCAAGCCCGCCCCTCCCATTCCCTCTCTGCTATTACTTACTTTTTATCTTGCCTTTGTTCTTCCATTATCCCCAAAGCGTCTTTCACTGCATTATTTTTTTTCTCTCTGTCGTCACTTTTTAAAGCGACCGCGTTCTTCTTTTCCATTTTCTTTCCCGTTACTTTTATCTCCTCTCTGCCGTTACATAATTTTCCACGGTATTTCTTTATTTTATTCTTCTTTTCCCTGTTACACAACGCGATATTTCCTTACATCTTCCCTTTCCTTCATTTGCTCCCTTTTTCTTACCGTAATTCACCATCTTTTTCCGTCCCTTTGTATATCCACCTTCCTCTCCTTTTCTTCCACCAACGTGAAACCATCTCTTTCTCTCCTCTCTCTTGTTTCCATTTACCTTCCTCGTATTCTCATTTCTCTGTCCCTTTTCCGCTCTTTATTTACATACACACGTGTCCCATGCTTTCCTTCTCCATCGCTAGGTTCGCTTTCTCGTTACTTTATTTTCATTCGGCTCTTTCCTCTTGCTCGTCTCTCTCCTCCCTCTCGCTCCTTCGTTTTTCACTATCCGCTCTCTTTTTCCAACAGTAATCTCACCCTTCCTCTTTCACACGCTTTCATCTCCACCCGTTCCCTTCGTATGCTCGTCTCTCTCTCCTCTTCTCTCTTCCAACTTCTTTTATACTCTCTTCCTTCAACTACGCTTCCTCTTTGCTCTATTTTTCCTCACCTTTTTCGCTTTTACCCTCGCCCTGCCCTCTCCCCACCACCCTACCTCTACGTAAACTTAATTCAGCATTAACCCGGCGGAGTAGATCCGTAATCTCGCGATTTTAATGACGCTGCCGGCGGTTCTTCAGCCGCACGCTCGATTTGCCACTCGATGGACCGTGCGACGTCGCGATTTTTCATTTCCCAACTTTTCCACGACGTCTTCGAAGCCATAGGTAATCCTCGCGACTTCCTTTTTCCCTTGAAGGAAGTTCCAAAGAAATTTTTCGTCCGCCCTGTTTCGAGTTTAGCGAACGCAAGAACGTGTTTCGCAACGCGACGATGTTCATTTCTTCGACGAGACAACTGAAGATTCCTTGCTTAGAGAATTTATGAAATTTCTTTCCTTTATTATTATTATCTTTCTGTTTCTTGTTTTAAAAATTCAAGTATTTTTTTTTATTGGCTTCGTATAAGTTTCTATTTTTTTAAAAATATTTTTCTAGAATTTTTGGAGGTTTTCTCGTGGAATTAATTTGGGATATTTCAATTTCGTTATTCCATTTTTGACGGTTTTATTTCCTATCTTGATTGCCAGTGGAATATGCAGATAGATTTAAAAAAAAATACATTGTGTCGAGTGAAGAGTAATTTATTATATGTTTTAATATCGTGTTATAAATTTGCGCAATTTTTTGGGAAAATAATAACGTTCGAAAGCTGCGGTGAGAGAAAAAAGATATTTGAAAAATCTATTATATAAAATATTTTTCAATAAGTTATTATTTCGATTAATGGAATTTCATATTTCCGCAGCAAGAAATTTTTTAGAAATTTATTTGCAATTTACTCTCGTTGTTTTAATTGTGTACATTATCGCGAAAATTGTCCGAAAGTAATTGCGATACTGGAAAACGTTTTTTCGGTTTTTCATTCACGGTAGGTTGAGAAATTGGTAATTATTCATCGGCAATCTTTTCCCACGGTTACTCTACCATTTTTTTGATTCTGTGCTCCAATAAGCACGTTCCTTCCATTGTCACGTAGCAATATTTTCTCATTTCCTTCGTATCAATGTTCCCCATCAGCTTCGATCACAATTTGTTATTCTATTATCCGCTGCCGGGAAAAGAATTGTTCCGATATGAATGTGAAACAGATTTATTTTTGTGAGCAGCGATACGTATTTTAATTTCCACGTCTTTCTTTCGCAGGTACCAAGTAATTACTCGATAATTCTCCACTCGTATGTATTATATTTATTTGTTTAAATTTTGATGAAGAAATCTATACACATCTCTCAAACGAAAATTTGTAATTATCCTTAAGAAAAAATTCAGAATTTTTATTTCTCAACGAGGACATAGAAAACGTATCGAATTTCAATGCGATTTGCATTGATAGAAAAATGAAAATGTTAAATAAAAATCGAACTATTTATCGCAAATCTTGTTCCTTTGATCGTGTCAGATTGCCTGGCCACAATTTCCTTTGTACAATCCTCATCGTACTTTCCACTTGCTTCTTTGCTGCTCGAGGGTGGAACTTTCCGATTTGCACTTTTCTTTAAACGCCGAAGGAACAGCGAAGACCCGGAGAAAGAACTTTTATCGCGGGGTTTTTGTTCATTTTATGCAGCTAATAATTTTTAATTAATGCATTTCTCCAAGGTTTCTTGCATTTACGGTTTTCCTTTTAAATCGTTGCTGAATTCATTCGCGAATATTTCTTCAAGAGGAGTATAAAAATGTTAAGCACTGAATTTTCCAGATCTTTAATGGTTATATAACAAGGAAGAAGTATGCGAGAATAGTTAAAGCGACCACATCAAGGGGTTCTAATATAATATCTACGCGACAACAACTCAAACATGGGACGCGAATTAAAAGGCTCAAAATTTGAAGCTTCGATTCAAGCTGCAAAGCTTTACAAAAGCTTCGTAATAAAACTAAAGCTTTTACCTCTGAAGCTATCGAAACTTTATTATAATAATATCTAACCTTTATTCGAAAATTTCTTAATTAAAATTAACGTTAATAATAATATTCCTTACGTTTCGATCAGCGACTACAGCACTCGATAAGGAAACTGCAAAAATCATGGCAATTGCTAGAACTTCCACACCCTTAGTTAACATCGCGCAACCCCTCCGTTCAAGGATATTTCCCCTCAACGTTGATCGTTTAATGCAACAGCGAACAAATCCTGGAAAGCTTGCCCGCGGATGAGAAAAGGATCGTTTCTCACGGTGCAATCGCAATTTCGCATGGGAAGACGGCTGCCAGAGGGGAAAAGAAAGCAACGGCTGAGCTCGCATCCGGTGAAACCGTTTGCTCGTGTCCCGTCAAAGCCCCGCGACTCTCTCGAATACGCGTTCGTCGCCGGAAACGGAAGCGAGACCACCAGGAAAGAATAGCTACGAGAGCGTGAGTCTGTTCTTCGTGTTCCACGCGAACTTCCCTGTCCGTCCTCTCGCGCAGACAGGGTGGCTGTGTGAAAGTTTAAACGAGAATCTTCTAAATGCCTATGTGAGCTTCCTGGGTCACGCGTCGGGCATGTAACTGTCGTCTAAATCGCTTTAGTCTGACGCTTTAAGTTTATCGTTCCTTTCTATTGGTAACAGATTCTGTTTAGGATCCGAGAGTTCTACACAGTCTCAGTCAGTTCTGAAAGGTTACCTGTTGATATAGATAAATTTCACGCGACAGATTTTAGAGGAAAGTGTCTTTTCGTACTTTCTGGTGACTCCGATGCAGATAGAGTGACTATGTTTGAATGAGAAATTTTTTAGATTCCTATACGAAACTCTTTGGTCATAAAATGACAGCTGTAAGCTTCCAAAGCTTCGTTTCTAATCCGATAATAATGTCTAAGTATCTTAAATTATATATAGCATAGAATGATATATTTTTAATTATTTTTAAATTTTAAATGACAGTTGTTTTGGTCTTTGACACGTCCCTTTGAAGAAAGTTACATTTTCCAATTATTATAAAATTCACCCAACTGTTCATATTCTATTAAACGCGAATTTTCATCGCTTTCTTTCTTCTCGTATCGACTCGTTTCCCTACGGTTTCAATTTGAATTGCGAATAAGAAATAAACATTTGTTAAAAAGAGTTGCTGCAACTGATGACATATGGTCGAACAGAGGAATTAATTAGCAGCGAAAATGGTGTATATTCCGTGACTTGTGCGTGTACGTGTTCGATTATACAGGTGGACAGACTATTAAATTGCATACAGGTAAAAAGTTATTTCGCTGCTGGTGGCATACTGCACAGCAAAGGAAACGAAGGAAATGGGATATCTGAACGACGAAAATGTGTCACTATTCCATTAAAGTATTTCTCGAATAGGATTTAAATAAACCCAGAGCGCGTGTTACCATTAAAATTGCGACAGTTTGAAGCTAGACATCTGGCTTGTCAGGATAATTAGCTCTCGAGTACATCGTATGTTAAATAATTCGATTAAAATAAGAACCGAATACAATCGAACAATACAGGTCATCCCATTAGAGAATTAAAGATCGACTTCGTTATCTGTGAAAAGATCTTGTATCTTCTTAAAAAAAAAAAACCACGACCAAGCCAATTAATCCCACGATCACGAGTAAATCCTTCAAACTCGAATTAACATGATACGATCCGATAAAAGTAACGATTAATAATTATTATCCATCCTCAGCTACAATTTCCTTTCCTCTCAAACAGAATATCTCGTTTTAACGCTTAAGCCAACCTCTATGGAGCCAGTAAACCAAGCCGAACCCGTACTTTTCGTTTCACGCTGGTCGAAATGGGGCGCCGACGTCTCCGCCATTTTAGGTACGCCATTTTAGCTCTTGCAGTCACGTAATGGCGGCTGCGGTCGCGGCCTCTCGCATTATCTCGGCTCGTAACGCGTCTTCCGCGTGCATCGAGCTCGTTTCTGGGACGCATTACGATTTATTCGGTTCGCCGCCGAGATTCCATCACGTGGAACGTTACGAAACATCACGTACGAAAATTCGAGCCGTGTACTCCCATCTTCCCGGCATTTATTTGCCATTCGTTCTTGCTCTTTGCCCCAAGCTCGATTAATTCGAGCGCGATCGCCGCGTACGTGACTTCCGCTCGATCAAACACCGATCGACTCCCGATGCTTCATTTTTACCGAGATTTCACGGGTTACTAACGACCAGACGCGACATTTCCTTCCTCTGTGTTTGCTTTATTTATTCCGGCCGTTTGTAAGCAGCGCGAAATGGGATTGGGAATCGAAAGAGACGGCAGCGAGAGCTTCTGCCTGGAAACGAGACCAAAGTGCGAAACGAGAGAATTCTTTCTCGCGAATTTTCCCTTCGCGTTGAATTAGTGTGCAGACGTGTAAAGGAAGATGAAAGTATTTTCAGTTCTCCTCGTTTGCTCGTCACACGTGTCTGTGAGATTGAAATGGTTAGCGAAGAGATTAAATCGTGAAAGGCTGAAGTTGATCTACGATGGAATTTTGATAATTATGAATCGCGATGTGAACGTTCGGCAATTTAATTTTGCTCCTTTTCTTTTGGTTATTTCACGAATTTTCTGCGTATAAAGAAAATTTAATCTTTGTCTTTCAGATTGTGACAATTCTGAATGAACGTTTGGTTGAAGACGTATTAAAACATAACGAATGTATTCCTTTCCCTATATTTTAACATGGAAACTTTCATTAATTATTCGAGCATAATTGAACTAAAGTAAACAATCAATACCGACGATCAGGAATAAAATTGTAATTCAAACGTTTTACAAAATCAATTTACCGATATTGTTGTCCAAATAACATTGTATCGAATAATGTAACATAGAAATAGAAGAACGTCCTTGTATATTAAAATTCCTCAAAATATTTCAAATGTCGAACAGCGCTAATTAAAGAAAAAAGGAAAAACACACTAATTAATTTCTAGTTTAAAGAAAACCAAGGAATTTTTCAATTCGAGTTTTAATTAACTATTCGAGAAAGCAATAACGAAATCGGAAACCTAAATGACCATGATTCAATACTTAATTTTCTCTTTTCCTCCCGTTAAAATGGCGGACATCGTTCCATTCAATTGAAAAGTATAATTGCATTTAAATCAAGATTCTTCACTATAGAAAGCGACAATACCGATTATTAATCGTGTTCTTTCACCTGACATGCACATTATTACTGCAAACCGCAGTGCTGACTATAATGAAAGTCTCTTATGCGAATGGCAGAAATAAATTCGTCTCGTGATGCAAAAATAAAACGTATTGAACATATTGAATTTTTACGAATTTTTTTTACGAATTCATATTACTTATGCGAAGACAATTTTTCAACAGTATTTGGTTGGCAAACTGTTTTTCAAATTCTCCGATCGTGACGCTATAATTATTTCTCCACTGTTCTATTTTTTCAACCACAGTAACTAATTGTAAGTTGAATCAACATACCTTGATCTTAACTGAAAGCGAAAATAAATGGCGATCAAATTTGCATGTTTTAATTGGTTTTTAAATGGCTTCCGGTAATATCGACTACCCTTGTGCAATACTATATCATAGCATATTGGAACTGAATTGAAAAAGTATAATAGTACGAACAGTATAGTCATTGAAAAAATATATCCACTTGCAAAACGAGTTCCATTAAACTTGTCAATTTTGTTTACTTATAAAAACAACCCTAACACTAAATATTATACCTAAAAACGAATAGTCTATCTCTAACAAACTCTCAAATATGTTAAATGAATAATAATTTTTATCTCACGTTATATGAAATTGCAACATCAGTTTGCACAGATATTATCAAAAATCGGAACGGATTTGTGAAATTGAATGAAAAAAATTTATCTAATTAAAAGGTTGATATGAAATTCATAATATCCGTACTAAAAATTTGATTTACAAGGGACGTGTGATCTTCCAAATTTCTGTATAAACAAACTCTAAATATTCGGGAAGCCCTCGATCTTCTAGTTTGTTCCCCTCGATCACTATAATCTACAGCATTCATCTCAAGATCCGCCGATGCGTCACGATGGAGAATTTGAAAAACACGGGCCTGTCTCTCGTCTCGACGCAAACGAGCATTCGCAATCGAATCGCGATATTTCACCGCGGGAAGCGGCACTCGTTCGAACCGAGTCGATCGATCTTCCTCTGATTTCCGTTTCCCGACACGCGAGGATCGTTTCTCTTCGAGCCGACGCGGCCGTTTCCTTCCACGATCGTTCCGATTTCCCGACGATCCTACTCACCGCGCTTTTACCTAATTTTCAATCCCGCGTTTAATCGAAACCGGCTCGTTACCTGCCTGTTTGATTTGCGACTCGGCCGCGCGTGATTTTATCAGCTCGAGCTGCACGCAGCCGACGCCCACGCAATTCAGTCGCGACTCGATTCGTTGGTCTTTCAGCGATTAAAGGTAATTGTTTATAAACGTTCCGACGACACGTTCGGCGGTTTTCCGAATTGGTAAACTGGGGGATTTTTGCATTGATGGAATCGGTGGTTGTTTCGGAATTATTCTGGTTACTTGGTAACGAAGATCGGCGAATGAAATGTTGTTCGATATTGAAAATATTAGGCGAGAGATGCGGGATTGGTGTCGGGATGAAAACTAACTTGGAATTATTTTAGTTAAGAGGTAACGAAGGTCGATGAATGGAACGTCGTTTAATATCGGAAATATCGGGTGAGAGGCACGCTTTTCAATTGTATACGTATAATTTACAATGCTAGTCGCAATTAACACGTTGAACGCCCAGTGTAAAATAATGGAGTTTCTCCCGGGCCCAAATCGGGCCCCAAAACAAGACTCGGAGTGTAAACAACGCGATTTGCATTATACAATGCAATGCATCGATAAAATATACACACAGTTTATTTTGTGATATATTACAGGGTCTTTATTAGGAGATATGTTTGTGGTAGGTATCATTTTTATTTTCAGAAGACATTTTTTTTTAAAGAGTATTAAAACATAATTTTATGGAAGATGCTTACAAAGTGTAAAGGACC
>NIJG01000033.1:1334206-1368176 GCA_002201625.1 Euglossa dilemma | reverse complement strand
AATGATATTTTAACCCTCGAATTTTTGGAATATCATTTTACAACAATATAAGATGATAAATTGTTAGAATATTCGATAAACAGAAATTTTAGTGGGAAATATATTAATTGTAATTTAATTTCAGTAGGAAATTATACTTCATATTCGAAACAACGAATTTTTGAGATATTACATTGCTTTAATTATGTTTTATTATTTCGCGATAGTTAGCAGCAATGTTTATAATTTAATATTTATATTTTAAAAATCGTTGTGTTTATATCTTCGAACAATTGGGTGAAGTATATTAGGTTTGTTAAATATCGTTGAAGATAAATGAGAAATTGTGATTGTTTCTGCGTGATTGATGAATTCCTCAAGTGCCTGACTTTCCATTGATCAATACTACTGAATTCATCCATTATTCTTACGCAATATAAAAAAGAAGATTTATTAGTCTTGGAACAAGTAGTACTGCAAGTTTTTAAAGAACTGTAACTCATGTACACTTAATTTCACATTTTCAACTGTTACTGATAGTTTATTGTAAAATAAAAATTATAATTCATTAAACAAATCCAGTTTCCCGACACATATGTTGCTTTGGTTGAAACCAAAAATTCTGATTCCAAATTTCTGTTTATTGTATTTTATTTATAAATATATTTTGTTAATTCAAGAAATTGTTTAGAATTGAAATAATTCCATTTACGATTCAAATTTTGGTGTCTATTATTTACATCTTCGTTTTTATTAAAAGTAAATTTAATCACGTATGGAAATTTTGATGGAACTTTTTGAATAATAAATTAACCGAATAAGAGAATATGTAAATTTCCAGATTGTGTAAGTATGTTAAATTAATATTTTACTTACTGTTGATATTACTCGGGAAAAGCATACGAGTTTCTAGTCATTTCGGGCGTTATAAATAACTACGATTGAAGTCCAATCCTAAAAGCTGTTTGTACCATGATTATTTAACCCCTACAATCACGGTAAGCACCTTCAAAAATCAAAATTCACTAAACAATTCACTCTACACCTATTTATTTTATCCACTAAATTTCTCGAGTAAAGTATACTAATCTCTCAGAACTTCATCCAAAATTGCTTCTGTTATTAACGCAATATCACTGACCTGACAAATTAAACACCAAATATAGCTCGAAAGCATGTACGAAATAAAAAAAGAAGTAATAAAATGCACATATTAAATCCATCTTCATTTTATAATAACTTATACTCATCAAAACCCGATAAAACGCACGGGATAGAAAATAAGGAAAGGTAGAAGAAGGAAGATACAAATAATTTCCCTTGAAAATTGCCGAAATTCAGAAGAAACGTCGCACGGTAGAAAGAAACGAACGACGCGTTATTATCCGCTCGATCGCGTGCATTCGATGGTAATCGACAATTTATTTATGGGTTCTTCTACTGGTTCGTCGCGAATTTACAGAGAAATTTAGCCAGCGGATAATCGCGAGCCTCATTAAAACGCAATTAATAACGTTTCTCTGCACAGCGTCGTGTCAAACAAAACCAGCATCAATGGCGGCCGCGCACACGTATACACGTGAAGCGGAAACGGAAGACACGGTCCCGATCGCGAGGGCCAATTCTCTTTTAATCTCTCCTTAATTAAACGGAACCCACTGGTCTTTTATTCGCCCCGTCCCGTCTTCACCCTCTCGTCGTGGACACACGGCTACCGTCCGCGAGGATTTTAATAACCGCCGTTTACCTTCGTCGAATTCGATATGCCCGCGCGTTAATATGGATGAGATATGCAAAAACCGTTCCCGATTGAAGACAGTGAATGGTCTCGAATGAGCGTACTCGTCAAAGTTTCGTTGTTCGTTTGATCTCTCGTTGATGTCACACTGTCGAGCTTTGAGCCGGCTCAAAAGAGTCAGGGTTTTGCACGAAGACAAGGCGATGAAGACAAAGCGAGTGGCTGATTTCTTCTATCTTTTTTCTACTTTTCGGAGAACGGAATGGAAATATTGGCAGCTGACTGGGCCTCGTTATGCTTCTGCGCTACCGCGATGCTGGAATGGTGTGTTTCTTCCAGGTGGAAATTCGAGATTGAGCTTGTTAGAGTATAGGGTAGCTTGCGATTCTGTCAGAAAACAAGGCTACTCGTTCGACGAGAAATGATAATCTTATCTTTTGCAATTTGGTAATTTGAAGTCGAAGTTATTATTGAAGAACGAGTGAACGATGGATGGTACAGATTTAAGTTAACGAAGATATTGAATTCTTGTTTACGGTTAAGGATTAGTATAATTGAAAGAATAATTATAAATTCTGGAGTAGTAGAATGAAATTTTATGAATAAAAGAAAAATGCAATGTTTTAAATCGAACTCATCAATTGATTATACTTCAAATCAACACATTTAGCAAATATTGAAAGTGTACGTCGCGTTCCAATAAAGGATAAATTCTGAAGAAAAATTCGGTGCGAAACAATGGTGATCGTTTCATTGAAAGGAGATAAATAGATTACCAACAGAAAAACAATGCCGTTGCAATTCTTCAGCATAAACTGTTCGACAGAGCGTTTAACATCATTTAACATCCGCCATTGAAAACATTAACCACCGCACAAATTGCGGTTTAACACGTCATTTAAAACCCGCTGACAGCGTGATAAAAACTGTTATAGACTGTTATCGAGCGGCGATTTGATTGATCGTCCATCGCGGCCGAAAAATTTTGTAGCTGGTTAGGTGTGATCGTAGCAACAGGAAATAGGCGAAAAAAAGGAAAAAAGGAAAAAGGAAAAACAAAAAAAAAAAAGGAGAAAAAAGTGCAGATGGTTTGGAATTTGCGGTAGAAATAATTGGACACGGGAGCTGCTAGTTTGACACTTCGAATTATCAATGACGTGCTATACGGATTCGTTTTTCACTGACAACAGATAGTACATTTTTCCACCTATTTTTTCTGTTTTTCAGTTCTATGTGCTCGGTTTTAGTTACACTCCTTGTTACACGACATGTGCAACGCAGTGCACTGGCAAAGAAGATTTTACAGTGAAAGCTAATGGATGAAATATTATATTCCTCTTGTTAACAATAATAAATTCTAGTTTCTCTGTTAGAATTGTCGAGAAAAGAAGCAAAAGAACAGAGGAATGTGTCGGAAATGTTTTTCAAAAAACATAAGAAACTCACTTTGTCGTGAATATACAACGAAAAACAGAATTAAATAAACCAGTTATTCCTAATTCGTAATATCAAAAATAATTATCTATACGACGAAAGTATACTTTGTTACAGTAACATAAATAACGAGTTAAATTATTCTTTCAATTTTCCTGTCTACACACAAGATAAATTTAACAAAAACGTACCATATTTAAAACACTTAGATAATTTAGAAATTTAAAAAATATCTTCGAAACCAAAATTTTCCTTTAATCCTATATCTCAATAAGAAATTCTCGGACAAATTAAGCAAAATAAAGTTTCGAAATAGCGAAATGAAGTAGAGCAAAATATTTAAGGGATGAAGATTCCCTAGAGCAGGGTTGCAACTATATTAGACCATTAATCGATGGGCAAACCGATCGAACCTTGCAGTATTACGCGGGAAACGCGACTATGGGATTTTCGAACGCAGACCTGTCCCGATGCAGCACAATAATAATTAAACTGGCAGGCGTACTCGTTTAATGCGTTTCATTAAAACGCGCCAGCGGGTCGTGCGCGACAGCCAGCATGGCGCCCGCCATTATGGAAAATTCGCACTGCACGCACGTTCGATCTAGCGAAGCTTTCAGTTAGAAAGCAATTAGTAATTGTCCACTCTTTCGTGGACGAGGAGGAAATCGACACGCGGAGAAATTCATTGCTCGATGCATCAGTCATGACACGTTTTACTCCACGGAAATGTCGATTGGTTAAATTGTCTGCAGGAAGAAGAAACAAAGAACAATAATTTTCTGAGAATCGTGAAAAGTAAGAAAACACTAAAAGTTTATGTAATGTTTAAGATTAAAGTAGGTAGAAATTTAATTTATTAAAGTTGGGGTCCCTACGAGTTTAGTAATTATTTCTTTTATTCTTTAGAGTTGATAAAATATATTTTCTTTTTTACGTGTAGATGAGATTTCTATTTGATAGATACACGTATTAATTATTGAAAATTTGATGAAATAGTGGTGACAGTATATCTAGTAACATTTTGCAAATGTCGATGAATACTCACTGGTATCTAGAATCAAATTATTCTTTTTAATTATAAACTGCAATTGGGTTCTATTTAAAAAAGTATTTCGATTGTTATTTAGAACCATTTCATATATTTTTTTGAATTTTAATTCGAGAATTATTTATGTACCCTTTCGAAAATTGAACTTTTACCAAAATAATGTATATTACGTACAATTTACACTTTGCTTATATCAAAGATAATCGAATTGCTTTCGATAATTGAATTCTTCCTATTTCAACATCCACGATACGCGTTATCCTAATGCACCAACAGGGAAAATATCACGTGTTCATACCGGGAACGAGTAAAGCGCGTGATAATCTGATAAACAGGAAGCAGTAGGACAGAAGCCAAAAAAAGGAAGAAGGAAAGAGAAACGAAAACTGGACGAAACACTCTGTACTCCCTTCTTTTGGATTTTCACGGAATTTACGCGCCTTTCAAATTACGCGCTGGTTTAAATGCAAGCCACTGTAAATTACCCTTAATTCTTTTTCCACGTTTTTCGCTTCTCTTTTTTCTCCATTCCCACTCAAAAGAAGGCAGAGTAAGCACAAATGAGCGCGTTTTAAAGAATTCATTTGCGGCACGCTATTTATTTATTTACGTCGCGCGTTGTTCTGTTCGGATTAATTAATTTAGCGTTCCAATTAATCTGCAGCAACGTGTAGGTAATTCTGCTCGTATTATCTCAGCTGATAAATATGCACGCGTTTCTCACAACGAGACGACGGAGATATCGCGTTGGACAACATTCAAGACAACCATTCTCGCCGTGATTTAAATAAGTTTCCCATTCTCTCTTTTCTGCTGCACGTTCGCTTTCTTCCTTCCAGTTTAGAAATTTTGAATGAAACCGCGTGTGCAGAAAGAAGAAAACACGTTTCACGAGTGTAAAGCAATGGAATTAAATATTAAGGTTCCCTAAGGTTCGTAATAAATATATAATATGTAACATTTGAATAGTTAAATAACGAGTATGGAACTATTAGTCCTGGACTTGTATTACTTACGGGAACAAAGAGTTTTGCGAATGAAAAATAATTCTTCTCTGCTACTGCGAATTTCATGTCGCGAGTCTGTATTATTTTACGAATGAAGAATTGCACGCGTTAAATTAGAAGACACCGGATTTTTCGTTGACGCCGATTGTGAATCGTAATATTTGAAAATGATCAATAAAATATATAATCGAATTATATTATCGAGTGGCACGGGGAATATTGGGTTAAATATATTTATTTAATTATCGTCCACTGTCAGTGCGATAACCGTTAATTGATAGCCATTAATATGGTCACCAGTGACCGCCATTTCGGCGAACGCGTTAAGAATGAAGCTGCTGATCTATTACAAATTTTCGCATTATGAAATTTCGATACTACGAAACGATATTAAAAAAATTGCAAATTTTACAATGTTATCAGTTCCATGAATATTTCTACGAAAATGTATAATAAAATACGAAAATTCTTAAAGGATATTAAATTTTGTATATTTAAATAGATGGAACGTATTTTTAAAAGAGATATGTACTTCGATTAAAGTACAAAGGTAACGTTAGACTGGAAATTTGCCATTGCTCAATGCTAATAAACTGAAAATGCCGCGACCCTGGCATTTATGACCCTAGTACGCTTGAAAATTTAATTTGCAATCAGTTTGATCTCCGACTTCCGGTGAAGTTCGATCATTTTCCCTTGAGCCGTTTAAATTTCTTAGGCAAACACGAGAGTTCGAGGCCAGCCAGAGAAATACGTTTCGACGGAGTGGCGCAATTCGCGTCGTACGGTCGACCCCTTGAAACGACACAATTAATAACGAAGGGAAGGAAATTTTCATGGGTGAAATACGCGAAAAGCTACGAGAACGATACGTTTGTTACGTTAGAGCTCGCGACCAGTTTGATTATTACTCGTAAAGTTTCAATGCCCGGCAACGTTTAATAGAAACTTACGAACTCTGCTTATTCTTTGCCTTCCTTTCCTCCAATATTTGACGATTCTGAGGGAAACAGTTGGCTCTTGCAAGAAATTCTCCTTCTCTCCGAAGTATTATATTTTTAATCATTTACTCCTAATTATATTTCTTCCTTTTCGAATTAGCGCCAACTCGAGGTTCGTTCATTAGTTTAGATTACGCTAAAAACAGAAAGTGATAAGACACGTTATTTTACGTATTAATTTCGCGGTCTTTATCCGCGAGATCTGATAGCACGGAGAGAAACAGTTGCTTGTTTCAGGAATTTTATTTTCTTCCCAAGTATCGCGTTTTTAATTATTTATCCGCTAATATTCTTTTTTTACTCGGCGGTCGTGTTCACTAGGAGTTCGTCTAAGTTAAATTAAAGACGGGAAGTTATGAACTATAATTTTCTTCTTGTCCGTCCTTTCCACGAGACCTCGTTGTTCTAAGAGAAACAGTTCGATGGATTTTTCTAAAAAGTATCACGTACTATCATCGTTTTTTCTATCACTGCCGTTTATTTTCCATTCCATCGCGTTATTTAAATTGCAATTTAAATAAAGTTTCCGTAAAGAATCAATCGGCACGTATCCGTTATGATAATACGATAGTAACACATTCGCAGAGGGCACCGATTGGAAAAATTATTACGATTAAACAGAACGGGAAATCAGCGAAGAAAGTCGCAAGTTCGTCAGCTTGGGCAAATATTATTCAACGAACGGTCGTTTGATTTAAAAATCTGTTCTACCACGACGCGTCGATTAAAAACTATACGGGCCCGAACAAATCAATCTCCGTTGGTTTCAATCAACCACTCGAATGACTCGCGGCTACAGAGCAGATTAGATTTTAATAGAAACACTACAGAACGTACGTTCACATGCAGCGTTCCTCCGATCCGACCATCCGCTTTTTCCCTCCCGTAATCCCGTCTTCATGTCCAACCGATTCAATTTCAAGGATTACCTGTTAATCGAGGCGTGACCGATTTCCCGCGATTGATTATGATAAAATCGGGAACGGGCGAACAAATACAATTGTACGAGCAACTTCCGGTCTTCGCTGGAAGCGTCCTCGAAGTAGTGCACGACTATTTAATTGTTTTGTATGTCAGACGTGACAAGTGATATATAGAATAATTTTTGAACACCATGCATCACGGATAAGGTACAGGAAAAGAGGAAAAAATTGGAAAATAAATTTAAATCCGTAGGTATGTCCTAAGTGATTATTATTTATACGATGAATTCTGAAATTTTTTAAAACCGAAACTATTGAACTAGTTAAACTGGATGATTTTCCGATTTTTGATTTTGGAAATTCACAAAACCTTGAATCTATTTCCAGGAAAATTAATACCGATTGTTGGGTTGGAAATTGATTAGATTGATTTTAGATTTTTCTATTTCGAAGATACTACTAATTTGGAGATACTATTTCCGTAATACTATTAATAAAGTGTTATATATTGTTGTTTTTATTACTCGTAATGTCTTCCCGAAATTTAATGTACGATAATTTGTTCAGAACTGAAGATCGCTTGTTGGTAAAAATTTTGTCTTAAGAATCCGTTATCAAACGTCAACGAAAAGTGCGGCATATTTTTTGGATGAAAAAATAATTCTGGCAGCATTTCTACCTGTGCACGAATGATTCATAGCTTTGAAACAACTCGCATTTCGCCATCGCGCATTCTGTTTCGAATTTCAGCTCGCTCCGCGACTGTGGTTTGTATTTCCGTAAAAGAACCTCCTTTGGATATTGTAATTACTGTAATTACTTTGTTTGTCTGTTAGTTTTGTTACCATGGAGTATTGAATAACTTCGTTGCTTGCTTGAGAAATTGCGAGTTTCAGCTATAGGTTCGCAAAATAGCGGGCTTTTGTAACAGTTGAAAATGTCGATCAATGAAAAGTCAACGGATATCGTAAAGTTTAATTGTCGATTTGTTTGAAAATTTTCAAATTCAATTTCGTACGAAATTGAAACGCAAAGTTTAAAAAACTGCGTCAGTTAGGATTTTATCCCTTTTTATTCCTTTCAGTCGTTGGATTGTTTTATTTTATGCTTCGTTTTATATCAATACTTTAAATATGCAGAATTTATATGAATTATTTTCTTATAATTCTAGAAGAATTATAGATTACGTTCTTCCATCTTCGAATGAAGTTTTAGCATTCGTTGAGATATACTAGTATCTGAAAAACTGATTAGTGGTTTCACTAATAGAAGAGCTACACGTGTATAAAGCGAGTATTTTTGTATAAAGTACGAGAAGAGAAAATATAAGTAGAAGAATGTATTTTCTAAAGTAAGTCGAGTTTCGTGGTTCACATTAGTAAAGCTATATTAATAGAGAAAACAGAAGATTACTCCCATGTCACGTGAATATTATATTCCGTTAATAAATAAACAGAAACAACTCGCACGGAAAATCTAAAAAAATCAATCAGAGCAAAATGTGACCACATCTAGATAGATTCTGGTCAAAAAATATAATTTATCGAACCCATTCGCGATTTCGTAATTGCACGAAACTTTGCAAATTTATATTTAATCCAGATTGGAGTATCCAAACCAACATCTTCGAATAAAACCGTTAAAAAAAAAGAAAACATAAATAAAAGTTACAAACAATTTCGCGCAAATGAAAACAGACGAAATCAATCATAATGTCGATCAAGATCGACAAGTTTCAAAGCAACTATTCAGCAGTATATACCAATATCTCACGGATCTTTCCGTACCAATTGCCCAAGATCTAAGGACACTAATCCCATCAGCGTGTGGTGATGCGTATGATGGTGTCTGTAGGCCAGTGTGAGGTTACCAAATCTAATCGCAGAGTAGCGACAGCGACAGACAGAAAGAGAGACAAACAATTACAGGAGAGAGACAGAGAGAGAGAGACAGAGAGAGCGAGAGTGACAGAGACAGACAGAAAGAGTAATAGGCAGAAAGAAGAAAGTGAGAGATATAGAGAGGGAAGCAGAGAGAAAAGTCGAACGCGGCTTCACGTTATCTGCTCGTTCGTCGTCTCACCCTTCCAAGAGACATACAACTCAACGAACGAACCGATCCACCGACAGACGACGGCCATTCCTGACCATTCGACGCCATTCCAACGCAAGCTGAACCGGCGTTCGTCAAAGCTAGACCAGTTACACGCGAACCTCTACCCCAAAAACAGGGATAGATCTCCACGATTCATCGCATTCATCAGCGTACTCTCTTCGTGTCTCTCGTTTTCTACCAACAGAGAGCTATGGCGAGTTACAACGCAAGAGAAACTCTGTGATCGAAGAAACACCGAGTGGTAGATCCGCGAGAGAACTCTCCCTGCTTGCATGGCACCCCATTGTCCTTACCTGACAGCAGAGCTAACGCGGCGAGTGTCTCGAATACGCGTTATGAAGCGATTACACATTCACCAGAGAGACATTGCCTGTAACGCAGCCACCACATGCTCACCCCTTCTCGTTCGTTCGTGTTACGTTCACGATATACGCTCGTATGCAAAAGTATTCGAAACAAGTTATCAAACTTGAATAGTTATTCATAGTTATTATTACTAATAGTTATCGAACGAAAGTATAAATTGAAATAATCGAAACGATGTTACTTAATTCAATGATATATACGATATTCACAGAGTATCGTTACTGTAGATACGAACCGTGGTGGCGCTAGTGAGTTAAGTGCAGAATCGTCCTTAATACAAACGCGCAAATAAGAACGCTCAGAATTTCTCGTTCGATTCTAACACGAATCATCTCTCCTCTCTGATATTATAATGAAAATTAATGAAATATCCGCGGCAATGAACCCGTTAAACGATAATTTGTACCGAAATCGAGAGTGTTTTTACTCTAATCTCGGTATAGATTACACGAGTGGAAATTACAAACGCATGCGAATAACGATACGAGTAACTGCATCATTCGCTACAAACAGCACGCGTTGAAGTTCGAATACCTTGGTGTACGAGCGTATACAGGTAAAGCATATCCGTGAACCACCCCTGGCGCAGTCTCAGCCCACTAGCCACGGCTACGACGCGCCATTCAATTCGCCTCTCCTTCCATTTACTTGAGGGGCTGCAGGGTGCACGAGGAGGAGAGCATTCCGCGGTTTCGTTCGCGGTACGTTGAGCCCCGTCGCGCTGGGTGTTTTCATAGATGAGAAAGGGAAACCGTTCCTCCTCGCGCCACCTTTTCTCGCCACCTTTTCTCGCCAACTTTTCTCGCCACCGTCTTCTTACCGAACACGAAACGATGCGCCCTCTACAACCCCGGCTGCTTTCACCGGCAGTCCCCTTAGCGGTTTCCGCTCTTTGTTTATAAGCGGACGAGGAACGGAGACGCGCGTTTCCGCGGATTGCTTGGTGGTCGGGGCGAGCGAGCGCTGAAAGGCTCGCGAGTTACGATCGCGATTCCTTTTTTCCCTTCTATCGCGAGATTTTTCTTTTGTACCGTTACTTTCCAATGGCTTTTGTCGGATATTGATTTTACCTCGGACATTCCTCGCGCTCGATGGCTATTTCGGGATTTTCAGGTTCGAGCTCGATATCGAGAGGCTTGAGTTAATCGTTACTATGTTTCTGATTGGTTTTCAAGATCTTTTGGTCTTAGTTCCGAATTATTTTTAATTTCCAAGTCAAAGTATAAAGATCACTGTATGTTTCCCGTAATAGAGTCTCGTTTATATCTTTTCGAACAATTAATCATCAACGATATTATGTTAAAAGTACCGGACATGTGTTAGTAAAATTAGGAAACAATTCGAGGATGTATACAACATTTATTTTTTGGTCTTAGCGTTCCGAATTATTTTTAATTTCCAAGTCAAAGTATAAAGATTACTATATATTTCCCGTAATAGAGTCTCGTTTATATCTTTTCGAACAATTAATCGCCAACGATATTATGTTAAAAGTACCGGACATGTGTTAGTAAAATTAGGAAACAATTCGAAAATGTATACAACATTTATTTTTTGGTCTTAGCGTTCCGAATTATTTTTAATTTCCATATCAAAGTATAAAGATCACTGTATATTTCCTGTAAGTAAGTTTCGTTTATATCTTTCCACCAATTAATCACCAACGATATTATGTTGAAAGTACCGGACAAGTGTTAGTAAAATTAGGAAACAATTCGAGGATTTATACATCATTTACTCTGGTGACACTAGTTAAATGCGTATTAATCGTTTATCTAACCCAAAAATCGAATCTAATCTCAAATCACCATCTATGCTTCTCGATATAATTCGAGACCGAATCGAGGAAAATCTCGAATCGCCCATTTTTACTCTCTCGAAATTCAGCACCCTCGTGTTCGGTAAGAACGACGTCGCAGAGCCCCGTAAGATCTAATTTATCCATAGCAGGGAAGAGTCTTATACGAGTTAACTGGGTTCCAGAGAAACGACGAACCGTCTAGACACGGGTTCGTTCTCGATTGTCTCGTTCTAAGAAATAGGTATGTATGCGAAGATGGAAAGAATTATCGCGCAAGCGACTAGCAGAGAACGCGGACAGACGTAGGACAGAGCACTAGGTAATTCTAAAGCAAGTCACAGAACCTGTGGGGAGTTTTCTCGAGATTATTCAACGAAGATCTCATTTTGATAAATGAACTTTGTTCCGGATTAAATTCGACTTGGTTCTTCGCCTTGCAGATCGAGGTTCGCGTAGAAGTAGGATTAAGTTTAAACTACACGAGATAATAGTATGAATTAAAAGTAATATCTTGAGCTACGAAGAAAAGATAGCGTTTGGAAATTCTTACTGGCAAGCGTTATCAGTATGTTTCCATAAAATTAACAATAGATAGACTAATATACTTTGTTTCTTGGACAATACTTTGTTTTTTTTAAATTTATCGTATCACTATATTAGAAGTTTACACTTAATCCTACTAATAACCTCGAAATTGCCACAAGCCGAGGATATTCGACGAAAATAGAGTTGGATGTGTCTTGAATTAAAAATTCATAAATATATGTCCGTAATGTCCGAATTCCCAAACCGTACCCTATATATCTTCATTTGCTCGTCAATAAGCAAACGAATGGTTGACACCCAACTCTATCCAAGATACCGAGCTATCGAATCGAAGTCACGAACGAAAAAATCTCCCCACACGGTAAGATCATCAGCAAGAGGGTGTGTAGGTAGGAAAGGTGGATCGGTACCTATAATTGGCACCGCCTCGGAGGTTCGCGTCAACATGTGGGCCACCAGCAGGGAAAACACCGTCTGTGACAACAGGATGGTCACACCTGGAACATCGTACACACACACACGCCTGGTTCGGTATCTGGATCAGCGTAGACGACGTGCACGAACGCGTGAACGCGAGCGGATCGATCGCGCGAGCACGCGAGTTTGCGAGCTGCCAGTCAACGAGAAGCGATGCGTGCACGGATAAATGGTTCTCGCCATCATTGGAGGATCCTCGTGAAAAGCTTCTCGAAAGGACAAAAGGGGAAACGGAAGAACGGAGAAGGAGAAGGATCCTTTTGTTCGAGGCCATGTTCCCGCTGCCTGTACTCTTTCGCGGCAACCATGGAGCAAGCATCGCCATAGAGCCTTCCGACGCAGCGTTTTTCTTCCTCTACTTCCCTCGACTTTCACCCTGCTTTCTCTCTCCCTTTGTCTCCCTTTCGGCCTCCCCTCGCTGAGTGTCAAAAGCGTCGCGATCGAAGTGCGCGCGAGACGAGGACGGGGATAATGGGTCGAGAGGGGACGAGAGGCTGCGAGGTTCTCTGGGACGTTTGACGATTTAACTGGAGAAGATGAGGATGACGCCACTGATGAAGTGCAACTGGTTGAAGATTCGTTAGTGACGGGCAGGTGACTGGTTTGAGACGCGGCAGATCTCGGTGTGATGATGCTGCTGGAGAATTTTAATCCTCTATAACCCGATCGAGTCTTTTAGGGTCGTTGATCTCACGATGCTTTCAACTGTTGCTTGGATGAACGGAATTTTTACGCTTTAATACGTGTTGCTTTTTAGACTATGGGATTCAACGTGATTGGCTATTTATTCGGATTAATCGTTGTTCAGTTGATCGTTGGAATTTTGTTGCCTACACGATTGGTATATTTCACGGAAGTCTGATGCTAGGTTGAAAAATTGGTAAAAGATACTTTTTATCAGGATGAAATTGCAAACGATATGTTTACTATTCTACGTTGTTATTTGGTAAAAAGAACGTTTCGTTTATATGCTATTTGATTTATAGGGAAGTAAAGATATGTAAATTATTGGTTGGTTAAAATGAAACGAACTGACATAAAAGTGATATAAATATGAATCTATATATACTGTTTAATTATTCTTCTTCTATGAATAATATTCCATGATCAAAATGCAATCAATTCCAATATACAGTGGCGAGTGTATACGTACATAACATATTGTACATTATGAGAAAACGTGTGAATGAATAATGCAAAATGGCGCACAACACATCGTCTAAATATATGAAAATAATTAAAGAGGAAAACAGAGTCGCTTAATAATTATCACTTTCTATGCTACGAGATCCATTACTAAACGAAATTCAAATACAAAAAAAGTTTTCTAGTCATGCAAAGCTTTCTCCAACGAGATTCCTCATATCAAATGCAAACATACAATCATAGTTTCGTCAGAACTGCCGGTGACACGAGTCCGAGGATGATAACCTTAAATCACCTGTCTCGCAAATAAATAAAAATAAAGTTCCATCGACAAGATTCAATTCGATTTGAATCCAGACATCTCTCTCGCGTGTGTGCATACATATACTCTCACCACTGCACTCGACAAATTCATCGTTCTACAGTCTCGAAACGCGATTCCAGAATCCGAGGTTATAGAGGATATTCATCCAACACCAACGCGAAATATTCCGCGAAACGATCCAATCTCGATCATCGAGTTTCCAAAGCCGTCATCGCGATCGATTTTCGTTCGCTGTCGCGTGATCCTCGCGAGCGGAGCAACGTCGTGCACGTCGTCTGCGTAACAACGAGACAGATGAGAAAAAAAAAAATAAAAAAAAATAAAACGAGCACAGAGAAAAAAATCCGACGATCAGTTTCATACGGAAATAACTTGCACGATCTCTGCACGCGAGAAAAGAGAAAAGGAATTACATTACCCGATTACTCGCAGAGAAACGAACCGTCCGGAGCCTAACTCGGTCATAGACGACTCGAGATGTTCGCGGAGCCGAGGATCGAAACGCGACGACTAGGTTGAACGATCGTGCCCGATCGCTATCGGATTAAACTCTATCGGACACGGTCCTGGCCAGCGCATATCTCTCGTGTAATTTCGCGACGAAGCTAGGGAATTCCGCGTGGATCAAAGGGAACGTGTCCCGATTAGATCCGGCATCTGCCAGCTCGGCTGCTGGCAAACGCGTGCATCTGAAAGCTGCTCGTTTTCGAGAAGCCCCGGACCACTCGTCGACCAGATTCGTACGTGTCTAGCGAACGGGTCACATGGAAATGGTAAAAATGGACCTTCCGCCGGCCATTCCGTTACCAATGACAATGCCAAGCTCCATCTCGCGGTTAGATCGTTTCAATTGCTGTGACTGCTCCTTTGATCGATGCTGACGTTTCGCAGAAAGGAACGATTATCTCTGTGATGGGATCAGATTGTCTGCAACGAACGATTCTCCGATATTAACCCTTTTGTGGACGGCAACTTCCTCTCTTTGCTCTCGAATTTTTCATATGGTAACTCGATTCTAATCTCCACTACGATTTATTCCATCTTATCGTTTTATACGATCGTTCTGTTGAAACGTTCTACTTCAATAACGGTTCCGAAGCTCTCGAACACAGACGTATCTCGTAACTTTCCTGTTATTCCGTGTGTTTTCAAAGAAGATGAAGTCCGACAAGTAAACACAGAGAAAATTAATTTGTTCAGCTCGAATTCTTTTCAAGGAAGAAAATGATTTCGTATTTCCAATTTATCACGTTACATATTCGCTATCCTTTCCAATTTCTGCAATATCAAGCACTGTCGATACGCGGTACCCTCCAAAGGCTAAAATATACAATTGCAACCACAAGCAAGAGCAATCTATTGTAATCAATATCACGTAGAAAGATAATAAGTTCCATTACGAGAAGCTGATTATGAAACGCACGTTTTGTTTTCTATCCTGTTACCAACAGAGGCCTCGCAAAAAGGAACTTCATACCCCCTTTCCACTTTATTGTCGCAAATTGCCAGACCATGTTGCATCCTACCCAATTTCTGCAATATCAAACAGTGCCGATACGTCGTGCGCCTTCGGAAAGCTAAAATATACAATTGCGACCATAACTGAAGGCTCGATAGGTCTCCTTTTTCCGTATCAAACAGCGGACCACGATCTTCATTAAAGACAGACACCGTAAAAGGGTTAATATCGACATAAAGCGCGATACCATCGGATTCCACGTTCCATGACAGTCGCATATCCCCATATTGTCAGCCTTTCAGCCCATCGACAATTCAAATCCTTTTTCTCCGGTACATTTCGGTAGAACGTCTGACGCGAATGTCGATAGGAGCCAAGAGGAACGGGACGTGCCTAAACGTTCCGCGAAAGGAAACGAGGAAACAACAAATATCTGGCCCGAATCACGCGATTCTTTCCACGATATCGATGGCCGATGTCGATTCGACTTGTCGCTATCGTTTTTAAAGAATACGAGCTCCATCCCATCCACCCCGCGTAGCTATCTCCACTTTCGCGGCCCTCTGATCCGCGTATTTACACGACACGTGTATCTTTTCGCCAATGGTGCCGGCTTCTCGGCCATCTCGGAGTCGAACACGCCTCTAGACCGAGAAATGTGCAACGGAGATGGCTTGTTGGCTAGAAGAGCAATCTGAGATCAGAGAACACTGGTCCAGAATATATTAGAACGGAGTAGACTAGGATAAATTAAACTCAGATGGATTAGACTAGGATAGAACAGAATGAGTCCGATGCTTCGCGTGATTGTCTTCAGGGGATGTCATTTTTAGATTCAGACAGGTCTCGTCTGAATTAGCCAATAATGGGAACACGCGTGATTAACACTAGATTTACGGGACCCGTCAATTTGACGGATAAGTTGCATCGATTATACGATATTAACAGATTTAATTAACTTATATTAAATCTATTAATATCGCGGTTGTTTTCAAATTAAACCCATCGTTTGTTTTTTAGAGAAAATATGTGGTTTTCTTTACCTTAAATCTGACGGGTGGCCGTAGAAATAGGTATACAAAAAACCACCGTAAACTCAGTGTTAAAGGCAGTGGTGTGTTAGCCAACGAGCCATCTTTGATTAAAAAAGACGAGAATACGATTTTTTTCTCGATCGTTTTAGGGATACCTGGAGCTCGGGTTGGTCTGATCTAGACACTTTCCACTTTTGTGGAAAATACACGAGTCTCTCGGTCGAGATCGGGAACATGCGATCTTCCTTGGTAGAACTCGATGAACACATGGTTGAACAAGATCTTCCCGATGCGGGGATGTTGGACTTGCATCGTCAAGGATTCAAAAGTGATCGGTGATGCATGGGGAATATGCGTGATGTATGAGATTTGTCCAATAATTTCGTAGACAGTATGTTCCTGCTTTTGCTGCTATTTTAGGAAATGGTAGATGATGGATGGTGCTCGGTGGTATATGGATGAAATTGGTTTGGCTTGTGTGGGAGAGGATGAGGGATGAGATGCTGGTATTTTATTGGATTATGTGTGCGAAATTATTACGTGGATTTGTCTCAATTGGAAATCGATTTGAATATTGCCATATGCAATAGAGTTGCGGACAAAAATTGCTATAACGTTAGAGGAAAATTGAATTTGTGGATTTGAGATCAACTTATGCATTTTGGTTTATTCACGAGTACCGAAGAACGTCAGATTAGTTTCTGAGTGTATTTTGATGATTAAAAAGATAATTTCAGTCGATGGATTCTTATAGCATCGAATATATTTTTATTCAGACATTACACGCAATTGGAAAGCAGCTTATATTGCTTTTACATATTTTTGTCTACGAATTTATTGGATCAATCGAGTGAACAATTTAAATATTATTCTTTTTTATTATTTACGGAGTATCCCTATGATTTATGCAGTTACACAATATCCTTGTTAATATTCTATGTATTTTCATTACCGTTATGCAAAATTGAATGTTCAATTAAAGCAGATTAACTTCACGAAATTAATTCCCATTATGAACAGTACTAATTCATGATATTTAACATTTCCAGCAAATTCATAGCACTGAAGTACTAATTACAATCGATGTTACGATAAAGTTTCAAACGTAATTTCATTACCATAATTCGGCTCAATTTCATTCTTTCCCATTTTGAACAATTATTCTCGATTTGTATTTCAAATTAGAACTTTTCCTGCTCTCCAAATGTTACAATAATGGAGATAATTGACATCGAAACCAAATTTATCCGAATCGCAACCTCAAACATTCTATTTGCAAACTGAGATCTCAAATTTAAAACCATTTCTACCCAATTTTCTATATTTCTATTTCTTATACAATAATTGTAAGCAAAAACGCCGCATGTTATTTTTAAAAAATCCGAGTTCATCGATCAATTAAGTTGTGGGATATACCATACACGTATTTATTACAAAAAAAAAGAAGAAAAAATACCGAATTTAATACTGCATCCAAATTTGTAAGAGAAAGTCAGAAATCAACTCGGAAATGCAACTCAGAATTAGATTCTATTCCCACAATTTTTTACCAAATCATCCGCGACGACATATTTTTATAAAATTAACCCTTTGCACTCGAGGATATTTTGGTTACAGAAGAGTAGAAATTCACAGATTTTCTTTTATAAAACTGACGTTGTTTTTTTCAATGGTAAATAAGGAATCGTATAATAATTAACACATAAAATTATTTAATTTCGTTATCTCGCATATTGTTATATTATTTTAAATTTGACATATTAACATGGTTTGCACCTTTCGAGTGCGAAGGGTGAACACGAAATTTCATACAGAATATGAAGTACATTTATACAGCGAAGAGTTAGTCGAATGCAAATAAGAAGAATCGATGTTCGAATCCTCAAACGGCGATTCGAAGAAAACGAGAACGACACGAGGCATTTTTCCTTACAACCAGGTTTCCATCCCTCAGACGTCGCCAAGTGGCGAGCTGGCGAACGCGTCGAGTCGTCTTCCGCTCGTTAAAACTGTCAATTTTACCAAGCGTTCACCGTCTTACCCGTCCTGTCCCTTCACTGCTGCTCGTTATCAGAGAGTCAGGTTCCATCTTTATGCAGAGCGCGAAGGGGGTGTGCCGAGGGTTGGGCAGGCTATCAGCACGGATACAGCGCGCCGGCCGAGATAAAGAGAAATGGCGCGTAAACAGGGAAGAGCAGCAGGTAACGGAGTTAAGATGACAGAGGGTGAAGGCGCGCGCTGATAGCGGCTTAGTAGGGAAACAGGCAAGAAACTCGACAGGTCGAGGGTGGGAGAGCACTTTGAAAGAGCTCGCGCGCACCAGAGAATGACAGGGGTAAATAGATCGCGAGCACTCGAGGACTGGAGATACTCGCAAAGGGTCGCAAAGAAGGGATTATGATTAAATGAAAAAACGACCGGGAGGGTGGAGCGGAAGAGAAATGCAGAAATGAAGCGTCAGCGCAGACAGAGAGGGTGAAGAAGTTGGCTGGATCGCGGGGTGGTTGCCAAAGGGGTGGGATTACGAGAGAGAAAAATGATAATGAAATTAGAAGGGAAGGAGCAACGGTGTCGAAGAGAGAGAAAGAGAGAGAGCGTGGGAAGCCACGCGAGGGTGGTAAACAGAATGACAGAATCGGAGAACGGGGGTGGAACGTGGGTTGCAATAAAATGGTATAATTCGAGCTGCGCATGTTGGAAAGAAATTAAGATTTGAGAATAATTATGTAATTTAATAGATCATCGCGTAGGCTAGGTGTTTAGGGGAAAGTATACTCTTGATCGAGAAACTGGAGATTTTTGCGTAGGTTTACACGTGTGTTTTTTAAAGTTCAACAATCTTCCGAGTAATTTTCCAAATGAATTAAATTTGCGTAATATCGAATTTGCTCTGTAATTTAATTTCGTAAAATTATATAGCATAGAAAAAATATTTAGATAAAACTAATAAAAGGTCAGATGAAACTAACCTCGTGTAATTACAATTTAACCACAGTAGTATAACTAAATGACCAATGGTCGTAGATTTAGCAATAATACGTCGGAAATACTCGCTCAAAACACGAAAGAACCGTTTAAACGACCCGGAATAAAACTCGAACAACGTTCTTCCTTAACCAACCCTCGAAACAACCCGAAATTAACGCGAAAAGTTACAGAGAAAAAAGCAATCAGCCCCCGAAATCAATTTCCTCCGCTTTAAACTTCGCTTCAAGCGCAAGAGCATTACTCCAGCAGTGTTCTGCTCTATTGTCTCACCAAGTGTCATCCTGAACACGACCGCGGTGCACCCGGGCGAACAATAAAGGGAATCTTCGCCGTAACATAAAATCTCGGAGTTACCTCAACTGCCGTAAGTGTATAGCGGAAGTTTGATAGCTGGTGGCGGGAAGCAGGAAGAAACAGAGAAATTAAAAGCGATCAAGAGCAAAACGGAGAGGTCGAGGAACGGCAGTGGATCAACTCGACGATGGTCGAGACGTCAGAGACACGGAAAGACAGATATAGAGAGAAAGACAGACACCGACCGAGAGACAGAGAAATATATAACGGAGGGAGAACATATACATGGAGAAACATATATGTATGTGCAAGAGGGGTATACCGGCAGAGCCGGATACAGAGAAAGAGAGAGAGAGAGAGAGAAATGGCGAAGCAGATACAGATAGGGGATGAGAGAGGGAGAGAGGGTGGAAGGCTCGAGCCAATTTCATTTACCTGCGCTGGTAATTCTGGCAGGCGCCGCGGCATATTGCACTAAACGTCGCTGCCGAGAAAGACAGATACGGTCTATAAAGCTTGAATTAATGCGGCTGCGTAATTGCGGCTGGGCCTCGTAATTATTATCGCGGGCGTAGTAAAGTCGAAACTTTCCTGCCCATTCCCGGAAACGTTTCTGGACGCGAGCGATCTCCTTCTGGGAATGGAAGATCGCTCATGGATCCGCGACGGTGTCCCGTGCGATAGCCGAGAATCGGCCCGAGATTGGAACGGTGGAAAAAAATTTACCCCCACGAGTAATTTCGACCCTCGATTTTTCCCAATCTACCCGATCTCGCAGGATTTATATTCATGGGGAATTTTGCGCTGTGATTCTGCTACTGCGATCCGTAGGGCACGGTCAATCTATCTGGATCTGACTGTGTCTGTACGTCGAGGAGACATTTTAATCCTCTGCACTCGAAGGATATATTATACGATATATTAATTTTTCCGATATTTCAAAGCTCTGTCGCGAATAACGATTCGATTAAATTCAGCTTGCCGTCGTTGCAGAGAAAATTTGCAAATGTACGAGATTCTGTGCTTTTTATTCTAACGATGTTCGTTTGAGAAAAACGGATTTTCCAGTATTCCGAAAAGAAGAAACGAAATAATTACGAGGGCCAGATTTCGCATAAAAAGAAATTATTCGTACTCGACTTTCAGTTCCAGTGTTCGTTTCCGATTCGTTTCCGCGTAATGGACAGAGAGTAATCAGTTTGTCGGTTATCTTCGTCTAAACAATATGTACACTCGGTTAAATGGTAAATTTAAACGATAGAGTTATCGAACGATTCCGTTCCTCGATTATCTTACTTCGTAAACGTGCATTGAACGAACTGTGAACATGATGGAGAAAAAAAAAACTTTCCCATAAAAGTGTGTCGCAATACCGTGCACGATGCTCGATTATCGACATAATAAACCATTAAATATCTCGTATACGCGATTAAATTATTACATTAATTATATATAACGAACACGGCGTGCGTGTATATATAATCAATATAAATTAGCTGCTATATATAATATTTATAATTATATGTATACATATATAATATAATGTATATAGTACTCTATCACTCGTACGGAACATACCAACATCAATCAACAGACATTACACGTGTATACTTAACGTAGATGTGGAAAGCATATAGTGTTACAGGCAATGTCCGAGTATTACAGGCACTTTCAGAAAACCCAATGAGCCAGCAGCTTGCATAGACGAAACCAAAATCAGAATTGACAGGTAACGCGCGAGAAAGAGAAACAGAAAGAAAGAGCGAGCGAACGAAAGAAACAGAGACGGTGAACGAAAGACTCTGGAAAAAGTAGTAGAGAAGGAGTCGGTATAAGAAATAAATGCCAAGAAGCAGACAGAGAATGGTAAAAAAAAAGAAGAAAAAGTCCGAGAGAAAGAAAGAGAGAGAGGAGTATCAGAACGAAAGAAAAGGAGACGAACATAATACAGAAGTATTATAGAATATTCGATATTTCGTTATTGACAATCATTATGCAGCAGCAGACCGAGAGAGACGAACTAAAGAGACGATAAGAAAGTAGAGAAAAGCTCGCCAGATACACAAAATCGATATCAGACCATCGGACAAGTTCGATACAAGAAAGATTCGTGGACGTTCGTAATACCAACAGCAAGGAAAAATATAGCAAGTCTAGGTGTCTTCTTTTAAATGCTAAGTGTCTCGCAATTAATAAGTATAACACTAACAATAGTAGAACGACAAGAAAGAAAAGAATAGTATAATAATAACGATCATAAGTAATAATAATAATACGTAATACGACACGACGTCATGCAAGTGAACAAAGATCGTCAGAACTATTGCAGTAAGTGATGCGAGTAGCTTTGAAATGAATTAAAGAGAAAAAGAGAAATCTTTCCCTACGCCGAACGTCACCGCGAATGTGTGCTGCTGTGTGAGTTACATACGTGTATCGTGTATGTGTGCTGTTCGAACGCGCGTATAAAAGCTTCGAACCGATCGCGTCTGCGATACGACTCTCGTTTGCGACAAAACTTGGAAACATCTTGTCGACGACGGTTCCGGACAGTGTGCTTTTGTCGGACACACGTTTACATCGCGGATACTTCCGATTAACGACACGAAAAACGCGTTAGATGGCGTCGCTTGGCCTTAGATAACGTCGCGTGGCGCTAGTTGTCGTCAAACAGCGTTAGAAGGCAATACCACCGATTTCTCGCGCGAATAAAAAGAATTTTCAAACTCCCGATCGACGAATAAATTAATCGGGGGTACGGAATGGGATATTCGATCGATTCCTGCATAGATCACTCGCGCGAAAGTGTCCTTAATTGCTAGCTTGTAAAGCGACCAACGTGAATTTGACAAAACCAGCCGCGCGACACTTTAAGCATCGTACTATTCAACGTTTTAATGACGCGACTTTTTCTCGTCGTCAGCTCGGCCGGAAACACGCCAGCACGCTGCCAATGAATCAAGTGCAAACCACCAGGAACGCACTGACGTTTCACCAACGAATCAAAGGCAAACTACAGGACACGTACCAGTACATCATTAACGGATTAAACGCGAACTATAAGAAGCACACCGGCGTGTCATCAAAGAACCGTGAGCTGGGAAACTCGGCCTGTCTCGCTTAGAAGACACAGTCTGTTGTCTGAACTTGCGATCCGAAACTGGCGAAAATATATGTTTATTTTTAATTTTGGTCCAAGTAACAGGAAACGACATGTTTAAATCTGTTAGATGTATTATTTTAACGATTATAGTAATTTTATAATATACGTAAGAAGATCTGACACTTTGATAGCGTTCGATTTTTATTTGTTTAAGTCTTTAATGAATTTCTTAATTAAGACCACAACCTCGTCGTTCGAAGTTTAATTGTTCACGTAACTATGGGATCGCGCGAAGTTCGAAATTTTTCAGTTGCAGGCAACGAAGTGAACAACTTGTCGACCAAGGAAATTCTGGTTGCTCTGGTAGGGCAGTAATTTCAAGGGGATTCCGGCCGTCTATCCAGCAGGAATGTGATTATAATTAACGAAGATGAGACGCGACTCCTGCTTCGATTACTTCTAGCTCGCTGTTCGTCGAAGATTCGAAGCGACAGCTCCTTTCTCCCGGGCGAAACAACGTCGTCTTTCTTTCCTCATTACAGAACACGGAAAATGGGACAAGTGCGACGGGGTATAGCAAAAAATTCCATTTTTTCCCCCTTCTCTTCCCTTTTCGCTCGTTTTTCTCGCCCCTCCACCCTTCGCCAAAGATGTTACGTTAGCCCGACCTCTTTTCCCTCTGCGATGCTTCGCCCCGAATTTGCGTTCAGCATCAAATTCGTTCACGTTCGATACCTCGTAGAAAATAATTTCCCGCGTAGAAAATATGCTGTTCTTTCGCGCGTTTAAATTTTTACGAGACTCGAAGGTATTTCGTGCAGAATAATCGCGATCGAGAATGTTTCGTTAACCATCTATGGCGTGAAACGAGTTTTAAAGATTGATTTAGATTTTATTCTAATATTTTGCATAGTCTTAAATTCGGGAAATTAAGTTCGTTGAATATGTGATAAGAAGAAACGTTGATTCAATTAATTAATTTTGGTAATTTCTCATAATTAATGTACTTTCTTTCCGATAATTAATTTCGTGTACCTTTCATGGGAAATATGAACTGAATTTGTCATCGCTGAGAATCTAAAAATTACAACTGCGATTTATTTGCCTTTCCCTCGTTAATTTCACAAACTGTGAGGGCTGAATCGATATGTCGTTGCGATGGAAACGTTCGATATATCGATGACGCAGCGTTCATTACAAACCGTGAATCAAATAAATTACGTTGGAACAATTTGCAATCCCCTGGTAATCCGTTGCAAATTAAAAAGAAACAAGTCTAATTCGCGTGAAATCGAGTTTATTCGTTGTATCGTTCATTTCTGCTTTTTGGTCGGTCCAACGTTCTCGAAAAATTGAAAGTGCTTTGAATAAATAACTTCGTTCCATTTTTCCCTCTTTCATTTCCTATTATTTATTTACACGGGCACTGACAACAATAACTGTACAAATAAACGATATATAAAATATCCGTAATTCGGTTAAGAATGTTCAGTCATTGACGAAATTTTAATTCTTGCGCGAGTAATTTTCAAAAATGAAAATGAAATTATCCACGCAACAGTTAATTTTTAAATTCACATTTAGAGAAATGTCTTTTCAAAAGATAATCCGGTTTAAATAATTTAACGACGGTTCACCACTTTTTTTTTAGTAGTACAAAAAGAAATTGATATCTACCCTCTAGTGAATGAAACATGGAATAATTTAATCCAGAAATAATCGTTACTCTAATGCCGTTATTTTTCACGTTAAATAACACTTCGAAGAATATAAAATTTCGATTCGACGTTCAAATTGAAAATGTGAGCAAAATCGCGAGTTAAATACCATTTGATGTGGCACGAATTAATAGCGAATTTAGAAATACGGGTAAGCTGCAATAAATTTTAGGAAGAGCCACTTAATCTCCTTTACGAGTTTCTGTTATTGCACCCTCATTGTTCCCTTTTAATCGCACGGTAATCTTCCTCGGTTGTTGGAAAAAATTGGTCGATATCACAAGAACAATGTAGGCCTTTTTCAACCGTGAGAGCCATGTTTCCCGGAAAGTGAAAGTACCAATTCGTCTGTGCGAGGGTGAATACTAAAAAAGAGATTTAAAAATAAAAACTCACAGTTTGAAAAATAGAAAATCCCTTGCAATCAAATTTTGTCGAACGTACAATTACTTTACTTCATTTACAAACATTTATTTTCCCTAGAAATTTATCAGATTCACTAACTGTCCTGGATAAAGAATAAACATTTAGCCACGCGTACACCCTGAACGATACGAAAATCCACAAAAAACAAAATTTATAAAAAGGTACACGAAATAAAAGTCGACTAATATTTTTTCAAAATTTCAATGATTAATATTCAACCCCTTGCGCTTCAAAAATTTGTCAACTTCCACGATCAGCGATTTTAATATATTTTCATATTCAGAAACGTCTAGAAATCAAAAATTTTGTTCCAAAAAAGAGGAGAGGAATATGAAAATTAATTACCATACTAAAATTACATTACATTAATTATTACGGCAAAATTACCGTATATAAAATACTGTAAAATTAATTACGGCAACAAAATATTTTACTACGATAATAAATAAACCCCAGATAATTAATCTTCCGTCAACAGTAAATATCAAAGTGCAAAGAGTGATTAAAATTCATTGAAAGCAGAGAACGAAGATTTCTTTTCACCTAATTTCCAAAAATGATCGTCTGTTATACGTTCTAAAGAAATCGGTAATTTCAGTGTGAAATGTCGAATAATTTAACTTGGAATGACTTTACTCTCGAACAACTATGCAATTTGGAACGGAATGAAGGGGGTGTGGAGTCGTAAAAACGAAAGGGGCCATCGCGCGAGTACGCTGTTGCATCGTGCCTAACAGGTGGCAGGATATACCGACGATAACGCGATTTGGCTAATTGACACATCGATCCAGGATAATGAAGAACGAATGACGAAGATGCGCGTCACATTTCGCTAATATTAATTAGTTTTCGTCAAAAATCATCGATAGACACATCTGTCTGCCATTTAGTGTCGCGAATCTCTCTGTAACTGCAGTCGCGTCACGTGCAGACCGTTTGTACGTGCCCGAGGAACTAACTCGATTGTTTTTGTTGATTGCGAACAGACTATTTAAAATAAATAAATACCGCGAATTTCCGTTAATTAAATATCTCGTACAAATGACTGCGGCTAAAAGTAAAGACTGAAAAATTACGAAGCTTCGGAAATAATTTTAGAAATTTGCATGTTTCTTTGTCGTAACATTTTCATCAGAAATAATTTTATTCTTCGTAACTAAATACGTCGAGATTGTTTTAAAATTACTATTATATCGATCTCGCGAGCAACTGTGTCATTCGAGCAGAAAAATCTGTTTCCACGTAAATAAAGCATAAGCTGTGCGATAGTGTAGCTTATATCGGAGCTAAAAAGCAATTATTTTGTTTCCCATTAATTATCTCCCTAGCCGTCGTAATTTTTACTGCTCCCACGATAGTACCTATTAAATTACGAGACAACCCAATGAGCTTTCCGATGGACTAATTTGTTCTCGGTAATTATTTACAAAATCAAATTACATGCTCCGCTTAAATAAATAAATGTACCACGTAAAAAAATCAACGAACGATTTTAAACCTTCCCTCATTCAAATTTCCATACCGTGAAATTCACTCGATGGCAATAAACACGAATTTATTTTGTTCGAGGAGCATGCTGACTAACAATAAAAAGATCTGTAAATATCGCAAATTAAAGAGAAAAATGTAATATCGAAAAAGAAGGAAGTGGAAAATTTTGTTTCATATTCCAAATCGAAGGACTTAATATCCACTATGAAAATATATAAATATCCAAAAAAAAAAAAAGAAAAGAAGTAACGTAAAATAAAATCCCATCTTTGCTCGAATTTACAATAATTATTGTTTCATTCGCCAATTTTCCTCCCTCGTTTGCTACTTTCTACTAATTCCCAACACACGAACACCGACCTGAAATTAATTTCAATAAATTTTCAGACATTATCCTTCCGTATCTTTCTCAGCCGATTGTTCCCACGATTTCAAACTCCATAAATTTCTCGACATCACCACCCACGAAACGCGATGAAAAACTACTGCCTCTCATTCATTACAATGCTCGCGTGTTCATTGTACGTGGCGCATAACGAGGATGGTTTTCTTAACCGAACGTTAACCAGGGGTGTGAATTATTACCCCGGCGGTGCATCGTTACAATGGCCGGCTAGATTCGATGCTCACAATGGACACGGTTACAGGATTCCACCAGTAATGTACCGCGTTTCAAGTAAATCGACTGTGTATATATGTACATATACGAGTTCCGGTTAATTAAAAATTCATCCCCTTGCGGGACATTCCCAGCGTAACTTCCGATTCGTTGATGAGGAAAGACCGACGATCATGTTCATACTTTCATCCCTTTTTATTTTCCGATGTTTATTCCATCATACCAACTGTTATTTAATCGACGAAATTTTTACGCGGAAGTTTAGGTATAATTTTGGATTGTAGCTAATTATTTTACGATGCTAGTTTTCCGCTTGCTTGGGTATTTTAATATTTTGGAAAGATGTTCATCTTAGCAGAAGGCTACCTGTTCACAGTATAAATAATGCAATTATTTGGTAATTAATTATGAGGGTTGAGGATGTAATAAGGAACTTCGAATATTTTTAAATATAAAATCACAAAACTCACTATTCTGTTTTATCGTACATTAAAATTCAGGAAGGAAATAATGATTTATAAATTTTTATATTCTTTATCTCCTGATATTTTTTAATTCTGATATACACAGGGGAGGATATAAAATTCTGTAAATTTTAAAAGAGAAATTTATACATCATTCGTTTATATCTCAACTTTTGGTAGTAATTGTCCAGAAAAATTTGTCGGACCAACTATTACGTTAATAAATTTCTAAAAAAGCGGCACTTTTGTCAAATTCACGTTTTTCAAAAATTATTATTCGCGTTAATTTAAAAAATATGGATGCCTTCTATTTTTATTCGATTTTCCATCCGAGTCTTTTGCTTTCAAAAAGTATTTAGAAAAAAAATTCATGAAAAGCAAATCATTGGAATTATCTATTCCTTTTACTAGAAAATGTAACGTAAATTTTAACGACAAACAATTAACGATGACATTTAATTCCATTTTTTTCAAAATTCACCCACAAGGAATACGATTGTCACGGAGAGTCTTCATCCGAAAATCGTGTCTTCGTGTAACTGATATACTTGTGACAGCGTGTATTCGTGTGTGTAAAATGTCACGTGTAGTCATATATTGCTCAATAGATATACGAATAGTACGAAGAGATACAGATATAACAGTGAAACATGGGAGAGAGTATTCTGTGCAGAAAACGCGAAAAAAAGAAGAAAACAAAATAAAATATATAGCTACGCAGTTCGAAAAAAGAGATAAATAAAACGGAGGAGCAGAGCGAAACGAAAAAAAAATAAAAATTTGTTGTAACAGTAAATAAATCGTCAATCGTCTGGGTAAAGTTCTGGATTATTCTCGTTCGATACGAGCTACCAAAGTATTTTTAAAGTTTCTTTTGTAAATGCACCCGAACGGTATCAGCCTTTGTCTAACGAAATAAAGTAACTCTTATTAAATCGCAGTTCCCTTTGTTTCCATTTCATTGCGATAACAGAAACCGTGCAAGCTTGAAAATTATCGAGCTGTAAAAAGGATCTTGATCGAGAAATTTAATTCGCAGGTATTTCAATCTTCATTCGCATAGGTACCTGCACATTAAACCAGTATTCTACACAGTTACATTGTTGTGTTATCAGTGGAATAAATTACATGCCTGGCACGGCGAACTTAAATTCGTTTAATTCAATTATTTCTCTATACGTCACTGGAGATTGCTGTTTTCTGAAATTTCAATTTTTCAAGCTTCGATTCAATTTCACTTGGAGAAAAACAAAATTAATGTAAAATTCCCTTAGTATTGGAAACGTGTCGTCCGATTTTCATCTCTGCGATATGTCAAATATTTAAAATTAAATTTAAACGCGGACGAAAATATTTCATCAAAATACAAAATCATTAATAAAAGAAGAACAAACAAATGACTCTCGTCAGTTCGATCTATTCTTTTCTTCGATCAACTTTCAATCTCGCGATTATTTCGAATTCTCTCCGAATCGACCAGAAAATCGCGAGATCGTCGGAAAACTATCGAATACCTTTTCGCTTTAACGAAATCACGAAGAACGCGAGCTCCGGAAAATTGATAGAAATAATGATAAACGTTAGGGCACGCGGAGCAATCAGCCGTGAAAAGCAACGGGAACGGGAGATAAATTGCAAAAATAGTAGCGCGATTCCTTCAGCATCGATGGTCGTGCTAACGAGATCACGCTGCGTCGGAAGACAAGGCCGAGGCAATATACGTGTAAAATACAAATGTCGCTGGTTCGTGGAGCGTGAAGACCGGAAGGAGATCACGCGAAAACGGAGAGAAGAAAGCAGACTTCGAGTGTTCTCAGCGGCTGCCGAGACGAAACCGTTCGAACGTGACTGGAAAGGTAACAAATGCCTGGCCATCGACGTATATAAAGGGGTTGGTCTCTTTTGTAACCCCTTGATAGCTTGCCTTTGTATCCTCATTGTCTCTCTCACTGCTATTTATTTATGTTTCAGCACATACGTTTGTCAAAAATCGCGGATATTTCATTTGAGGGGTCAGTTGAATTTTTTCTCTCTCTTAAAATTGATTTTATACGATGCCTGTGAAATTGTTACGATTATACTTATTATTTACATTTCTAGCGGAAGCGATTTTGCGATTGTGTGATTTGTTACATGCAAATATCTTATATAAAAAAAGAGAGAAAAAAGAGTGAATTAGTTTTGAAGGATTACTCCTGTTAGAAGTTAACGAAAAAGTTTAGAGAATTCTTTTATTTTCTTCTTTGCAACCATTATAAATTTGGGATACTTAATTTGTGTAACTTCGCTCTGTTTTGTCGATATTCAACCTTAGTTTGTTCCTTATACAGGAGTTTTCTAACAATACCTCATCCCGAAACATTATTTTTTAATACTCCCCGGTACATCCATCAATCTCCAACCACCGCTTCAAGTTCCGTCAACGACTAAGATTCCAAACCTAATTTAACAGACCCGCGTTCGCCGAAAATAAATTAAACGGATCTTGAAAGCAAGCAGAAAGCAATATTCAGAAGAACGAAATACATCCACAAATCCATATTTTTAATGTGATTGTTCTCGACTTAACGCAGACGCGAATGTGAGCAAATTATTCCGCCTTTCCCGTGCTTCTCGTGTTATTTTCCACGGCAAACGAGAATTGATCATCGCGATGCAATAAGATCGCGATCCACCGATACGAGGTTGTTTTTAACGGGAAAACGAATCGGATGCGAGGCCATCCGATCGACGAGGAATAACGACGCGAGTGAACGGGGAAACTGATCGATCCTGACGGGACTTAAATTCGTGCTTCGAACGAGCAATAGCAAAGTGAATCTTGGACATTGATGGACTCGTACGTTTATGTTATTTCGTGTTGCGATAAGAATGTTCCTGATTGGACGTAACAAAATTAAATCCTTCTTTATATCTGTTCATGTATATACGTTCCTTGGATACTGGTTTAATTAATTTTTATATAAAGTTTAATTATGTTCATTTTCTTTTAATTATGTTCATTTTTGTTAGATTCTTTACTGGTTGCATTATTAATTGACTCCAGTAATAATCTCTACTAATAACGAGTTTTAATCGAATATTTTCCCTGTATTTCAGAAATATCTCTTCCATTGAATTTCTCGTTCCTCGATATATCGATAGTAGTTTCTGCGCGATAATTCAAGCTTGCACAGGCCCAGGTTCAACAAGGGGGAGCGAGAGGAAAAAGAAAAAAAACACGATAGAGAAGCATTTCGATAGGATTGAAATGTTGAAATGTTATTGATTCGCGTGCTTTTATCTGAAATTAATTTCTCCTATTCAAATGGCGTTGCTGAAAATACGAGCACTCTTATCTGGAGATGAGCGCGATTGTAGTGGCAACACGTTTTCAACGAGTCGTTGTAAACGATTCCATTATTAAATTCCTGTTTACAATGCACCGACGCTAGTTCCCAAAACTTTCAATCTGTTTTTCCGCGTAACGTGTTTAACTCTATCCGACGCTGTTCAAACACGATATCGTCACTGGCGAAATGCATTTTTCAGCGAAACGTGATAATATTTGAAACGACGAAACAAGCTCGTAAAAATTGCGCGAAAATTTCTCGTTAATTCGTGACGTAAATAGAGGAGGAATAACGTATTCACGAGCAAGACTGAAATATCGAACGGGTTGAATTCGGGGAAAAAATACCTAGAAAAGGACATTTCTAACGATCAGGTACATTGGCTGACACCGTGAACGGGTAGAAGAGAGAGAAAGAGAGCAATTATAATAATCACGGGGTTCGAGAATTCGAGACAACGATAAGCTAGGATTTGCGTCTCATTATTGTTTCTTGCAGAGACACGTAGCCAAGCAATTATCGTTGTCGAGGAAAGAATAAAAGTGGGGTGGAAATCGCGATCGTTCGCTCGTGGAGGCAAAAAGAGGGTAGGAAGAAACAGAGAGAAAGAAGGGAGTAATGAAAAAGAGCGGAAGGGGACAAGAGTTAGGGGTGGAATTTATTCTCGAGTTGCGAGAACAGCGGCCCGCGGGTCGCCTTGTTTTCCAATGATTTCCTTTAATTGGTTATTCGACCTCCTCGGAGTATTAATTTGCTGGTCAGATGGAAACGAAGATTTAGTTTTAAGGTAACACGACCAAACCAGAAAAATCTCCGAGTAAGTTTGGTAATAATCGTGTTTCAAAAGGCGACGATTGAAAGGGGATGAAAGGAGGTGAAATAGCATACTTTCGTTTGCATACTATTCGCACACATTCGACAAGCATTCGTATAAATACACAGGGTATTTTTGATAGGAAATTAGTGGAATTTTTCTGAAGGATGTTATTCCTGCATTGATTATCGTGGGATCAGTTTTATTTGAAATTTAATGGAAGGGTGCACTCATTTACAGAAAAATGATTTACTTTTTACAATATTCTACTGTATATCTACTCGATGCTTTGTTCAGAAGTCTAGAAGGGTACATTTCTAAATTGCTTTATTCTCAGAAAGTTTCAATAAAATTTACGAAGTCACGGCTTCAAAGCAGAAGCTTCGTTTATTTCTTTTTAACGTAACGCTTAACATTCCTTTGTAAGAATTATTAGAAAATTATTTCACATTTATACGAAGAAGATAATTGCTGCAACAATCTCGACTAAATCACCTTTCGTTAGAAGCCAGATCCAATCAAAAAGCCTGGTATCGCGATGAAAAGCAAACGAAACGAGAGAAATTATGCTACTAAACCACTTCACGGCCGCGGAATATTTTCTCGCGCGTTAAATATCTCGAATAATCACGTTACATAGTTCACCCTGTTTAACACGATCTTCCCGGCGAAACATCAAAGACACCCGGCGAAATTAGATTTGGCCACAATGACAATCGTCGCGCCGAGGATCCTCGAGCCGAGAGAAATATATATATTCGGCGATATCGGCGACAAAGAAACGTTCTGTCCGTATTATTATGCAGCAGAATGCTCGAACGAAAGCGATGGCGGAACAGGAAAGCGGTGGATGCGGTCGTGCGACAAGTGGCAGCAGCCGGATGGCTTTTTGAATATAATTGAAGCCCTCACGGATGCAACCGTTTCGCCCTTTTATAATATCGCGCGGGGACACAAAGGCAACGATAATTAAAGTTCTCGTTGTCGAGGGCGGTGAAGGGGGATTTCGCGGAGGAATGGCCGGCGTGTGTCGTAATGGCCGGAGATAGAAAGAAAACGAATTGAATGGCGGCGATGAAAAGTGGCGGGAAAGAAATGACGAGAGGTGGCCGCGTAATGACTCGTCTCGCGGAAAGAAATGGTTGTACTAAGCGGGACGTTATGGCTGGAACGACACGTTTAGTGCGGGGAAAGACGCTTTAAGCATGTTGCTGGTTAATAGCACGAGCTTGCTGCATTTCTTCTTTCTTCTCCATCTTTTTTTTTTTTATATACATTATTATTGCATCTTTTGCGATGGTTATTAGTGACGAAGAGTTACGAATGATTAACAGTGATATTCAAAGGTTTTAGAAGATGTTAAATAGTTTATGTCATTGTAAATGTTAGTAGAAGTATATTAGTTTGGGTTTTATAGATGTGGGATTTAGAAAAAATATTTGATTTTGAAATATTATTTCGATGGTAATTATTGTATTAGAAATAAGGGTTTATCGCAGTGTTTAGGAGTTTAATTAATTATATTCTGGAAGATTCATTAGAACTGAATGATTCGAATATTTATGTTTTTAACAAGAAACGCAATGGAAGTTTATAAAATATCAAGCAATTATTTTTAAGGGATGAACGATTTAGATTGAAATTAAGTACGTATTTATTTAATTCATTTTGTTTTATGTTTTATATTTAAAATTAAGAAGATAGTAAATAAGAAGAGAATTTACTTGAACTTATCGCCAGGTTAAGTGTACATAGTTGAGCTCTAATTTAATTATCTCCATTAAACTGAGGAAATGTAAATTTAACCGTTTCCCCTAACATATAAATTTAACGTAAATCCTAATGAATAATACGATACTATCGTGAAATTTAGGTAAACGTTAGTTTCAAAACTGCATTTCGTATAAATTAACGTAAATTCAAAAATTTTGTATAAAATTTCCGAGAAATTATTTGTAATAACACAGAATTCTGCAAACAAGTTACACCTATTCATTACTACTTAAATAAAATCATGAATTATTCCTAAAATTATGTGAAATATTAAATTTAAAAAATGTTTCCTTAATTTTCCTTCGAATCAAAAATTTCTTACAAAAATTCTTCCTCCTTACCAAGAACCCTGATGAAATATAAAAATAATCCAAACAAATATACCAATCCGAATATCGCAATTACTCTTCTATTATCGAAACAAATTTTAATTAAATATTAATTCAATCCGATAATTTTGTTCTCGATTTGGGCGTACAAATCGAGCGAAGGAAGCATATAAACATACGAACTTTTGGAATAGCTAGCCATGAATAAATGCATCTC
>NIJG01000033.1:1263101-1329059 GCA_002201625.1 Euglossa dilemma | reverse complement strand
CGTAATATAACCTAACCGGTATTGAAATAAAAAAATTATAATGACGTAAACTCCTACGTTTACCAATCTTGACCAAGATAGTCAGTGAAAATTATTTACATCCTCTGTTAACGAAAATTGTAATAATTCGATTAAAAAATTCGATTCCATTATATCTCCCATATGTTAGTAATACGATGGAAAGTAAGGTTAGAATTTAGCACGTATATCTATTACTTTCCGCGCCAGTTAACCTCAATAGCAAATAGCATTTTAATAAATATTCTAGTATTACCGATATTCACTTACCGAACAGTAAATTTACCGCAGCGAACTTCCGCCGTTTAATTTGTTCAGCCCACTTTCTCGAGCTACGAATAGTAACCGAAAAGCAATAGCACGAAAACGGCAACGACGTAATAACGAAAGGACGGCATTGTCTTGGTTATAAACTCGCGAACTTCATCAACTGCGTGCGTATTTCCTCTAACCACTTCTCTCTCTCTTTTTGCCTGCGATAAAAAGAAGAAACGGATTAAAAGTTGCATAGACGCCAAACGAACCGAGAGAATCGGAATATCTACCTTCGAATTTATCAATTCGATTAATAATTGAAGCGATCGACACGTTGTAGCACGGTTCGACGGGGTTGGACGTGTTTCGATACAGCGCCATAGGCGACGACTATAACAACTAACGACACATCGCGCCACTCAGACGAAACTAATCGGACTGTTGTTTCCCGAGACTTCGTAAACGGCTGGAAAAAAGGACGCGGGATGGACAGGTATACAGGAACGCGTCCAGGTTAGTGGATTTCTGATACACACGGGTTGACACCGAGCCATCCTACTACAGGCGCGAACTTATTCAATTAAAAGCAGCAAAGTTGCCGCGAAAGTTTCTCAGCTATAAGCGAGGGGTTGGGTCGTTTAAAACTGGAGAAAAGAGATTCCTTTCGACGACACCTTATTGCTGAAGGAAAGAAAAAAAAGAAATAATAGAAACTGGGCGATTTTCATCGTTTAAAATTCTTCCGTGAGAATCTTCCGTTGTAATTTTAATCGTGAAGAAAATTTTAGGTCGTTATAATTAAGAAAATATTAAAATTTACAACGAGAATCGTATAATTTATTCTATCGATTTTTTAATTAACCGTGGGATACTAGAAGGATTATATTCAATTTTAAATGCTGTTTTAGTGTCTTGATTTATATTATGGGTTTGGAATTATAATAATTTGCGTTTTTATTATTGTTTAGAATTTTGTTTACTTTTTAAATTAAAGGGATAATATTTCTATGAAGAAATTATATTAATAAGTTGTATTATTACTATTGCAAGTCTGTGATTTGATATGATATGATATGATGTAATGAGATGCGATGCAGGGTGAATTATGGTTACGAAAAGAATACTTGATATTTAATAGAGAGTCTTTCTTTATCTAACGAACAATAATTATTCCGTTCTGTTACATTAAACATTCTTTTACCATATCCTCTTTCAATATATTTCGACATTTTCCATAACAAATGCCACAGTTGCAATCCAGCATTGTAGTTTTGAGAACCTTGATCTTATTCACTCTTTTCACAACATTCTAAGCAACTGGAGCAAAAGCATCTTTTATAAAATGCAAGCTCTAAACTTTTCGACTCCAGTACTTATTTGTCGCGAGCATATTTGAAAGAAAGCAAGACACCGAGTGCACCGTTCCATTAAAAATGATCAAACCGCAAAACGTGTACGCATTTCGAATAATATTCTCCGTTACGGAGGAGAGCAAACAACGATCCCATCCGATAAACAACACCATCCTTCGATAAGAACACCTTATCTCGCACCAGACTGTACATCTCGGGTTAAAACGAAGAAAAATAAAATGATAAAAAAAAAGGAATCAATTCTCAGTCCTAAACAAAACAACAGCACGCAAGGTTTTCTTCGGAGCGAAGACAATTTTGTCGAATTTCTTTGTTTCGAAGGAAACTTTCCATTAAACTTTCATCAAGCACTGAGCAGGGGATGAAGAAAGGATAGAGAGGCAGCAAGAACACGACCATTCTCAGCGATAGAAAATCACACTGGCACACACGTTTGTTTGTAGAAACTCAATGTACCTAACAGTGGAATAGCGTCGGAGACCTGGGGCAGGGTCTCGGCGACGAGATTCAGGAACACGGTCAGCGATAACAAGATGGTCACTCCTGAAACAGTCGTAGAGCCCGGCTTGTTCAATGATCCATTTCGTATTCGCGTTCGAAGCAAGTAAACCGACGATCGTGCTCACCCATTGGCACGAGCATCGTCCCTTGATTCTATCCGCTGATCGTCCAGATCACCGACAATTCGAGGATCAAGATGCGAGTAAATCCCCGATTTTAAGATAGACAAACTTCCAGATCACATGTCTGATCCCGTATAGAGGATCTGGTTTATTCTGAACCGGTGTTCAGTGTACTCGCAGTATTAAATTTTGATTCAATTCTAATTTTAAGCCACGGTGCATTAGTTCCAATTCAGGTCTCGGGGATTCACTCAGTTTTGCAACTCGAAATTTCTTTGATTCTCTGAAAATATACTTGTTTATTTTCCTATGTTTAAATGACTGTTTATGCTTTTCGTATTAGCACGCACGAGTCGGAAATTCAGTATTTAGATACACGTTATTAACCAGCTCGGGAATTCTGATATTTGCGTGGTCATTCGGTCGCAGCTTTTGCAAAATTTTCATTTCAAATCCCGAAATCGTGGCAACAGAGGTTGTATTGCCAAATCATCATTCAATTCGACAAATCTCACGATTAATCACAGATATTGACATAATTTTTATTTCGACGGAGTACCATTTTATAAATTCGAAATTCTTCACGTTCGCAATTTTTCTTCTAAAGAAGAATGTATTAATTTCGCGTGATTAAAAGTTTCCTAATTAATTCGCTCATTTTCTGCAAAACAAAGATAGGAACAATCCATTTGTTACCACGAATCTGTCACAAGGAATCCGATATTTTACCAAAGACACCCTGACATGACTAACTAGCCTAGAATATCGAAAGTCCAAACTAAATTCGATTTGTTAACAAACAATTTCATCACCGACGAACCTGAAATATCAAGGGGAATCTATAATCGTAAAAGAGGAAATATCCCGTGTAGCCTGAAACCTGGTCGATTTATACCATAAAAATATATGTACATTTCCGAATCACGTAAGAAACTCGGAATTTCTAGTACGCCTAGAGGAAATAGCCGGATCGTAAAGTCGGCATTCCACGAAATGGATAAATGAAAAAACAAAGCGACGACCGGTGAGAATCGTGGCCGGAAGTAAAGTTCGCCCAACGGCGGTGTCGTAGGAATTTTATTGCGGAGGAACAGCCGCTGTTTATAGGGCCCCACGGGAGGAATGGATTAAATAATAAATAATGCGAATGGCTAGAGAGGGAGGCTGCGCAACTCGTGGCCACGGTGATTCGCACAGTGACATTTTTATCAGAGAGAAACTACCATTGCGACTGAGCTTACTTCCGTCTCGCTCTTCGTCCTTCAATAATAATGTCCGCAAATTTATTATGTCAATAGCTTCTCGTCTCCTGACATCTTCAGATATCCGTATAATAGCTGTAAATATAATTAATCTGTCGTTCGCTATTTTAGTTATTCCTGACTCGAGTAAATTCCATCCTTTCCTCTCTACATCCACAATTTACTTCTCTATTTCGTTTATTTTATTTATCGCGATTATTCCTTGTATTAATTTCTAAATATTTGAAGCAGGAAACGATATAACAGGTGTGTACGATAGTAAAGATTTTGGTAATTCAAAAATATCTTTGGATATTTTGAAAGTCTAAGTTGTAGGAGATTTACAGATGACCATAAAGGAAAATTCTCCTAATATAGCTTCGATTCAGGTAACAGGTGTTTGAATGAAAACAGAAACGTGAAACGAGAAACCTAAAATTATCACTTGGCAAAAGGATCTTTAACAAATTATAAATTATTAAACGAAACTTTAAAAATTATGAAACACTATCACTTTGGAATATTTCGCTTTGCTCCCCTTAAATTCTTTTTTCCTGTCACAATTAGTTTCTCGTTCAAAGAAGAAGAGTCACTGAACTCAGGGAGAAGAAGAAAGGATCGAAAATAAGACAATAATCCAAGAAACAAGTTTATCGCGATACAATACGAAGAAAAATAACCCAGGAGACGTAATACGTGTCACTTTACGACGTTCGCTGATGAACCGATGCGAACACCGTAAAGACAACGCGATAACGAGATCGAATGGCAGCAGGAAACTTCTATTTGATCGCGGTAAATAAAGGGTTGGCTCGAGGAGCGATGGCTGTTTCGCAATTCTTTGTTTCACGCGGTGTAGAATTAATGGCGCATTTACATCGGAAGCGGATTGGGGCGGTCCGCGGAACAGCGGAAAAATCGTCGGCTTTTTCCAGCGCGAAAACGCGCTGCATTGTTTCCCTGCTCAACCGTCGGTTCCTATTTTCATTCAAACCCCTGCATTTATACCGCGGAGAAAGCGTTAATATCAAGCGTCGGGAACGACGCAAAAGTGTTTTTTATGAGCGCATCGATAAACCGTATCGACACTCCGTTTATTTTCTTCCTAGCCCCGGTGTTCACAGTGAATTTAACATCTTGAAATACCGAACCCAGAGGGTGGCTAGGAAGAAATGTTAAAGACAAGGAATGATGGAGGAGTCGGGGAGAGAGAGGGTGGCCACGGTGTGCAAAAACGAGAGACGGACAGGAGCTGGCGCGGTTGAATAATGAAAAGGAAAATGGACGAAGCGCAAAATGGCGCGGGAGACGAAAAGAAAGAAAATAAAATCGCCGGAGCGAAAGAGTAGCGCAAGAGAGAATTATAGATGAAAGCAGAGGAGAAAAGACGCGGGAATAAAACGGTGATCCGCGATTAAGACCGAGGTTGATATGGAGAAACGATGGATGGCAAGCGAAAAAATGATTGGCAAGGTGTCCGAAATGAAACTGATAAATGGCCCAAAACTGGCGGGTTTACGAGTATGCAAATGAGTCGGAAAATTGATGAAGGGAGAATCGAAACAGACAATACGAATGGCGGGGATAAATTGGAAACACCGTGATTTTCTTTCGATTTCGCCATAAGTTAAGATATCAAAATGTCTCAAATTTTATCACGAATTTCTCGATAATTTTGGACAAGGGTATATATAATTTAAGGAAATTTTTCGACTTAGACGTTTGGGTGAGAACTGCTTGAATAGAAAAAAAGGAAAATGATGATCAACGTGGTATCGAATGGAGGAATCGTGTAAAGGACGAAACGAAGATGTCAATGTCCAGCTTGACGATTGATGTAAACCCGAAGTGCCATCTGCCTTTTGAAACAAGCGTATACGCGACTATTGAACGAGTTTTGTCGTTCAGGAGTTTCTGAAAAACAAACGGTCACTCCGGATAATAGGTTTCGGTTCGTCAGTTTTCCATCGGGCATCGATTTATCGGTTGATATTTTTGCTCAGATTAACAAACACGCTGAAACCCTGCGAGCTTTTGAATCGACGACGTAGACGTTCGTTATCCAATGTAAACTCCAGCCGGCAGAATATCGTCGTCGAACTCGACGGAAAAAATGTTGGCTCATTTGCGATTAATGCGGGATTTGCAATATGGCTCCGAGCACCGGAACGAGGTTGCCAAGAAAAATCTTCGTTCCCTTGTGTGCGTTTGTTCGGTCAACGTTGATGCGGTACGATCTCACGTATAACTCGCTGCAGCTTTTAGAATTATTGGAATTTGCGAAAAGTCTGCGAGCTGGAGAATATTATGCAACGATACGTTGTATCGTCTACTTGGTAATTCTTCGAATTGTTTAAACAGCGCGGAAATCTCTGTCACGAAGTGCAGGACGTAATTCTCAAGTATTCGGTAACCGAGATCGTTAAAATTCCAAACGATAAAAATTTCCGGTAATTGTCGCGAATCTCACTGGCGCAGACCAAAAAGTACAGCAGGTCAAAGCGGGTATAAAATTTTCTGCTGTCTATGAAGTCTTTTCTCTCTAGGTCTCGAGGCAAGAGCAGTACGTGGCAAAAGGAACAGAGTGTTCTACAGATTCGCCGAGTTCGGACAGTAGCCACGGTTATCGTGGAAAGTTTCGAACGAGAAGGATGAAAAGAAAGGAAAAGAACGTTCGTCTGTCGAGAAGTGGGAAAGAGGTATTTTCATTCTGAGCTCGGTAATCCGATGATGCGTGGAGTATGTTTGGCAGAGGCACTTCTGAAACGAAAGGATTCCTTAGTTTCGAGGGGTAACTTTACGAGAAGAAACGAGAAGTTGAAGGAAAGTTTCGTGCTCCTGTCGAATTTTTTCCGATATATGTTTACTTGCTTCGTAAAAGATAATTTTCGGGGGTCAAATAGACTCCTGGGCTACTTTCCATATACCGGGAGGCTGAAAAACGTTCATAAGAAAGAGATTTATGAAACGCATTTAGATATATATACTTCTGAAACACAAATATATTCATTGTCATTAAGGAAATTAAATTTGTCTTATAATTCTCAATTTTTAATATAACATCTAGAATATTACTATCAATTTTACTGTGAGATAATTATTATTCTCAAACACTAATTGAAACTGTATACAGCACGGTATAATTATTATCAAAGTTTCGGCATATTAATGTAAATATATCTTCTCTTTATTCAAATAATTTAAGTTTACGTAAAAAGAGAATTTTGCAGTAAATTGTATAACGCTAACTACAAGATAGACTACGGATATATTGTTTACCTCTAGCGATATATCACCTATAGCGTTTCCCTCGAGAATTAGCAAACATATATATTATTACCCCTTTAAAATCCAATTTTAGAGAATTATAGAGAAATATACGAATCCGAGGAAGGAATAGCTAGAATCGCATTCACCAAATATTCCAATTCGGCGAATTTCTCGAATAATTAATCGGTGGAATTAAAAACATCGCGATCACAGCCTCCCCCTTCCTCTCTCTTTGTCACGCGAACACCACGTTCCTCGAATTATGCCTGGAATAAAAACTTCGAAACACGAGGATACTCGCGAAATGACCGCAAACGTGCGGACACGCCTATAAAAAGCAATTAAACAAATTCTATCGGTCCCGTTCTAATTGCGCTTTGAAATGAGCGTAGCAACGCGAATCAGATATGTTTTATCAATATCGCGATGAATCGAGGTGTCCTCAAATTCCCAACACCACGCTGGGAGATACGTCCCGACGCTGTGTTTCGCGATATAATTTAACCAAACAACGCCTCGCGTTACAATTGCACCAGCGAAGGCGAATAAATAACCGGTCGGTTAACACGCAAACTGATTAAATAGTTTCCGCTGATTCCCCGCGATCATCGCCCGATTGATGATCAGAGCGATTCGCCATTACCCAGCAACGTTTCGATTTTTCATCAGACACGGCGAACGAGCCTCGACAAAGTCGTCAAAGAGAGGTGAAAACTGACGATTCGTCGGACGGCACGTGATCAGAGAGCCGAACAAAGAGCTAAACAGAGAGCTCTACGCAGGAAGAATCCATCCGTGTGATCCTGCCAGAGTAATCACGGCCGCTTCCCTTTTTATTAATTCGATTAGACCCACTGGCACGACTGAAACTGACACGAAACGGCCGGTGAAATTAACTAGAGATAATCCCTGCTCCTTTGAACTTATAGCTTGCATTAGCTGCACCTTTAATGACTCATAAAGTACCAGGATGAACCGGAGGCTGCCCCGAGCTGGCGTTCATCATCCTCTTCTCTGCTTTATCGATTGGCTATCTCGTATGGGCTGCTTCAGAGTTATGGGTCGGATGAGTAGAAGGTGGTGGCAGAGGAAACGTCGTTGCATGACGAACACGTGTTTGGTATAGTTCCTGGAGTAGTTTCGGGTGCTTGATGACGAACATTTCACGCGTTCGTATTGATCGTTTTCGTGGAGAGGCAAGAATTAATGCTAGTGTTATTAGAACAGGTAAACCATGTGGTTTTAGATTTTTCGGGTTTTTAATTACTGAAAATATGCAACTGGTTTTGAAAATAAGAATTAATTCCAAGATTTATTGGAAAAGGAGCAACGGTATTCGAAAATACATTTTCTATGTATTTTATGTTTACTATAAGTGAAATTTACCGTCTTTGTATCTTATATTATATTGAAACATGGTGATATTTGATGTCATTTATGACTAATACACTCGATTAAATATATTAATCGAAAATGATCAATACACTGTTCAAAATTTTCTGAATTTCCTTATCGAAAATATCAGATCGTGAACTGGCCGAGTAAAAATGTTTCTTCGATCATGCTGCACCACCGTCTATTGGACCAGTAGCTCTGAAACATCCTGCACCTCCCCTTGCCTCTTACTTCCGTTTCTCTTCGCATTGGAAATTCGTCTGTCACGATCTATAAGACTCGAGATCGCGGGCCAACATGAAGGATTGAATTTTTGATTATCGTGATTTTTTTATGCGACGATGCGCAGGGTCGCGCGATTTATAGAACCGTGGGTTATTACGGTTGTAACGTTGGTGGAATTTAAATTTATACGTGACACCGGTCCCTGGTGTCATGAAGCATGGTCGCTGCAAAATGCAATAAAATACTCGCTCCGTCCGGTGAAATGCAATTTGTTCGATGCAGGCTGAAATGTTTTCGTTACTTTAGTTTAGGCTTGTTTGAGGATACAACGAAGTGTTGATCGTGACGCGAATTCGATTAGTTACTGAAGAACAAGATTCCTGAGAACAAAGATGTCTGTAGTTCTCACAAACAATTGCTTTAGTCCTGGACATCTCAACGATCACTTGATTATTATCAATTAAATCGACTCGATCTATTCAATTTGTATAATGTAGCTACCTTCAGGCTAATATTCGGGGAGGCAATCCAGATTTGGTTGTGTCACGGTCTTAAGAAATAAAATTCCAAGGATCAGACATAGAGACAAAGGATTACTTCAGACCTAGAGATTTCAACGATGACCTAATCAAACCTAATTATCACCAGTGAAATCGGAAGCGTCTATACTTTCAAATTTAATAATCAAAGCTAATAATCAAGATTGAACTCGATTTTGAGGAATATAATTTCAAGGATCAAACACGATAACTTCAATTTCCACAAAGGATTGCATCGAGACTTCAACGAATCACCAAATTACACCTAACTGCTAGCAATGAAATCGATTACGCCCCCTTAAATCCGCTAATCAAAGCTGCTTTCCTCTAACTATTTAATCAACGAAGAGGACACTGTTACCCTCTAGACAGGAAAACGAATGCTTCACACCGACATGTTCCAGCATTAACAGCCAGCTATTCAAATTCAAAAGGTTCGTCGAGCACGACGTACCGTTCGCTCATAGATCAGAACAAAAGACGGGAAAGTTAGGGAACAGGCAGGGCAGAATGTCTTCGCATGACAAACACTCTGTGACTCTGAATGCAGATGGCGATGAGGTTGGTTCCCCTGTGTCTGGGACGACTGACTAATTAGAAAAGCCTGCACGCACGGTTATACGCGCGACTAATTTCAAGTTCATCCCGGGCTAACCGCGTCCATTACCTAATCAGAAAGTTGGCAAACTCGCACGAGCAATCGAGCGAATCGCGACGTATGTTAACTCCAAGCACGAGCTTCCCTTCGGAGTATCCCGCTGAGATATGTACACGCGCGTTTACAAATAAGACGCGTTGTCCCGTGTAATTGTCCGGAATCGATATCGCGGAGTACTTGCCCAATTGTCTCCTAATTTACGTGCTGACAATCACGAAAGTGGTGTAAGCCAAAGATCCCAGAGACACGGTTTTGTTACTCCTTTCGTGTCCCATTTCGCGTCTTCAAATTTATTAAGTTTCCAGTTTATACTCCTGACACGTATGACTCAAGCTACTTTCGAGTTTTTAGCGTATGCGTTCTGTTTTGGGGAATAATAACGAGGCCTCAAGGAAGCACTGAAGCAGTGTTCCAAGAAGATACGAGTGTGTAATTAATCGAATAATCTAAGGATCTACAGAAACTTATTACTAAGACTCCNACGAGTGTGTAATTAATCGAATAATCTAAGGATCTACAGAAACTTATTACTAAGATTCCAGAAATTTATTATAAGAAATTTCCAAAGCTTTAAATTCTGATCAATCATCAACTAATTACTAACCAATTGAAAACAATAAGAAATGCTTCATCTTACACGCTTCCTCTTCGAATCCACGAAACTACTAACTAAACAGCAATGAAACTTACAAATTTTATTAAAAAGTATAACATAAAAAGAATGTCACTTGAGAATCGAAAATCTGACATTCTTTTATCCAATTCTCTGGCCCTGTTTCATCCTAGGAAGACCTGTTCTTCGTGAAACACGCATAGATCATGCGAAATCAGCATCGGTCCGAGTGAAACACGCGGTAGAACACGTCCGTGGTATGGAAGAACGCTAAAATGGTTTCGGGAGAACGGAAATGCCGAAACAAGCCGACGTTGGGCAGCTTTCGACGGGTCGATCGGAATCGTGCCTCGTTCCTCCGACGGAAACACCGCGTTTATAGCAGGAACGTAGTTTTCATGCATCGCATAGACATCTATGCGGCCGTTGGAATCGATTCGGCCAGCGTTATTTGCGGTCCGCGAACGACTGTTATCGCAGGTCGCCTCCCCAACTGTCCAGGAACGCTGTGAAACCGACTACGAGTTAGGTGAGCATTAAACAGCGACCGGATCGCTGGCGAGATAAGGAAATAGTCGATCGGGGAAGAAACCGGGATTTACGAACGCGAGGATGCAATTCGCGCAGACTTCCAACGTTGCTATCTCCACCTGACGTAGGGAATCCTGCGAATTCCAATTACAGGAGAGCCATCGACTGTGTGTACACCAAGGTCCTCTCCTATTCCTACCACTTCCTGCGTAATAACAGGATTCGCGATAAAAATGTTCAACTTTCCGCTTTGTTCTCTCGCGGGCAAACGAAGCGAATTTCAATTAGCGAACGGTGATCGAATCTGTTCGGTCATCCCGTGAATGAGCAACATAAACTTTTTTGCTTGGTGAGAAATCGGTTAGGTGAAAGTACAGAACCGTTCGATAGGATTGTAACGATCTCCAATTGCTTCCTAGGCGACCTAACAGATAGGTGTTGCTCCCAACTGTTGTTCTTGTTAACGAGTATAACGAATCCTTTATATCTCCTTCAATGTCCAGGAATTTTGAAAAACTTTTACTCGAATCAGTTCCAGATCTCGGAGAAATCGTATCTTTTACAAAGTGAGCTATGTGTTGCTCTTAATTGAGATCATCCTCTGATATAAGTAGCGTAAAAAGGAAACTTCATATTCCGCCTATCAACGCGTTTAATCGTGACATTTTAACACTTTACCGACCGCTAGCGGTTCAACAGAATATGTCCACTTGGTCACAGATCTAAATTTTCGGTGCTCGTTTTTTGTTATTGCGATTTAATCCGTAAGAAGGACGGCGACAAGAATCATTGACATGACATGACAATCGCCGCTAAGACAACTGATTTTGACAAAAGCGGCTATCGGTGAGAATAAAGACAAAAAGCCGATTAATAGGCTAGCGGTCGGTAAAGTGTTAATATGTCGCAATTTCGAGACAACCTTTATCACTTTCTTTATAGTAATAGCGAGAATTTCGAAAACCCTCGAACATTCTGTCTGGTGCTACATTTCATCGCTCTTCTATCTTCTCCAGCTGGCTAGAATTTTACGATACTCCCGGTCTAACGAGTTTCAAACTTCGAACAAACCCCATCGCAGCCGAGCTGACCTAACAGACAGGTCTCTCTTTCGGAGGAAAAATCAGGCCAGCGTTAAAAATCCTCGACATTCGACCGATGAAGCGTTGTTTGCAAGGCGAGCGCGGTATTTAAGACGAGCAGTTGGTACACTCGGAGAATCTCCTCTGCATTCAGATATCTCCGGAGTTGGAGAATTGCTCGATCGCGTGGAAGCACCCTCTACGGGTTTGTTTCTGTCTAAATATAACCCTGTCAGCAGTTCTGAACTTGACGTGCACGTCGTGTCAGACGTATGCGAGCACCCGACGAAGAAACTACTCGGCAACCTGTTCAGAAATTCGAATGGGGATTTACACATCCCGGCAGGGAGAAAGAACGGTTACACGACGACGGGAACTTGTCCTAAAGTTCGGATAGTCCCTCTCCGCGGATGTGTTTTTCTCCCACCGGGGGTGGCTACGAGTTCTGATAAGGCGCCTTCGATACCCAACTTTCCGCGTTCGATTGTTGAAACTGCTGTTAGCGTATGCTGGATAGATAGATGGAACCACTGTAGCTGCTGACGGAGAACTCTTTAAAGATCCTTTCAATCTCTCCTCTCTCTACTTTGCGGGATAGTATAAATTTCGATTTTTCAATAGTTACAATTACGATGCTCGAAACAATTAGAAGGCTACGATACAAAAATTTTATCCCAGCTTTGAAATATTCACTAATCTTCTTAGATTATTATTAAATTTAAATTTAGACACATTATGTTGGACTAGTTATCTTTACTGTCTTCCTCAATGGAATATTACACTGTGGACAATTACACTGTAAAAATTTGTTATACTAGAAGCATATAACCTATAATATTTCTGAAATATTAAACTCTTCTTTTTCTTTTTATTATGAAACGAATAAACGTGAATGTGCAGTTTAAACTAATAATACACCAGTATCAACAAATATTAAATTTTGCTATCGGTTAGTGTACAAACCGTATCCAATTAATTCTAGACAATTTATCAAAATTAATAAAAGAAGAAGAAATTCAGAAACAAAGCTTCCTATTATAACGAGATATTGAAAGAAAGTTCTCATCAAGACGAGGACGTCTAAAAAAATTGCCAAACGATTATTTCGCTTGACAACCGTTGTCAATAAAAGTTTATTCGAGTAACGATATCCTCTCGCCGATAAATTATCACACCCCTAACTGTTCCGAGCAAACACTTCCACTCGGTTCCACGACTTTAAGCTATTCGCGTTCAAACCCGAAGGCCAATTAAATCCAACGGCTTGCCAGTCCTCGACCACGAACAAGAACGAACACCGAAAACGAATACGAATCTGCCTACGTGTAAAGGTTACAAAGGGGATGAAAGAATGGGATGCAGGAAGCATCGCAGTCGATGGAATCGAACAAGTTTCACAACTATACGTCGTTCAGCTGTCCTGCAAACAAACGAGCAAACAAGTTCCGCGCGAACCAAGGTACGAAATGCAGCAGCCACTCCTTCGGATATTTCCCACCAACGACTGCAATACTTTCATCGGGGAAGAGCGTCTCTGCATTTCGTTCCGAGTAAATTTCTTCCGGCTACCGGTCGTTAATGGCCGCGAAATTTAATCTCTTCAATTTTGCGCTCGAACTCGTGGCGATCCGTTAAGAACGCGATTTTCTAATTACGCTGAAATTGCATCGACCACGTTCACCGAAATGTAATACCGTTCAATTATGTTAACGCAAAAAGAACACGCTGGGCGTTAAACTGTTAACCCGGTTTTTGTCCTTTCATCGGGAACTTCTTCAGCCTTGACGCGGAATTCAAAGAGAACAGGAGCTAAATTAATTTTCGGTTTTGGATTGGACGATGAACGAGTTTTGAAAATTATTTCCTGCGCCTTTGTCACAAGAGCTACCGAACTTTACTTTCGCAATGGTTAAAGATGCTTCTAACGAAATTAATATTAAACGAGTCTCGGATGATGTAACGATAATTTTATTAAGAATTTTTTCAGGATTGTTACTCTATACTTTCAGAATTGATACGATTCTCTAACGACGCAAAAATTTAAAATCAATTGTATTAATATCTCTTTGATATCTGTTTTGCGTATATTTGCGACGCCAGAGGGATATTAAAAATTGGAAAAAATTTCACTCGGTTCGATTCATCAAAAATATCAGCACACGAAGAAAACGGAATTAATCCTGGAAGGGCGAACAAACGCGAAATACCGGATTTAATATTTTTCGGACACAGATAAAAATTCCTGCAATTTACTAGATTTCTGGGTCCAAGGGAGCCCGAAAATTCCTGTCAACCGCACTCTTCCTTCCTCTTTCGCCGACGACTCTAATGGCCGATGCATTTCGCTCGCGGTCGCTGGTATCGCCTGCGTTTCCGATATTTCGAAAAATGTTTCTATCGTTCGATTTCGGCGCGCCGGCTCGGATCTCCAGATTCAATATCGCGGGTCCCGGGCCACGATGGAAATTGAAATTTGCAATGTTGAAACGTTACACGAGGGGGGTTGCACACGTACGAGGATGGATGTCCGTGTGCGTGCGGAATCGAGTCGAATAAGCGGAAAGATCAGACGACCCCGGATATCCGTACGATGTTTTTGCGTAGGATTAAAGGGGTGCGTTGAAATTGAAATGAATTTCCGGATAACGAGAACAATCGACGAGAAGCTCAAAATGGACTTCCGCCTTCTTCGCAAGCTTCGTGCTCCTCAAGACGTTTCAACGGTAATTTTCTTTCTAGAACGTTTACGATTTTTTTTCTTCCTTTTTCTGAGGTACATTTCGGCCTTTTTACGTGGTATTTTTTTTAAGTGTTTCATTTACTTATTCACATTTATATGAAGTGTTTCCATCCGTAATCATTCTTTCCAAAGCATTTTGACCGTATTTACTCGCTTTTCTTGTAAATCAGATTAATCGTGGCTTAATCTGCCTCGTACATTTTATCCATCTTCGTTTAGATATTGAAAATTCGTCTTCTCTTGGATATCATACCGTATAGTGAAGCTACGTTTCTTTTTGATTCTCTTAAAACACACGCGGCAAGCAGATTTGCATAATTTGTATGGAATCAGCGTGGGTTTTAAATTTGATCGCAAATTAATTTTCGAGCGAGTCTTTGTACACGTTTCACGTCTACCGTGTAAAAAGCGACTCAAGTGTACCTAAAAATTAACGAAACCCGTAGAACACGATAACTTTCATCTTGGAAAACAAATTTTTCACGAGGAAATAAATGTACGTTTCACGAATCTCTGCGATAAATTAGATAAAGGAAAAACAGGAAGTAAATACGAGTGTCATGTTCGCGATAATTGGGATTCGTAAAACCTGCTTTATAATCGTTTATTCGAAGTATGAAATACTACGGAGCATTCATTCTGGCGTCTGCTGAAGAGATAAATCGCAACGCGACGAATCGAGGAAAGGCTTTATTTAATGAAGATGATTAATAACGGAACGCGTATCGCGTGCAATTAAAACGATCACGATAAGACCATCGGGATAAAAAAGATGCTTTTTGTTCGATTCATTTTGGTATCATACAGTGGCTAATTGCTCCAGTTTAAATCTGCACGCAGTTCCACTCCTTCCTCCATTAAAGTTTCAACCGAAACTTCCAGCTGCACCAAGTAAAATTGTAATTGCTCATGGAAAATTTCGAACGTGCCCCGGGTACCGAATATGCCGGAGAAAATATGTAACTAATTTCGGAGGAAAAAGGAAAACGAAGGGAACGATGAAAGAATCGGTAAAACAAAAGGATTCGGTTTCGAATAAAAATGGGACCTCTAACGATTAAAGCGATTTCACGTATGCGTCGTTCCGAGTTCATTTTTTCATACTCCATAATTATCAATTCTATATTTTTACACCCACGATTTTATCTCTACCTACGCCAAGCAATATTTCTCTACTTTTTTTTTTAAATAAAATCATTAACTGCTCTAACGAAAATTTAATCGAGCAAAAGTATATTTAAAAATATATATTTATATTACGTGGAAATAATTCATAATAAAACTGTCCTTTTGATATTAACACTATGCACTCGAGAGGCGACTGTCAGTCACCATAAAATTTCGAAGAGCTATATTAATTAATATATCAAATTTAAGATAATACAACGATACGCGAGATATCGAAATCAAATAATTTTACGTGTTAAATATTATACGATTCTTCATTTATCACTCAAAAAAATAACGTCAGTTTTATACCAGAAAATGTGTAAATTTCTACTCTTCTGTAGCCAAAAGATCGTCGAGTGCAAAGTGTTAACATTTTCTACCAATTAATATAATCGACAAAATAATTCTCCCAAAAAAGGAAGCGAAAAAGAAAAGAAATTTCGTATAATAAAATACGTTGAAAAGTTTCAAATCGCGTAAACCAAATTGCAAACCATGTACCAAGTTTGATGATACTTTTTCGCCAGGGGTGGTATTAGCGAACGAGATAACAGGCTCTGATATGACAATTTGCAATAATTTGCAAACACACTAAGCTCCTGAAGCCTAGCACAGCCCTCTGAACTAGTTACGTGGAATCTCAGGCAGAATTTCGCGCGATGGCCACCCAGGGGGCGCGAAAAATTCATTTAAATCGGAAGGAGCCGGCTTATCGGCATAAATATAATATCACGCGCTGCAAGTGTCACGTATACGACAGCGGGCTGATGCATACGCAAGTATACACGGCGCCAAAGACTCGCTATCAGAGGCGGCCGCATGAAAGCTCTCGGCTGCTTCGTCGCTGATGGCCTGTCTTCCGAGTCGACTGTTCCGCGCGACGGAGCACCGGGTTTTCGCATAAATTTGCATCGCGTGTCGTCGATCGAGCCGCTTGTTCGAGCCGCTGGAAAAAATATCGGCACAAAGGCCCGGCCCGGTCGCTCGTGCATCGGTTTTTCCACCCTCCTCTCGGCCGAACGCCATTTTCTTGCCGGCATTTATGCATTATTCCCATCGGGCTCTCGCCGAGGGAACTGGGTCGACCGCCGGTGTCGAATTAATAAATGGACCGCCGTAAGAAGTAAATGGAACGTTGTGCACAGAGGAGATAAATGGCGAGCAGAGTGATTACGAATTTTTCACGTGTCCGCAGCGCGGCGCTTCGTTTCAGCGCCATCACCCATCTCTCCCTCGCGTTGGATTCCAAATTTTCGGCAATTAAAGCTTCACGGTACTGCTGCGAATTTCTCTGACTACGATTCCAGGTGTCTTCCGTCTTTTCTTCGCTTTTTTATATTTTTTCTTCTCCGTGGTGTCGGTGATTCGAAGCTTCCATCGTGGCATTGCAATCGCAAGGGGATTGCGGTCGCTGGATCTAGAAACGGCTAGTCTTTCTAACTCGAAACGATCAATCGCAGAAGCGAGAACACGAAGAGAAGTTAATTACTTGGCCGACATACTCGGTTTACAAATTGATCCTGTTTCATGTCACCACTGACATGGGTGTGCGTTTGAAAACGTTCTTAAAAGGAGCATCGAAGCTGGCAAAATGGATTCGCAGTTTCGCCGGAAGCTAGCTAAACGAATGGCGCGCAAAAAAGGCAGAACAAAGAGAAACGAGGAAATCAAAGAAAAACATCCAGCCGGAAATCGATTCCCTTACCAAGCATTTTTTCCCGGCCGTTTCGCTGGACAACCAAGATTTCGTTTCCCGATATCGAGCTGCGGAACCATCGATTTTCCAACGGGATAACGTTAATTGGATAGGGACAGCTGCCATAAGCGCGGGTGCCGAAATAATTCGAGACCTTCGAGGCAGCAAGCCGAGAGAAATCTACTTGCACCGGCGATTCCCGCCGGAAAAAATCGACGATTTTGTTCATCGTGACACCGATGGACGCGGTTATCGGTGAACCCTGTCTTGATTTATTTCCATTCCGCCGTTTCGAACGTCGTTTCGAGCTGCGGCTTGTTGCCCCAGCCGTGACCAACGTCGATTTGGGAAAATAATGGCGTGTGATTGCGGAATAATGGGAATCAAAGAGACCATTGAACGTTGGTCGTATTTAGCGCAACATTTTCCTATCCCGCTGAAAATTTCTGTCATAATGGAAACGCGACGTCGTTACGACTCGAACGCGATATTGATGAGGACTGGCTGACCGCTCGCTGCTTCTTTTATGCATTTCGAATTCCCACAGGGGTGCTGAAATTTATACTGTCTGCATTTTTTTCTCTTATTTTGAAAAATCCTCGTTTGACATATTTCGAACGGAGAAAGAGTAGTCACGATTTTTTTGACGGATTCGTCAACAGGTTGTAAAATAGTTGTAAAATATTCGGACTATTGCGAGCATGTTTTATGAAAGCGAGGTTTAGAATATAAATATTTGAAGAATACGAGACAACAAGGTATAAATTATCCATAAAATAAACGAACGTTTAATTTTAGAAGTTTCTGTGATCTGGTAGTCTTCGTCTGATTATTATTATTGACCTGCACTACTGTTTATTCAAATCAGAAATAATTCTGCGTGAATCATTGACTTATACACCTATCTTAAATAGGAAGTCCATGAAATGAATTACACTATGTCTTATCGCGAATGTATCATTGACTCGTACTACTGATCGGTACACGAAACGAAGACGTATAAGACTCTCCCAAAATTTGCAGTATAAATCTTCAGTAACTCCTAACACAAATAAAAATATCTTAAATCTTTTCCAAAATCCCCAAAAATGTCGGGGAAAAAGAAATTTGTTATTTTTCCCCGCTCTAATATTTTACACGATCTCTCACCATAAGCAAATATCATTGACTTCTACTACTGATCAGTACACAACAAATACACCTGTGCAAGTATTAAAAATCGGTATTTCCCTGTCAAATTACCAAACTACCGATCCATTTCACCAACAAATTCCTCTCCTACTAAAACACGGTTCTACAGAAATCTCCAATCGACTGTTCGCCCAGCGAACTATTAACCGGCGCGTAACACCTCAGCGATCAGCACAGATCACAAACCTACAACGCGTCGTTCATCCAACAAACCCAACATCGCAGCAGACAATCAATCCAAACAGACTCTAACCTACACCGCGACGAAACGACATACCAGAAACAAGACCATCGACCGACTAATCCTCTGGAATTACCACTCGACACGGTTCATCGGAAAATCGTTCCTCCTCGACGTCGGTGTTCCACCTTCGCCTGGGCTCTTTTTTCTCCAAAATCAGCCGCAAACGAACCGCCGCCTAGACCCGGCGCACCTCATTCCCATCCAAGAGGGTCCTCGAGTAAATCAGCAGCCGGGCTAATCACCGACGAATTCCGGGCTCGTTAACAGCCGTCGCGGAGATCTCAGCCGAAATCGCGTTCGATCAGCGCGGAAAAGGCCGTGAAACGCCGGAGCGATCGCTCGTTAGGAACTAATTCCGCGGCACGCGTGCCGCTAATTGCCCGAGAAAGAAAGTTGGTCGAAACGGGACACGATGTCGTTGCTGGCAGTCAGCTGGGAGCAATTTTCAGAAGCACGGCCGCGTCGTGGCCGCCGGTTTCCCCGGATGGTTCACGCGATGTGGATAAAAAGGAACGAGAGAACGGAACACGCGAGACCGCAGAGACACGCGGCGAAAGAAAAAACGAGAAAAGAGTGGGGTCCACTGACCGACCGGGCTGCTGGCAGGAAAATGACGGTGAAAATAAAGAACCCGTGAATTCGAAGAGAAGCAAGTGCCTCTGTTCTGTTCGCTTGGGTTCTAATTAAAACCCTCTTCGAACCGCTTCTTCCTTTCCAGCAAGGGAAATTGACGACGCCCTCCAACCGAGAACGTCTCATCTCTGCTTTCATGTTCCTCTTCTTCTTCGGCTGCTGTCTCTCCCCGGATTGAGAGATGGCTGACTGATCCGTCGCGGATCGACTGATCAAAAACACTGGAACTGCCGATGTGGAGATCGATCGATTCGCGAGTCGCTTTCTATTGTTGCTGTTAACGCTTTAACGGTATTTCAGGGGTTTCGTGACGAGGAAGAGATTGCTTCTGCACCGATGACGAGTATATTCGTTCGGCGAGAAAGTAAATACTCTTGGTTCGATGGAAAAATTCTGATTTTAGGCAAGACTGCGGAATTTTCTTCGGTAATATGATTATAGCGTCGTGATAAATCATATTTATTAATAATATTTAGAATATCGATATAGAGTACAGAAATCAAATGTGTACTTTTATGGAAACGTTGTTCCAAACATGGAATTCGAAAGCTGTCAAAATATTGGAATTCGATATACCATTTTGTGTTGCAGCCTGTTTGGAAGTGTCTTGAAAAATATACTCCGAGAGCAGAACGAATTTCTTATTTATCTTTTTATTTTTTTGTTTGTTTACGAGTATATCTGTGAATTTTTATTTATTTAGTTACGAATTTCTTTATGCGTATCGAAAGACAACTGGTTTATTTGTAACCATTTAGATTCAGAATTTTTCCATTTTGTCAAATTTTAAGAAAATTTGACTTTTGTCCAAATTTAGAGCAGGTACGGTCACTCGACGAATATACTCGTCATCGTTTCATTTCAATTCTGTACACAGATAAACATTTACAAAGCAGAATTTCACCTAATTGACGGGTTGTGAAAAACATCAAGAATTTTTTAATTTCTCGTCGTTAATTTACCCTCTCTTTACATTACTGTACACATTTTTCCATGTAAAAATCGTCAGGATTGTCGAAACTTACGATTCCTATTGGGGAGAATAATTAAACACTAAATAATGCTACAAAAATTTTGTTAATGTGATCAAAGTTTTAATAGTACCTATATGCTGAAACGTTGAAAAAAATGGTCATTAATGGTTAAGTGACATCCCATAAATTTGTATTTAGGCAATTAAGTAACGAAAGCAGCTTCGCGAAGCTAGACAAATTAACCATTGTCGAATTAACCATGGGAGCCGATTTTTCATTAAATCTTCTCGCAGAAAAATAGCAAAGCTGTTGATCGTCTGTCGGAATTATTTCTCGGCAATTAAACTTATATAAATAACTAAACTGATCACCACTACGTTTTAAAGGCAGTTTCGCTCTCAGCTGCAAATAAATTACGCTTCTACGCTTTAAAAGGCGCATCGCGAAGGTCGTTCAGACGAGGCATGTTGAAACAGATTAAAAAAAATTCTCTATTAACACGAGCCACGAAGAGAAAACGATTTGACTTGCTAACTCTTTCATAATACCAAATGTTTTTATACAAATTTTTTCGTGTTTCGAAAACGTCTCCCTCCGCAAACAAAACACATTTCCGGCTATATGTGTACAATTGCTCACGAAACTAGTCGAGCATTTGCATGTCAAACATTCGGCAAATGAAATAAACGTTAAATCGATAGTTTTGGAAAATTCGAAAGCGATACGGTACCTAAAGCAAAATACAATTTTCCCGAGCCCACTGATGAAATTATCCAAAAATCGGGCAACAAACACAGAATTTGTTAAATATTCGATACGAACACACACACGTTTACCGAGGCGAGAGAAATATTCGCGCGCGTGAAACTGAAAACATTTCGCGAATTAAAATTACAAAGAATCGCGGGAAACATGCGTTTGTTCCACGAATCTTACGCTCGTCGAATTTTTCCACGATTTTCCACACGCTTCCAACGCTGCTGCCTTACCGCGAATGCATGTAACTGTTTTCGAAGCTCGAAATTCAACGAATGCGTTTAATTCGACAAAGATTTGGAACACAGTCGTACGAATATCTTCGTGAGCGAATGTACATCGGATTAGATTTAACATTAAAGAATAGATCCGGATTATCGCGATTCATTTAATGCAACGCGTCTCGTCCACGGCAAAATGGCGGAAGCGTCGACTCAGCGTGGCTTCAGCCGACATATTATTTTATTTTTTTCCACGGGCAAAAGCGAAATAACATTTATTCGCGTGGCACAAAGGAAGTAGCGCGTATCAGCCCGTGAAATTGAACTTACTGTTTACACCGTCTCGATAAACTGATGGAATATCCCTTGCTAAACCCCCAACGGGTGAAACGGCAGGCTATGAGCAAACTATGGGTCCTTTCAACAGGCAATTAACACAGCAATATACCTAGGAAGTCGGTGCTACGAGAATTCTCTAATGTATGACACAGGGACAATTAAGTTAGTCAACGTCTTCTTCTAAACACACGAACTGCTTGTTCGAGAGTAAGAACAGTTAATACAGAACATTGATACAGAAAGAGGGGGGGAGGCATTAGAACCGTGCACGTTTCTTAAGAGGGTTCAACAAATCAAGTACCAATAACACAGGTGTCCAAGAAACTAGAAAAATGTACAAGTATATGTAAATCTGAAGAATCAAATTTTTATGAATTTTGGTAGGTTTCGAAGTGCAACGAATTTGTAATACTGTTTATGTTACAAAATTTACTTATAGTTTTTTATAAAATAATTTTTTACAGTTTAGAATTATTCTATGTTATCGTTTATTACTATCAAGCTGTTTCATTGCTTGCAGACTTGTACAACAGTTTCCTAGACACTTTAGGTTCTTGGTACTTACGAATTTACATCATAGAACGGGGTAGTAATCTAAACATTAATATAACACAAGCCTGAGGGGGTTACTCTTACGGTAGGGTTCAGAAAGGAACGTTCAGAGAAAGAAAAATGTCGGCGTGAAAGAAATCATACGATCGCATTTCTGTTCCGATATTACCCTGCTTATTCTGCTCTTCGTTCCGAAAATTGCGATAGTGGTTTATTAATTCCAAATCTATCCTCTGTAATTTAATACATCGAATATTCAACCCCTAAAAGCGACATCCCTATTTTCATCGATTTAACGAGTGAAGATACAATTGATTAAATAAACTAAAAGACTAAAATTGACTGAAACTGAAGAATTACAATTGACTCGTAGATCTTCCCACGATCAAAAAAATTTCTACTCAACGAAGAGAACCTAATCCTCACCGCACATCCGTTTAGTGCTGTCACGATTCAGCACTCGATATTCCAACGCGGATTCTCATCGCGGTCGGCTTAAAACGGCGAGAAGTGTTTCGAGCTGGCCGTATGCACGCGTTTGTCGTCGCGATTACGAAACGGAATATTCGGCGTGTCTGACCGGCCTCGGGAAGGATTTCCAGTCGGCAAGGGGTAGGAAAGTTGTTCGGCGTAAACGCGTTACAACTTCCGAAACGGCGCGACCGACCGCCTCGATGGCCCTTAAAACTTGCGCACGGTCTCGAACACCGGGACGCGATTTAACGGCACGGGAGACTCGGTTTAACGACGCCGGGCGCCGGCGACTCGTTCTTCCAAAGACCAACGTTCGGCCGGTCGACGCGCCGCCATCTTTATTTCGCACTGGCGTCGCGCTCGATTGACTGAGCCTTCGCAGACTCACGATGAATCGGGTTCTTAATCGACTTTATGTACCGTGCCGGGTTATATGACCGACCCCGAGATTTTACTGCATGATGCTCGTGTTAGCGAGTTAGTCCTTCTTCGATCCATGGTCTGTTGCTTGAGGAAATTCCTAACCTCTTCACTTGTTGTCTCCAATCGCGATTTATATACGGAAACGTTTCTATTAGAATCCTGTACTATGCGTTGTTTGAAGTTTGCTGAGAAAAGTGTACGACTGAAACCTCATTAACACTTTGACTGCCATGGTGGTCACATATGACCGGCAACAGTTTCTCCCGTGACGCCACGGTGGTCATGGGTGATCGAAGCTTTCCAACTTTTTACAATTGTAAAAAACTAAATGAAAATCGAGAGTTAGTGTATTTGAATATGGCCGATGTATAGAAGATACATTGAAATAAAATGTGCCCTATTGAACAATTAAAATGTTTTATTAGAACAATAAAGAATAACAAAATGTTAGAATAAATCTTGCGTCTAATGGGGCATTTTGTTAAAGCACTCCAAACATAAATGCGGCGCACCAATATAATCCGGACAATAAGTGGTCACATTCTAGGTCTTATGTTTAGAAATTTTTTACCCAAATAGTTTGGAATTTTTTTAGTAACATTCCCTGTAAAATTTTCGTTCCAGGTACGCTCGTCCTTTTTTTTTGCAATTCGTGCCGTAATCTTCGTCGAACCATTACTAAGGCGCTACGGTGGTCATCCGTGACCACCAGTAAGAGAAACGCTCCATTTGATAAAAATATTGCCTTCTAACATCAATTCATTATTATTTTGCTATTATACGCTTTGAATAATAAAAATAATGCCGTGGCGTCCTGGGCCAAACATATGATTTCGGCGTGGCAGTCAAAGGGTTAACTCCTTCAATAATGCAAGCTGTCAAAATAATACAAGCTTTTCGACACATGGTCTGTTGCATGCGAAAATTCTTAACCTCTTCACTTGTTGTCTCCAATCGCGATTTATATACGGAAACGTTTCTATTAGAATCGTGTATTATACGTTGTTTGTTTGAAGTCTGCTGAGAAATGTGTATGACTGAATCCTAATTAACCCCTTCTCGTATTTTAACACGTAAAGTGCGGTACGCAACGTCGATCTGTGTTCGTTTGGTCTATCAAAATAATGCAAGCGGTGTTAAAAAAGATCGTGTAATGGTGCAGAAAGTTAACTTTTCAACTTCTTTTAGATACATTATAACGTTACATTTATTTTAGAACATTGATACTTCGAATCTGACGGTCCGACGTCACCGAAATAAAATGCACTGATGCCGCCTAAACGAAAAGTTCACTGTCAGTCCCTAGGGACCGATGCCGGACTCAATGTGTTAACGAGTCTGACTCGTGATGAACATTTTAGTTCAAACATGAGTATCACGAGTCAAGCTCGCAGAATGATCTTTTGCCAATTACGATCTTTAAGATACTTATAAGATCTATAAAAGTAAAAGGATTAGAGTTCTAGGATTAGTCTTCCCATATCCATATATGATATCGAAAGACAAACCCAATAATTTATAAACCATACTATTCTGACCATGCGATTTCAAGAAATTTGAGGTATCGATGTTTTTTTAAATGACACCCTATAGTTTCATTTCCATATTCTTACATGGTATCAAAAAACAAATTCATACGATCTATAAATCATACTGTACTAATTATTCGATCTCGGGAAATTTTAGATATCGATGTTTCAATAAACGACATTCTATAGTAAAAGGATCAGAGTTTACATCCTCAACAGCAGTATCCGGTAAATTTGATTATATCACAAGTATCACAGATATTTATATTTCCGGTTATATTGCGACTGTTCTCGAGCATAAGTCTGGTCTGTTTTGACGCTTACCACTTAGGCCGAAGTTTCGTCGAGTTAAACGGTACGGCAAGGGGTTAATCCATATCAACTCGCTTATTCTAACGCGATGGAAGAAGTAGAGTGAATCCGTTTCCCTTATTGGCAGAAATGACTCCTTCCTGTTAGCCTGATTTCTGATTATGACAAAGAAAGCGAACGAAACATAGAATAAAAGTGAGACAGACACCAGAAATAGATTAGCTTCAGATTCTTCCACTGAATGTTCAATTTCTAATTTTATTTTCAGACGTATTAAATACGTGGGGATGGAATGAATATGGCCCTGAATGAATGTCAAGAGTGGTTGGGACCCAGGACGAATGTAGGTAATGTTTATGATAGAGACGAATGCCAGCAACGAGTGAAAGTTTAAGAATGCGTCCTGAGTGTTTGAAGTACCTGGCGCACCCAAGGGCCAGGAAGCGTGAGAAATGTACGAACGAGAAGAAAAGCCTGTGTATGGAAGTAGATAGAATGAAAAATTTAAATAGGAGTGCAAGGACGAAGGCCAGTTTAGTTTTAAAACAGTATTCAGCAGTCGATCGTCAATGTCAGTGTGCAAAGTATAAATTAAGCGTCTAGTTATTTTAAACAAACTGTTTTTGTTATTAAAAAGTCTCTGTTTCTGTCAATCACCTAATTCTTACAAATATGTGTCCAATATTTATGAAATATAAAATAATTATGGGTTGCTCGTGCAGTGTTACTCTCAGCGAACTTCAAATCAGCAATGCATAGTATTTATGGATATTTCCGTGGAATATACGCTTCTATGGTTTTAGATTGTTAGGTGTACGGTAATACGGTAATATGAAAGGGATATTGAATGATATTTAGAAAATTATACGCGCCTGTTGAGATAGATTCGCGGTTGAACGAACTTTAAACAAGATATTCACGAACGTTTCGCGATGAAGATCCCTCAAGGGTGATTGATCAAAAAAGAAACGTCAGACAAGCGGACAAGAAAAATAGTTCTCGTATCCGGTGAATTTTATTGACATTTCCAGGTCGCGAGCCACATATTTGTCAGTCTACCCTCCTTCTGAGATTCAAATCCTTCGGGGAAAAATTTCGCGGCTAGATTACAGGCCGTTCTCTTTGCGATACAGTCGCTCCTATCGCAATGCGCGAACTCGATAATGGGAACTAATTAAAGCCAGGTTCCAGGATGTTAATTAAAGCGAGAATCGCTTGCGCTATAGTTGCTTGTTGCAAGTATATACCTCTTAGTGCAGATATACAGACGCGAGATTTCAGATTTCAACTGATCGTTCGAAGAAATTTCGAATTATGGGTAATAAACAATTTATTAAAAACGGAGTTGCGAAGTTTCGAGGAAAAGAAATTTCGTATAATATTTTTAGAGTTCTTCGTATTTTCTAAGCACTTTCATTAATCGAACAATTAAGTTTCCTTTGTATTTCTGGCAATATAAAAAAACAACGATACCTCGTAACGAATAAATTGCTATAAACAATCGAGTTGACGCAGGCCTCTCCACCACTGAAGTTGTAAATCCCACCCGGAATTATTTTCGAACCTACCCCGTCATTCGCAAACACCATCCGCTAATGGAAAAGCAAACTTTAAGCCAAAATTCGTATACTTCCATTAACAAAACAATCAACATCCAGGTGAATCGATAATATCGTCCGTAAATAAGAAAATTCTCAATTAATAACTCGAGTATACATAATATTTTCTCAGAAATTAATAAACCACTGTTCCAACCAATCATACAGGCGTTTACAAGAACACTTTCACCAACCAAATTTTAAACCCCATCGTAACAAACGCCACCATTAAAATTTTAAAAAGCAAACCTCGACCTAAAATTACCGTATTCACGATAATTAAACAATCGCGATAAATTCGCGGTAAATTAGCAAGAATTCAGAACTGGAATACGAATAAGATATTTAAGAAAATTAATAAACCACTACGCAAGCCACCTGGTCGCTAAAATTTCGACCACCCCGGGTTTACCCTGGCAACCCGCCCTTTCCCAAACGCCACCCCTAATGGAAAAGCAAACCGTAAAATCCCTATTAAACTTCCAAGCGAACTCTGATCCTTGGAATATCTTTCGGTGGAATAACGAACCGTGACAGGGATTACTCCTACGGAACGAAAAGCCATAGAACAAGCAGGGTCCGGCCGCCATTACCATCACCAGCGGCGAATAAAACCGTTTCCTCTGCTCGAAGCAATCGTGTAATCATGGCCACACCTGCGATTCCTTCGCCGACCGACTTGGAGAACGTTTTCGAACCGCTTTCTCTAGGGTCCGCGTCTAGACCACACTTGAACGACCTTCCATCGGAAGAGCCGTCTCTTCAGAGCAGCGGATACCCACACAGGAGCAGGAAAATGGCGAAATTGGTCCCTGGTCTGAACGACCTTTCGAGCTTCTTACCCGTTCCACGCGACTTTTCCATCGCGCTTCTATCGAGGCTTGCTTCCTGTACAGGATTGCTCAACGACAGGCACAAATACGGTGCACGTGTACAATTATTTACATGGAGACATGGAGAGGACAGAAACTGTAACACACGCTTGCTTAGCTATCGTGGTGATTGTCATAGGTACCTATTAGAGGGACAGCGTCCGAGGTCGTCGGCATGCTTTCTGCCACGAGGTTCAGGAAAACTGTCAGCGACAGCAGAATGGTCACTCCTGCGGTAGTCGGGAAAAAAACACACGTAACGTATGAAGAAGAATTACTCTTCTTTCTTCGTTATTCAACAATTGCTGGAAGTTGGTACGGGTCTATTCGCGAAGCTAGACCTAGCAGGTTAAGTTCCGGTGTAATATATGCGTCTCTCCGCGATAAGATCGTCCTTTTTCCAAGTTCTGGGTAATATCGTCGTTTGGTTTCGAATGGTACTCGGAGTTTTCACTTGAGATGGTCCGAGTCTACTCGCTTTCTACTCTAAAAGCGGTATGGGACTCGTGAATTGCCGCACTTCGATGAGCATTTGTCGAGCTCGCTGGACGTGAGAACTCCGAGTTCTTCGTTTTCCTTTCATTCGTTCAGTTTTTTCAGATAAGATTCCTGAATTTTCTCGAAAGAAGCGAATTTCGGTATTTATTTTATTTCTTTATCTCAGTTCTTTATTCGTTCTGTAAAATTGGATCAATCAATTTTCCTATTCCGAATGATATTGTCAAAAGAATCCTAATACGAGTGATCTCTATCTTTCGAATTTCCTGATACGTTTCATTGTTTCGAGAATAGTGAAACGATTTGAAATCAGTCGATTATGTATAGAGAAATATTTTCCTACGTTCGAGAAATACCTAAATTTTAATTTCTGTTTATATTTTAAAATTGCAAATGTGCGTTCATCGAATTTCATTATGCCATCTGTATAAAATGAACGGAATTATTCGAAACGAAGTTATTCAATTGATACGTCATTCAAATATTTTTATTCAATCATGCTTATACATTGTGGAATAGGTGGCTGATATTATTTCGATGTTTCAATTTTCTGAAGCTTATTGTTATAGCCAAATAAACGTTTTACCTTATGAATAAAACATCGAGCTCATATGCGCATTAATGCTTTTAACGTATTCCAATTTGAAATTTAATATACAAAAGAGTATTTATAACAAGCGTATATCGATTTTTTAGAAAATTTCTTCGAAGCAAGTATAAGATGAAAAATAATTTATATATAAACGAGCAATCTTGGTAACGCACATTTTAAATTTTAATTTCTTTCTTATTACAATCGACAAACTCGTATAATACACACGAACAAACGTATATATTCTGAAAACACATCGACACGACCAACTGAAATGGAAGAGCTGCCGAAGAACTATCCTCGGAAGAACTCAATTGCTTTCCACTATCTCCAAAAAAAACTCTGAAGCGATTTCAGAATCAATTCTCTCCTACACAAAGAAACCCGAACGAGAAGAATAAGAATCGACTGTGCCAATCAATTTCTTCCTTTTCTATCGATTATACATTTTTTCCCCGTGTTCACGTGCCAAAACTTTCGCAGCTTCTTACGAATTTCATCATTTTCAAAGATCCTCTGAGAGGCGAAAATTGGACGTTGAATCCATCACAGAATTCGGCGTGCGATATTTTCACGCGAAAAGACCATCCAATTTTCCACGATCTACTCGCGAAAAACTTCCATTTCAGGAACGACGAATTTTTATCCTATCGTTAGACAGGGTCTCAGGTGTCGTGTTTGAATTTCGCGCCGATTTTTCGTAAGCAAATACGGTCCATTTTGGGCCAAGAGAAGTCGAGGAAAATAACGCGAGGAATTTAACGATTCTGTAACGTTACAGCCGCAGAGGGAAGTTCGATGATGGATAGCTACTTTGCTGCTTGTCCGCGTTACGGAAACGATTGAAAGGATCGATTATACGTCACGTTTTAAGTCTTCACGTAAGTTGACTTTCCTTGTAGGTGGAAAACTGATGTTCCCGAACATTTTCCAAAGTGGCATAATACACGTAGAATACTTAAAAATACGAATTTTTACTCATATTTCGAATCTTCTTTATTTCCTCTTTTTAAATATAAACTATTTCTCTATTAAATAGCTCGCGTGGATATTTTTTATGAAATACCAGGAATAATTATAATATAATATCATTGCAAAATCGAGGAATTGATATTACTTTCTGTTTCGTTATACTTTTCTTCCTATTTATCCTATTTGATTTCTTATATACTTATTTATTTATAATTACGTATTATTTTTTTAAAGTATTTATCTACACTATGTACCAAGAGGACAAGTATATATTTCCTGGTAGAAAATGCTAAAAGATTGGAAGATGATTCGAAATTGACCCGCTTTAATCTCTCTGAGCAGACAGTCCTCAATAATTGATTCATACTACTTGGTGTCTCCTAAATTAGACAGGTGAATCACGTGCAGTTATCATCTCGAGAAACTAGACTCGTATTCGCTTTCCTAAACCATGATTCGAGGTATTATAGCGGTATTTTAACCAATAATTTTCTGAATCCATTACGAATAACAAATTTTTAAGCAATTATAACAATTTAAGCCTCTGCTTTTGCGATTATAAAAATGATTCAAGAAGTTCGAAATTCTTCTTCGCGAAGAAGCGAATTTTCTCTACAGAATTACGATTTATAGAATATACTAAACTGAATTTTCTACAAGAAATATTTCTACGAGATAAACAGACAAATATTTGTAGGAAAGTTTAGCAACATAAGCTTTCTAGTAGGAGTTACACTAATTAGGATAGAAGAGCCGTCTGAGTGTTTAAACACTCATCAGATGATACATTTTAAATGTATCTCGTAAATTCCACCGTGGAAGACGAGTTTTGCAGTTTCCGTAATTCCAGATTTGAGGCTGCCAAAAACGGATTACCCTAACGAGATCAGAAACTTCGACGACCATTTCTGAAATGGCATCGTTAGAATAGTTAGCGGATGAAATTCAATGTAGCCTGAAAGATCATCTACCAAACAGAAGTATTACGTTTCCACGAAGGCAATTGATATTCTACATTTTACAATCACATTTCGTGTCTCCTAATAATCCTAACTTATGTTTCTCCTCTTCTATTATCGTTATTACATTATTTCTCCTATCTTGATTCGTTTGAAACAATTTTACAAGTATATGATACAATTTTGACAATTGTATCACGGTTTCATTTATGAAGAAAAATCCAGACTGTAAAAAACGATACAGAAACCATTTAAAACCCTATTTATACGAACAACACGTAGAGATGCAATTAAAAATCATTTTTTCACGATTTCTTTTCCCTTTTCTTTCTTTACTGGCGCCGTCAGAAGTTCGGTAACGCAGACAACCTGAAACTTCTGGAAAATAGTATACACAGATACGGTAAAATCGGCGAGACTTCCAAGTTCACACGTTCGATAGCCTGGACGAGCAAATTTACAGGGGCCAGAGAAGATAAAGGCACGAAATCTCAACCATCAATCACAGGCTTCGAGTGTACCTTCGCTTCTATTCAGTTTCTATCGGAGAACGTGAAATGCTGCTCACGTTCCTTGGCGTCACTCCATCAATCGTCGTCGATACTTAATGGGATAATTTAAGAACTCACTGTACTTGGTCCGACTGTATTTTCTCGGTTGCAGGCAACTCGTCTGCCAGCAACACGTTTCCTTCCATGATGTACTTCGTCTAAGCCAGGTGTTTGTTGCAGTCGAAATAAATTCTCTCCAAGATTCTACGTTTCCAATGAATGATAAACGAGCTCGTCGAAGGAACAGTCGACAAAGGAATACCATCCGAACGGAACCTTTTTAATCGACGACCCTGATGGATTAAAGGACGTTTCAGATGAATCGAAGAACGTTTGACACGAGCTAGCAAATTCTTACCAATGGCTGACTCGAGGTTTCGATCAAGCTGATAATCTCTCGGATGAATCATTTTAATATTCTTTATATCTCTATTTGAGAATTACATCTATATAATCTTTATTTGATTCATTTACAGAGAAATGATGCTTAATTAATTTCTCAAAGAATCATATTCTCGAACTTAACAATAGTTTAACTCTTTGCACTCGAGAGGCGACTCTAAGTCGCCATTTGTTTCGAATACGAAACGATCAATACGCGAAGAATAACTATACGTGAAATAACCGTATAACTTAACCCAAACACTTAATTTTATTTCATAATTATTAAAAGTGTCAACGAGGATACAAAGAAAGCTTCGAGTCGCTATCGTTCGCCACAGAAAAAGCTCTTCGAGCAAAAAAGAGTTAAATTTGCATTAAAAAGGGAAAACGAAAATCGGCAGAAAATATTTCACCGTCTGTTCGCTCGGTTGAAGGGTTTATTACAACAAAACCTCGTTCACGCTCGTTACGCACACGGGAATAAATTGGCGTGTGATGCGTGGCTTATTGCAAGCCACGGAAGATAGACTATATCGTGCATCGAAGGGCGCGTATTCGTAATTTCCGTAGCCAGCTTATGCGATCGCGTGACCATAATCCCACGCGTGAACGAGTATCCCGGCCTGCGTAACTTGTTCTCATGCTGCGAACACAGAATCAGCTCAGTCGTTAATAACTTTACGCGGCGCGGTTAATGTGTTTGGAATTGCATTATTACGTGATAACCACTATCATTTAGAGGGCGAGCGTGGATAATTCGCGACCACTCGCCCGTCCCTCGTTAATTCGTGCTCGCGTTATGGAAGAAAGAACGGGTCTGCTGCCACCACCCTATCTGCCAATGGCGGGCCAGATATCTTCACCATCACTGCTTCCGATATTATCACGTTCAAGGTGATGAAGGGAGAAAGATAGACTGACAATGGCGCGCGAGATAAAGCAAATAACCTGCTCTATTTATAATACAGGGCAGTTCGACTACGCAGGGGTGCTTAACGATGGAAACAGACGTTATCTCTGTGACGGGGATTATTTCGCGTCGAGACGCATTACGAATGATTTATAATCGTTCTTGTTATACGTAGAAGCTTAAAGATGGATCCTCCATTTGATTACGTATCCTTGAAAATATTTCGCGTACCTCGAGCTACCACTTTTCTATACAATATTAATATTATTTCGAGAAGCGTATACCAATTTATAAGTAAAAATAATTAGGAATATGAATAATCATAATTAAACTATTAATTTAAATCTTTAATATGGTATAGCTGTAAAAGTAAATCTCTCCCTAGAAATGTCACTACGTCTATTTAGGAAGCAAAAGAAGAGTGAAAAAGATAGAAATATTTAGATCGATCGAAGGAAAATAGTTTTGCGTTAAAGGGTCGAATAATTATTTCCCGCTCTCATGAAAATCTAGAATTCCCTTGAAAATCGATGGAACGTCGATGAGTTTGGTTGAACACGAATGACGTTTATACAGTATACCATCATCGGGCCATCGCGAAATCGCGTCCATTATCAGAGAATTCACGCGCTGAAGGATAAACATTAGTTGCCTGTCCACGTTCAACAAATATGGCGGCTATCGCGCAAGCACATAGACAGGGCAGACTACGTAAATTTCCATAATTTCCATAATGGAGAACTTAGAAGACGGATTAACACACTGCGGTTACAGTATTTTGAATGGACGTGTGCGTCGCATCGAGTCGCTTGAGTTTCGACAATCTCGATGTACACGTGCAATTTCCATGGAATTATCGCTTGTTGCAGTAAGATTCGAGGTTTGCTCGTTAATTTACCAATTTTCCATGAGAAACGTATCGTTAGATATTTTTAAACCTCGAAACGATACACAGAAACAGAAAAAATGAATTTTGAGGTCGAAGAATATATTGGGTAACAAATATCGAATTTATAATACTTTAATAAATAGAATCTATCTCTTCGAGGTATAAAGAAACTAATTTATACCTGCGATGTATATTTTCAAAATAATGTTCCGACACGTTTCGAAATTTCTGAGATATTTATATAAAAAATAAACGAGAAGAAAATAATACGAGAAATTAAAAGTATAACGGTATTTGCACGGTGAATTGGAAGTCCTTCTGGAACAATTAACACGGCTACCTCGACTGGTTAATTTGAAATTCGGGAACCGTAGTCATTTTGATACGATGTACATACGTGCTATTTACCCGTTTATTCTATATGCATTATACAGCGTATACCGAGTGAATATTTTATGAACGTACCATATGAGAATATTAGAGACAATAATTAAGACCGTGAGGAAATTCCGTTCATCAGCTTATTGCGTGAAATGTTACGAAAAAATATCCGTAACGAAGTAATAAATATCTCGCGAAATTAAAATCCCTCGAATTTCAATGTAGAAATATATATTCGTATACGCCCTTATGCTATTTTAATTAAAAAAATTTGTTTCCATTCGTCCGAAGTAATCCTACTGTTGTCTAAATTTTAAATCGAAATGCTAATTCGTTCCTTGTTAATTATTATTTCGCGACAAACGCGATAAATACGAAGTTGAAATGGCTGCTGTTATTTTAAATCGACTTTACGTTTTTATAGGTGAAAGACGCGGGTATCGATTAATTATGTTCTCCTTTCGAGTAACAGATGCAGTATTAATAGCGCGTGGTATAATCGAAGCAGATGTTAATTACTGCTCTATCAATCTGTGTAGAATCCTAGCTATAGTTGCAATATTGGCATCTTATTCGTGGCTTTGGTGTTATGTTACAAGCGGACTTGGATCGAATTCGCAATTCATTAGCTAAACTACCAATCAGGGAAGTAATTAACAATTGACGAAACGGAATATCGAACTTCGTGCCGAAAATCGTCGTTTAACGTCAATTGAATTATTTATTACAATGCATCGCGATACTTGAAAAGTTCGAAATTCGATGGAGAAATACGAAATTAAAATTGTCTTCTTTCAACCGACTTTGAATTCCCAAATTAATATATAAACAGCAGAATAACAGACAGATAATAGAAAAATAATATACCAGCACTAAGCACAACTGGAATTTTCAGAAAGAATTTTGATAATAAGAAAACCCGAAAAGATAAGTCTCAAAAAACAAAATCCCTTTATAGTAACAAGTAAATCCCTCTGAATCCCTCTCGAAATTTTTCAAATTCTCCGAAAGAATGTTCGGACGAAAAAAAATCCGGAAACAAATCCCCTGGCAACACGGAAAACAAATTTTTCCTATCTCTCTCGGCCAAAATCACCCTCGACCAAACTCTCTTCGAACTATCCCCCGTCTAGCGCGAAAACAAAGTTACCAAACTCCTCAGATACACTCCACCGGACTGTTCAGTATGCAATTAGCGCGGTACACGGTTAAAAGCCAGGCAAAGTAGCCCAGCTTGCCAACATTTTGCCATCCTAACGCTCCTTAATCCAACAGGTACACCTTTAATTCGCTCTGCAGGGACTAGCCTCTCCTACAAATTTAACTCAGGCTTCGCTGCCGTGGAATTTCGATTCGTTCGCGGGCAATTCCCAACACGATCCCTGTGAAGAGACCCGAGGATCACGTCTCGACGAAATCGCGTGGCCAGACTGCGACAGGTTGCATCAATTGGGGATTCTCCACGCGATCTCGATCATTTCGAGGTATGCTTCGTGATAAGCAATAGGTGTGTTCAGAGATCATTCGAAACATCCCTCTCACTGGGTGGATACAACGGTGTCCGGATATATGGCGACCAATTTGTCCGTTTATATCACCGCGGTCTGGAAGTAAATTGCTGTGATCCAAGTTACAGATTTTTCCTTCTTTTTCTTTTCATAGACGATAACGAAAATTAAGTAGCCGAGTATTGAAACCACGAGTGAAAATATCAGGATAAATTTTAGTAAAAAATTAACGAGGTTTAACCACTTGCACTGGTAAAATATTTATCGACGCGTGTACCGGAATGGTCCAGTGTAACTCACTGGGAGACATCACAAAGTGTTCGATGCAAATCTTTTGCTTTCTATTTTAGACCATGGGTTAACACGTTGACGCCGATGTGCATCACCGGTGGGGCACACGTGTTCGTTCCGTGACCCAGCGTGCATCACGGTGGGTCACACTTGTATTTCACAAAATAAGTAGTACAGAATAGGTTTATCTTTCAATTCTCAACATTATAAACAGATATTCGATATTAAAAACATAACAATTCAATATTATAAACGTAACATAATTATTTAATTTTTTAATGTAATTCTTCAAAATATGTTGGACAGAGTGTCAGTTGACCCTTAAATCGGATATGAAAACTGACCTCTACTGTTTGAGAAAAATGGAATAAATGTATTCCAAAATTAGCGGGCAAAACTGGTCCCGGCAGGTTTACTTAACATTTACAGGTATATGCAAATTGATATTGGAAAACTATAGTATATGACTGTATTAGTTGAAGTCGACGGAATTTACTGAATACAACGGGAATCGTATCGCTCCAGTAGTTTTGTTATGAATGGAAGTGAAAGTTGAAAAATTGCGATTTTCAAAATCGATTTCCTCAAAAACTGAGGGCGATAGACAAAAACTGATTTCAAATTCGGTTTTAGCTCGTCGAGATCTAAAAACGTCACCTAGTGGGTATTAAAAAATCGTGTTGAACAACGTAATCCAACGCTGCGCCGTCAACGTCAACGTGTTTTAAATATTGGTAACTGTACACTATGCAATGCAATGATGATCTGTGCTCTGGCAACAATCCCACTTGACCTGCCACGCACGTCGTTTTGTGACAAAAGCACATTACGACGTGTGTGTCACATCTTTCCAGCGTAAGTGGTTAATAATTCCAATTATCTATTTAGTTTTAGGAGCAAATTTGAGTTTGTTTACGAATAAAGGATAAAGAAGGTTTGCACTTGAGTTAGTATCGCCTCTCGCGAATATTCATCGTCGCATTCGTATTTGGCAATTCAAATTTAGAGGAAAATCCACCTATACGACCGGGTAGCCTCCTGTCCGCTGGTCATATATTCGAACGGTGATGCATTCAGAACATAGAGAGCATACGCGAAGCGGAAATTTGCACTGATCCCGATGATCAAACCCATCGCTCGTCGGGAGAGATGTCTCGAGATTAGTCTCATCGCACGGAGAGCCCTTTAGAAGGCTGGGAAACCGCGGGTAGCGTGGAAACTTGACAAGCAGAGGGATCAGGATCGCGGAGAGTGGGCAATTAGTTCCTCGCGATTAGCTTCGGGCGTTCGTTCGACAGGTTTCATAACTGCGAAACACGCGTGGCCATTAATATGCAGAGCTGATTCATGGATGGTTCGGCCGCGGTGCGAATCTTGCCAATTTATACCTTTAATTTTGCGCCCGGTGATTTAGGGACATGCTTGTCGTATTAATTCTCCACTTTTGCAACAACGGTGAATTTTATCGCGGACATGTTGCTGTTGTGCGTACAGTGTCGAGTGTTAAATGGGAGACGAATGGGGTTTGTCATGGGGGATGATCATTTGAGGGATCAGGGGTTAGGACAGTAGGTGAAGTCTACGCGAAGTTATTTATTCACGTATTTCAAATTCTCGGGCAAATTTATCGTTTCTGTTTATTTGCACGGTTGATAAAATTTATTTTAGTTATAAATGCGCGTATTAAACGTGACTTCACATACAGCTGAGAGTTTCTCGTGTATTTATACACGAAATATTTAGAAATCTATGGATTTATGGATTGTCGAGAAGAATTGTTCTAGATACCTCTATTTGATCAGTGGTATCTACACCTGATTTACTTGATTTAATAGATGGAGTTAATTTTGTTTTATCATAAAATTCTCACTGTGATGTCTCAATCCGAATGATTTGTAAAATAATCTTGTATTTAAACTGGTTAAGTCGACGTCGGATATATGTCGAGTTGTACTACTCGCTACTAACTCGCGGACGCTTTAAAATTTAAAAAATCGTCTTTGTTTATGATTATTCGCGACAAAGTGACAGTCCAGATAATTCGGATAACGGAAACGATTCGACATAAATAAGTGGCAGCGCAGCTGGTGTGTTTAAATGATGTTTAGCCGCTGAGATGACTCTCGTAAATCTTGCGCGTTGAATGCGCCAGATTTTATGATAGCGATATTTCTGTTGCAACTAGGTGCTACGGTGAACAATTCCCTAATTAACGTCAGATTGACAACAAAGAAGGAGCAATTTGTAAAGATCTATTGCGACGTTTTCGACCATCTTCCTGCATTTATAATTACCAACGAAGTTAATAGGAACGAGTTATGGATACAACCGGTCGAAATACGATATTTTCAGGACAAAATCTTCTATGAAATTACACCAATCTATCTTCTTTATTTTTAAATTTTATCTTCTATTTGACAAACAGATCTTAAGACCTGATAAAATAATTTACCTCACGATTTTCGCTGTTTACAGAATAACTTAAAAACGATTATAAATCAAATTTTATTTCATACCACAAAATTAGTAGTTAGTAGTATTAAGATGCTTGTAATAAAAAATTTGGAAAAGAGTAGGTACCTCTGGGATATTTCGTGAATATAGCAAAAATATTTCCATACCTTTTATTCAATATTCGCGAAATTTTTTAACGTTTCAAATACCCAAGAAATTCCATAAAAAAAATTCGAGTGCATTGCAAAATAGTGATAATAATCGGTAATAAATATGAAAGAAGGAAGAATGGAGAAAAATATTCACAGGTAATGAAGGATATTTAAATTAATAGATCATGTAGGTTACAGGTTTGGTTGGCAAAAAAATTCGTTGCTTGCATCGCGCGATATTAATCTCCCGATTAATTGCGACGGATTTGCATCTCGAGTACATGAATTTTGGAGCGTTCGCCGTTTCCTTGGTCGGCTGATCGCGAAACACCGATAAATCACTTCGTTACACGGATCATTTACGAATTGCTCCTAGATCGCTAATTGCGCTGCCAGGGAAACAATCGTTGGCATGAACAGCGTGAAAACATGTGCCGAACATGTGTTGTAGAAAGCCTCAGGTTCACGTTCTCGTGTCTTTTGCATCAATGATGACCAGCCAGATGTGTTTTACTGGGTGAAACTGAGATTTGAATTACTAGTGTAAAATCTTTCTGCTTGAAAAATCCATTGGACCGAAGTGATTTGCATACGATAACTGTAATTTTTCTGAACTTTTAACTATCAAATATTCGATCGAAAATATCAATAAAATGTATATATACGAAATATAAATATCGGAAGCAAAATTAATAAATAATCTAATGAATCAAGTGATCTAATTCTTATCGTAATGTGAAAATAAAGATTGTGATATTTTTCTAAAGATAATTACAAAGTACAAAGTTAATAAATAATCTAATGAATCAAGCGATCTAATTCTTATCGTAATGTGAAAATAAAGATTGTGATATTTTTCTGAAGATAATTACAAAGTACAAAGTTAATGACTGTTATTAGTCAAACTGTTACAAGATTTTCAAAGGAACGCGTAACGATCGAACATAAATCACGTTAGCCAAAAGACCAGGCTGTTATAATGCACATTGTACTAGACTGTTGCTAATTTCAAAGTTTTCCCAAGTTTTCTCCTTCGATATAACCAAAGTACACTCTCGTCTAGGTTTACCGAACGTGTTACACGCAGGGCGCGAGTAAACCACAAATGTAAATTTTGTCATGCACTAGAATCCACTGAAGAAGCCGCAACGTTGAATAAACATGTCGGGAATAGATGATTTAAGAGATACGCGATTCTGTAATATCGCGCGACATTTCAGAAATTTAATTACGAATTGTTTCGATTGATAAACGAGCTGAATAATGAATCATAAATATCGGGTCGAATGTTTATAATATTTACACGTTTCATACGAACGTGTAACGCGTTTGAAACGATTATTTATATACACGAAGAAAAAATTAAACGTTTCCAAGGCTATTAATTCCTGTGTGCTTCCTCCTCTGTTGGATTTTATGAATCGTTTATTAAATTTCAATCTGGAGCTTCGAAACGGAAAAATTAGGAAAATTAGTACCGGGTGATAAATATGAATCCTACTGCAATTTCATTCGTAAAGAGAATCACGTGAAAGGTTGAAAAATTATGTATTTTTGAAAGAAAAACAATTGTCAATGCAGATAAAACTGCTACAAAACTTTAATCATAAGGAGAATCGTAATACAAAGGTTAAAAAGTAACATATCTTCGCAGAAATTATTAAATAACAAGTGCATCTAGAAAATTATAGAAGGGATTAAAACATAGAATATTTTAAAAAACCAAAGCTACGAATTGACAAATTTAATTCATAAACTTACGTTATAGAAGAATTTACAAAATCAGATATTTTAAAATAAATTAAAACGCTACGAATTTCGCTTCGCAAGGAGCGTCGTGTGAAATTGTGGTATAATTCGCTAAGTATGAATCTCTATAGTCACAGCTGAGCAAAAGGTGCTTCTGCATCGTTATGGTATAGCCATTTCTCGACAGCTACCGCAATTACCGATTTAATCGCATTGAAAAGTGCTTTGATCCGGAGAATTGCTTCGTTATTCCTTGTTTCGTGGAAACGTGCTTGCATTCTTCTTCAACTGGAATCCTCGACATTATCGGACGATGGACGTCTCGTATCGAGAGCCTAGACGAGGCATCAACCTGGATGAAGCTGCACCGTGAAAAGTTATTTCATATCTTAACCGATATTTCCAAGGTAGATCGGATGAAGTGGCTCCGCGGTATAACCACTTCGTTTCTTTGATCCAAGTCCATTAGGTCTCTTGGTAACGCGAAGAGCTACGTTTTCTGGTTTCTCGAGTCCCAAACGAGTGGCTACCCGATAAAGTGTCCACAGAAATCGTTCATGCACGACCTCAAGTACGAGATCTCTCACAGTCCCTTCGGCATAATTGCGACACGGATCGATGATGAGGGTGATCATATTGGAAAAATCTGACGGTATTATATTCCTCAAATATTCGTGTTTTAATAGGCTACTCGTGGACTCTAGTAGCTAAATATTAGGTCATCTCGCGAGTAATGGGGTTTTCCTCCGAGCTGAATTTAAAACAACGAATGTTATCGCAACGAGGAAGTTCATAGGACAGCCAGAAGTTTGATAGGAAGATGGCAAATATTTAAAAAATACAAAGGTTCCATAGAGGCATGTAAAATTCTTCAAACTCCAAACAATAAAAATTCCAAATCCATTATTCGCAGTCCACACTTATTAAAACGATATAAAACCCCAAAAAATTCTTCGGCGAATGGAAGGTACCCGATTTCCTTTCAAGTTCATAGGACAGCGAGAAATTTGATAGAAAGGTGGCAAATATTTAAAAAATATAAAACTTCCATAGAGGCATGTAAAATTCTTTAAACATCAAGCAATAAAAATTCCAAATCCATTATTCGCAGTCTACACTTATTAAAACGATATAAAACCCCAAAAAATTCTTCGGCAAATGGAAGGTACCCGATTTCCTCTCTCATCACTCCCAAATCTGAAAACTTCGATCCCAAACTCCAAGCAATAAAAATTCCAAATCCATTATTCGCAGTCCAAACTTATTAAAACGATCCAAAACCTCCAAAAATTCTTCGACAAATGGAAGGTACCCGATTTCCTCTCTCATCACTCTCGAATCTGAAGACTTCGATGCTGAAGTCGAATCGATAAAAATTCCGAATCCAAACGTCCATTACTCGCTGTCGAAACCTATCGAAAGGAGCGAAAACCCGGGAAAAATTCTTCAACGATCCGAAAGGACCCGATTTCTTGCTTCACCGCGCGGCAATCCGAAAATCTTCGTGCCAGAGTCCGAATCCGAATTTCCATCGTTCGGGGGATGGGAAGGTCGCGCGGTGAAACGCGATTTATCCACGGTGTATCCGTCGCAGAAGGTACAATTTGTTGCCGGTTTCATCTCGGCCATCCCTGAACACCGGGACACAAAAGTGTGGGACAATCGGGGGGCCGCGAGGCGAAAATCGTGGCGGTTGGAGATACGATACACCGGAGCCGGGCTCTAGAACGCAGGGGTTGCTTGTTCACGGGCCTCGTGCCGACCCTTTGTCATGGTAATGTCCAATCAAATGCACTTTCCGCGAAGAGGGCCGGTGTCACTTTGCTCAGCCTTGACGCGAGTCCTCGCGTATATGCGTTCGCTTCGTATTTATCCGGTTAATGAAATTCACGATGCCGTCGCAGCGGCACCGTGGCCGCGCGGAATTTACAGCGGCATAATATTATGGAAATTTCATTCATGGGCGTCGCAATAATGCCGTGCCTAAAGAGCTACATTTTTGCCCATAATAATAAGCACTCGGCTGCGGGCGGAAATTGTTCCAGACCGTGGAAACGCTCGCTTGCCCGACGCCTCGAGTTTTCCTCCGAGATATTTATTAAAATATGCTCTTCAATTAGCGGGAGATAATAGAACCGCCTCCCGAGATTTTAATAATGATCAACGCCGTGAAATACGTTACGGGTTTACGCGGGTTCGTTACAGCGCGGTTTCGCCGTCTCGAAATTATCCCTGCGATTGCTCCGCGAAATCTTTTCCTTTGCTCCCCGTTTACGGCCGGTTGCTCGTATTTTTCTTTCTAATTTAGTTAACGAGAATTGGCAAGCAAATTCTATCGCTTTGGCGCTAAACTGGCTAGAAGATTGCATAGGGAGCATCCTAACGATCTCCCAGTGTCGCGAGAAATTTTTTCTCATATTTTCCGTCCACGGAATATCCATGTGTAACGAAAACGCAATTTACCGCATGAAATTTCTGAATAAATTACAGGATTTTATGGGGGATGAACGAGATTTTGTAATCTTCTTTTAGCTTATTTGATAATTTACAATTTTTATCTGGTTGTAATGGAAAGTTGAGTTCCACGGTGAATATTTATTACTTCTCTCTCTTTATTACTTCTCAAATCATCTCAAACTTTATTTACGAATAAGGAGAGTTTTCGTTAGAAAGGCAAGAACGAAGAAAAATCGGATTTCATCGCAAAGAAAATATAGCGGACTCGGTTATCTGAAGTTTCATCCACAGATCAAGGAATAAAAATTTAGTTACGAAGATAAGAATCGAACTGATATTATTTTTCGAGGTTACATTTACTCGAATTGGGTACGTTATCTTCGTCGAGATTAAATTGGATTCGTTCGTAATGGTAATACAGGAGAATTAATTAAACGGTAATACGAGATTACCTTTCAGTAATCCAGAATACAAGTTAAGCAGGAAATATACTCTCGTTTATATGATAATTCAAAATATTCCAGAGTTAACTTCGTTACAAAAAATTTGTCGCAAACGTATCCGCGATGTCGGCATAATCTCTCTATTAAGCTGCGCAGGGGAAACGTTTTACTGTACATAAAGAAGATTTTATTACGAGAAGGTATTTCACGCGAGACGAGCGAGATTTGATGCTCGTCTTAAAAGCAAGGAGATATGATTTGAATATCCTAAACGAAATGCTTTCCCACGGAATCATTGACTATCCTAATCCAGTAATTTTAACCCGAGTTAACACGAGGGACAATATTTTCCGCTATACTCGTTTCGAAAATATGTTTCACGCTTTTTACTTAGTAGCTTGTTCTAAAGTATCTACAAAAATTGTAAATATAAAACAAATCAAAAAAATAGATATTCTTCGAATAAACGATAATTAATTTGAAACAATAAATCTTTTTTTCGTTTAATAATCAACTAATCGTAATTATTTATCAAACATCTATCAAAGTTAATTGTACCGCGCACGTGTATACACAAATCATAGAAAGTTTGTGATTTGTACAATTTCGAACGCTCAGCCAACGACCTAGGTGTCGCTTTGCAAGGGGTTGGTTAATTGTTTTCATTGGAATATTTTGAATCGAAGAAGCTCATTTATAAATATACCCCATTCTTGTAATCTCTGATATTATGCAAAAATTAATTGTCGGGAAATACAAAAATTCCGTGCAAGTCTTCTGCAATAAAATCCATAAATTTACAATGAAAAACAAATTATAAGAGAAAGAAACTCGTTTCTAGATACGCTCTACGACCCGATAGGAAATTCGTCGTTCTTGCCAATAAATCACAATTAACTCAGCCGACGACACGTATTATCTATCAGAAATATCGCGATTCGATCCGGTCGTCCAAATAGATTAATTAGAGTTGGGGCGAGAGCCGTTAAAATTCCGAACGATGTCGATCCACGGTAATACGTTTTACCGAACTCACCGATGCTCCCTGACCCCTTTCGTGTAGCGAACTTCCAGTCGACGTTCAAGTGGAAAGAAAGCTCGCGCACCAGGGACCGACCAGGCTTGGCCGGTGATTAATTACGGAACAGAGGCAACTCGAGGCTCTGGGAGAAAAAAGAAGGGGTTAAGGATGAAGGATGGCGGGTCCTGATAAATCGACTTCTGTCAAAATATTATCTCGCGAACTTTTTCCAGACCTGGGACATTCGTTGGATGGAGAGGATTCGTGACGCTGCATTCGCGATATCCGGCAAATTTATAGATTCGAGGTAGCCACTTCGGATGGCTGAGAATTCTTAAACTGTCCGCGGAGCTGGCGTGGGTAGACGACGATAGGATAAGTTATGTTAATATCGTACCGCCATCTTTCCCGAGACACAGGATTTCTCTATAGAGGATTCGAAGAATCAGGGAAATTAATTTATCACAGTTACTTCCCGCGAAATACGAGCTTTCTCCAAGGAAGTAAGGAATTTTTGCACGGGTTTTCCCAAGTACGCGATGATTAGATAAATTATGCTAATATCGAAATACTATCTCCGTGGAAGCGTAATTCAAGATGTTAATTCTCACGGTTACTCCTCGCGAAATAAGACCTCGCGTGGAAATAGGAGATTTTTATACGAGCGTTGTATAAGTAGGTGATAATAAGATAAGTTACGTAAATATGGAAGTATAATTCTTGCAGGGATAATAAATACGTCTCGAGAAATGTGATCTCGTATATGTAAAAAAATTCTACACATTCTAGGTAACAGAGTAACGATAAAATAACACTGGAACATATTTTCATAAAAAGTACAAACAATTTGAATAAATTCTCACGAAACACGACATTACATAGATAAAGAAGATTCTCATTTAAATCGTACAATTAACGATGAAATAACTATTGTCTAAACGAAAATACACCGTAAAGACATGCGAATTTTTACATTTACGACCTGAATATTTACGTCAAACATTTTAGCTAATTAACAGGTTGAATGCCACGTTAATTTTATCGGGATTGTCCGCCATAATGAATTTTCTATTTATCGATACATATAATGTTGAAATATTATCTGCAATAGATAAGTTACAGCGTATAAATATGTTTGGCATGTTAACATTTGAACTACGGGTATATTTCGCCGCCAACTTACGCGTGCAGCGAGTGTTTTCTCGTGAACCGTGCAGGATTTTGGTCATTCAGTAAAATCGCAGTGAAACGAAAACTACTTCGTATTTATCAACGAAAAATTTTTATTTTACACTCAAATATATATATATATATAAATGAATAATAAAAAACCGCGCTTCAAATTGACAAAACTTGTACGCTTTGGATGTAGGAACTCGATTGAAGACCAAGTAACTCAGCAAAAGACCGAGTAACTTGACAATCGAAATTTGTGGGAAAAAAGAATGCGGAACGTTGTCTAGCAATGCAACAATACACATATAATATCCCACATACGTGACATGTATGTGTGACATTGTATATAATTGTATTGTAATTACACAATACGCCCTATCCACAACAAATCTACTAAATACGAATTTTTACGTGACCTGCGCCTCAGTGAAAGTACGTTGCCCGCAGTCCAAGTGTTAATTGGTGTTGAGTAATAGTGTCACGATTTTATTATTTTCTAGAGTATTAAACAATCAGGTAAGAACCTCTATTATACTTTCATATACTACAAAAGTTTCTGCATTTCGTATCTCCTATTTAATTTTATGACACGCAATAAAACTATATTACACGTATAAATAAAACTATCTTCAGATGTTTTATACTACATTTATTTCTTCACACTACTACACCAACGATGATTATAATAAAAAATTATAAGTATTGTCATTTGCCTAATATTTTTATTTCTTTTTCAATCTGTGCACGCCGTGGCATTCAACCTGTCAACTATATTCACAGTGAGTGTTCAAATATACTCCAGCGAAGACACGCGATTCCTTTTTCGCGATCACCTCGATATCATCTCAACGATTCCCCAACCTACCCGAGGCATCGTATCTCTCGTATCCATCTCCCGACAATTAATCCGCAACGAATCACCAAGCTGATAACAAACTCCCATCAGGGAGCTCCATCGAGGCGAAATTAAACACGTCGAGGCAGCATCGTCGCGATCCTCCGCGTAATACGTCATCGGAGGAAGGAAAAAGCCAGGTCGCAAAGGCGCTCGAGTGCTCGGCCTCTGGACCAAGGGAAACCCTTCATTAAGAATAAACGATGCCCTCGGAAAGGCTAGGAACACGGGCACGTTGAACGTTAATTCCAACGGAGCTCGCTCGAAATGCTCGTTTGCCCTAACTTCGTTGCCAGCGGTGGCATCGCGTCTCGGCGTCGTCGCAGCGCGGATCAAATCGCTTTTCCCCCGATCCCGTAAAACGGTTACCAAAACTGTTTAACGCCGGAATAACACCAGGATCCCGAGTAGCAAGTTTCTCTAGAAGACGAGAGTTCGGCGTGTCTGTGCCGGATCGTCGTTAGGATTTCTGGCCGGATTTCCGCGTGGATCCCCGCACGGATTTCGGGCTTAAAGCGACCGATGGACGAGCAGGCGTCGCGGCGGAGCGGCGACAATGGCGGGAAACGCGACGGCGGAAGGACAAAGGGTAGACGGGCCGATAACAATGACAGGGAACCGGGAAACGAGGCGAGTGCGAGCCTCGGATACCGCGACATTCGATCTTTCTTATTCAGATTTCCCGCGGGAATTCTTCTTCCCCGTTTGCTCGCGAGGCTAACTCGTAATTACTCGGCGGATGTGAATAGACGCGAGGACGAGCCGCGATCGCGAGCGAGGGTTGAAACTTTCAAAGGGACTCGTCGGCCATGTTGCGATTGAAAATTTCGAGATGGAGGCTGGGGTAGTCGACGCCGGGACAGATGTCGAAGCGCTTTTTATTTTCCCTTCTTTCTACCGTATTCGTTCCTTTGCGGTGGCCGCGTGAGAAATTCCCGGAAATTTCTGCCACAATGTGCAGATTATCGCGTTACATCCACTTATTTTATTCTTGTGTTAATCGTTTAACATTCCTTACGTATTTTCGTCCATTCGCGTGTCTTTACGGTATTGTAATTTATTAACGCGCACAATTACAATGAATAAAATTTATTTATTAAAATTCGACGCATCGCGTAACATTGCTTTAACCCTCTATGAGACGAATTTTTGTTTTAACTCCAAAAAATTGTGGCAAGGGAAAATCAGAAATTATAAACCTATGTATGCAAATGAAAACAAATTTTTGCGTTTAAACAATTCAATTGCGATATATTCAATGTAGTGAGTAGTGGTACAATGTAGTGTAGAACAGTATCAAATTGAAAATTGAAATGCAAACAAATAGGTTGTTATTGATATACTAACCCAGAATTATTATGTCAGAGTTAATATGTTAAATTCAATTTGGGAATCACTGACAAAAGCACAAATAATATCAATTGGATCAAATGGATTCGCGTAATTTTACTGCCGACAGTTTGCACAGCATTTATTTTGTTATTTCAGGTGGATGAGCCTAGCAATGGTCATGAATACTAGTATTGGTTGTGTTGGCAACTTCATAGAGTTAAGATTTATGCTTCATCTCATGAGAAAAGCTACAATTATTTTGTAAAATGTGACTTGAAAGTTACACGGACCCAAAGAGGGTTAAATAAATAACACGGATGGATTGCAGTCCACTGTTTAAAATTTCGTTTTAATAGACAAGCGTAATTAAAGACTCGATGTTACAAATCTGGTAAAAGAAAACACGATACGTATATTTCTAATAACAATTAAAGGTTGATCGTAGTAATTGATATCAAAAGCACGTCGCTTGGAACCTCCGATTTTGCTCTCTTTCAATTTCAAGGAACGTGCGGTTATTAATAATTCGCTTATACGACATATCTCGGAGAAATATAAATTATAGACGGAACGGAAGAAACTGGAGCAACACGGAGTTGAACTAATTTTAAAAGCCGACGATTTTCGCCGAGGTCTGGGAAAAATTCCGAAAGTGGTTTGGAACTCTTCGCAGTGAATTCTCACACGTACCGCCCCCGTGATTGGCGTTCTTTCCCTGCTTTACTTTCCGGGAAAGCGCTGAAAATTCGACGCTTCCTTCGAGTTATCGCGAAGAGGATTTTCGAGGACTTCCGTTCGGCTTGCGACGGAAATTGGGTCGGTATACGTCGATATAATTGGGCACAATCAAGGGGTATCAGCGGGGGCCAAGTCGGAAAAAGTCTCTCTAAAACGGGGGTTCGGAAAGTGAGAAGCTTCCGTTGCCAGAATTCGTGATGAGCTTCCGATGCGAATCGAATCTCCACACTGCCGGGCAAAAAGGTGTCGATGCTCGACAAAAACTTGCATAGTTTCCGACAACCTGTCGCCAGTTCGTGCAGCTTACGATGGCCACTCGCGGCATCGGAAATTTTCCTTTGTTCGCGGCTCTGAATAACATTAACGCCTCTCCCGAGACCCGCATCTCATACTAAATTAGACGTTGTTCAAGAAGCGTCACGTTACGTTGCAAAATTTAATTTTTCCTACACTCCTGCGTTCCTTGCAATATATATATTTCCACAATTCAACAATTTCGGAATGTTTAACGATATATATTCAAATCTCGCGATCATAATCTACCCGCAACTCTAAAATCGGAGCCACGAACAGTGGAATAAAATTGTGAAACAGAAAACTTTCGTATCCCCTTCGAAAACTACAATTAACTGTATAGACACTGAGATAAGAACCCAAGTAATGCCGGGAAAGAATAAAAAAATAAAGAAACAGCAGGAACGAGTGTCGTAAAGATTAGAAGAAGACGTGCGAGGAACGAAAGCCAGTAGTTGGTGCAGCTGGAAGCTCAGCCAGCCTCGTTATACCCCATCATCCCCCAGTCCCATCTCCAAGACGGGCCGTGCTCTGTGAAAATTGCAGCAGACGGGGGCAATTTTTAATAAGTCCCGGCCCCCGACCATCCGACCGCGGCTGACACACATAGCCTGACAAACGAGCCGCAGTTATGTTTTAATTGCGCCGTTCCGACCATTTCCCGACTCCATATACCTCTCCGTTCTTTGCCGACGCGCCAACAGCCGCGGCGAAATCACTGACACGCGTCCGTGTCACGGGCACACCGACGCATTCCGCGCGTTCTCAAAGGGATTTGATTATGCAACGTTTCGCGTTTTGTTCCTCGCCGCGGCGGGATGGCTGAAAGCTTTCCGGGCCACTTTCTGGCGCGTCGCGCTGTATTTTCAACCCTCTTTCCACCCTCGCCCTTTCTCTCTCGCGGATCACGCATACGCGAAGGGAAAGAGAGAGAGAAAGAGGGCGAGTTCTTTAATAAATCACGACACCACTCCGGCCAGCCTGCGAAGGGGTTTGGGTACAGATTTATCGTCCGTGCCAGATTTAGGGAGCTTCCGGTGCGCGTGGACCGTTCGATCTACCTCTGTTCCACTCTTTTGTCTTTTTGTCGCGAGACTGCACAGACCCAGACGCGTTTCCACGTTCCGTTCCTCGCGATCACCGTGGAAATAAGCTCGTCGCGAAGATTAATCGGCCCGGGTTAGGTTAGCACGCTTCCGGGACGCGTTTTCCATCGAGTTCGCTCGATCAAGTCGTTTCTTCGGCGCCGCCCCGGTACCGGTGATTGATCGAGGCGGAAAATTAAACGGAGATACGCTTTATGCTCGATGGGAAACACGCGTCGGTGGGAAATTAGGTAAATGGCATCGAATGTTTATCCCGAGGGATAACGGCGATTTTAATTTTTCAAATCGAAGAACAGGGTATCGCAGAGAGTTATTTGCAAAGATACTTGGAGTAATAGGGAGTTTATTAACCCATTCATTGCCAGGAAAATTTAGAGCGTCTTTCATCAGACGTAGAGATCTTATTTTAACGGAATTTCAAAGAATCTAGTAATATTTAGTTTCAGACACAGTGGTAAAATAGCATTTACCTTTTCTAATAATTCCTACCTCGTACGGCGATAAATTTATTTCGTGTCAAATCGCAATCCACTACGAGATATCTCGTAGTTGGCAGAGAATGGGTTAACGAGACTTCAGGTAATTTGTGAGGATTTCGAGCAGGATTTATTTGAGAGAAACCTGTATCTTCTGTGATTTATTTTGGTAATTTTTGGAATTTTTTTGGAGTACACGATTATGGGGCGAATCGAGTATTTTTAATTATTCAATAGGCAAACTTTTTAATTAAATTGATTAGGAAAGACGCGTATATTTATTTTTGATAATTTAATTTAATGATTCGTAAGACTTCTGTAATTTAACTTAAAACATAAAATAATCGTCCATATTAATTTATACAGTATTAGAATTATTCTGTTACCTTTTTATCGTGACATATAATACTTAACCTTTCAAATTNTTTAAATTAATAATTCGTAAGACTTCTGTAATTCAACTTAAAACATAAAATAATCGTCCATATTAATTTATACAGTATTAGAATTATTCTGTTTCCTTTTTATCGTAACATATAATACTTATCCTTTAAAATTAATTCTATACTCTCTTTCAATTCATACGTACGATGCATAAAATCTGCTGTAATAAATTTAAATTTTAATCGCAAGAGTCTTTTCTATCATCGAGAAAGTTACGAGGCTGAAAATCTAGCAGAAAACGAGTTTAATCGTCCTAGTTATTTCTTATCTTTACCCAACTCCTTCTGCTGCTTTTCGTAACTTTTCAGCCAAGCTGCTCCGCAATTCTCTCTCTACTTTGCGTATCTTATCTAATCCACTTCGTCCACCTAAACCCACCGTTAAAACGTGATTCACCAGAAACATCGACATAATCGCAGGAACCGATACCATAATCGCACGGATATTCGAGTAAAAACTACAATCGATATCGTGTGTCTTTTCTACGAAAAGGGAAAAATTTGATCGAAACGTCGTTAAAGTTAAAAATTAATACCCGTGGATAGAAACGAGGAATCGACGCCAGATTTTTGGTTTAGCATACGTTTTCGACGTCGTTTCAGGTCGCGTTCTTTGACCGGGTCAATCGTATCGCGGAAATCGAGGAGAAATTACAGGATTGTAGCATCGGACCCTGCAGCATCTAGATGCGCGAAGAGCCCGGACTAATCGGAATTTCTAAGGAGAATCTTATTTCTGAACCGGCTTTCGAACGGAATTCGTTTTACATCGAGTCTACCTGAAGCTACGGCGATGATGAAACTCGGATGGAATGGAATTTCTATGATATTATACCCTCCTTCTCTCTCCCCTGAGCGACCAATGGCCCATAGCACTGGTATTAGGCAAGAGTAGATGCACACCGATGCAATATTCCGAATAACTTGATATTATCAACATGTTTGGGAAATTCGACGAATTATAGGCACTTGGCAAACTTCATTCAGGTATCCGGCATATTGCAGCATCTCTGGCCGCACTTTTATCCGGGAAAATTGCTCGGTTTCTGGCGGCTATTGATCATTGCTCGCTGATAGATTTCGACGAGCCAAGGTTTAAGCGGGAATTTTCATTCGGATATTTCTCGGTATCCGTTGCTCGAGATTCGTTATTATTCTGCCCGTTAAACCTATAATTCCCGATGAATAGACACCTCGAATTTTCGTCCAATGGAAATATTTTTATTTCATCCATTGACAGTATCCGCTTGATAGCGCGATGAAGTTTTATATTCTCGAATTATTGTCGATGGTTCTATCTCGCTGTTCATTTCCTAATAAAATAATTAACAGTTTTATCCCAGACGAAACGAATATCAATCTACAGTCTTCACGAATAAATCGCAATGTAATTATTCATCAAAAGTATCAAATATCTACGTGTCCTTAAAAGCGAATCTCGGAAACATAGAAGAAGTGTGAAAGGTTCAAAGAAATTTTTAGGGTCCGGAATAAATAATCCCAGAAGCAAATTCAGGCTCTTAAAATTCCAAAATTTTGAGATTCGTAAAATTCCTACCCGTTTCGCGAATAACATTCTCCAAATTTGTGCAAACTGTCGAGACTTGCTGTCTCGATCTGGAAGAAAATTCTCTGGTCCCGACTCGATATTTTCGAGACTTACGGTACATTGGAAAACCACTATCAGGATTATTAGACGTGCTCGAAATGGTTCTATCTCGCTGTACATTTCCTAATAAAATAATTAACAATTTTATCCCAGACAAACCAAATATCAATCTACAGTCTTCACGAATAAATCGCAATGTAATTATTCATCAAAAGTATCAAATATCTGCGTGTCCTTAAAAGCGAATCTCGGAAACATAGAAGAAGTGTGAAAGGTCGAAAGAAATTTTTAGGGTCCGGAATAAATAATCCCAGAAGCAAATTCAGGCTCTTAAAATTCCAAAATTTTGAGATTCGTAAAATTCCTACCCGTTTCGCGAATAACATTCTCCAAATTTGTGCAAACTGTCGAGACTTGCTGTCTCGATCTGTAAGAAAATTCTCTGGTCCCGACTCGATATTTTCGAGACTTAAGGCACATTGGAAAATCGCTATCAGGACTATAAGACGCGCTCGAAATCGAAATTCCACGAGTAGCCAGTCGTCTCTAATAACTGGACCTATGAGACTCTCCGCGACGCAGAGGAGATAGATCTGGATGGGATAAAAATCAGGCGATCGCGGAAACGGCGCGTGTCCATCGCGCGCAGGTCCCCGAACGGCCGGAGACGGTGCATTTTCACGGTGTTTTCCCGGAACGGACGGTGTTCGGAAAATTATATACCGGGTGCAGGCTCACGGGACACGCGGCATGCAGACCACGTTCGTATTTGTATGTATACACGGGCCTGTGTGCACAGCGGCAATTGTGCACAGGGAACAACGTCGACGAGAGCCCGAATCCCTGCCAACATCGATCCTGCCCTGTCGTTGCTTGCGATGCGTCCAATGGAAATTCAATTTCCCCGCTTTCTGCTCGGAAACCCTTTCTCAGCGCGCTTCTCTTCCACCACGGCTGCACGACATTTACGAGTTAAGCTTCTTCGCGATTCTTCCTCTTATTTGTAACAGGCTTATCGGCAGCTTGCGATTCCACGCTTCGCGAACATCGTGTTTACGCGAATTTCACCACACGACGCAGATGAACTGGAAATAATCGACGAGTAATCTTCTCCATTTTAGAATTTTTACAGTCTTCCGAATAATATTGGAAGGTTATCACTTGTTTGAAGTGTAGGGAAATAAAAGGGGTACGTTTCGAGCGCTTTGATGGCTCATCCTTGCTGTTAACACATTAAAGACGAAAGAATGCTAGATAACGCGGCGACCGCCCCGCCTCGTAATCATAAAAATATTTAGACTTAAAAAAGTTTATTTAAACTCTTAAAACTAAAAGCTACAGTCGAGATAAATCGTATTACCACGACTCTCGCCTTTAAGCTACAGTCGAGATAAATCGTAGTACTACGACTCCCGCCTTTATGCGAGTCCTACTATGCACCTACGTAATTAGGTATAGCCAATTAATCCTTTGAGGATGAGAAACGAAGCTAGCGATAAATCGAGTATAGATTAAATAATTGAAAATAACAAATCGAGGGAAATTTTCTGAATTAAAAACTACGTCAACATCGATGTCAATATCAAAATTATTTTCCGCTATATTTCAAGCAGCTGTCCCTCTAAAAAAATACAAAAATTTCCACGTATATTATGACATTCATCCGCAAAGGGTTAATATACTAGAATTAGTATATTTTTCATGCAACGATGAAAATGGTTCTTCAGGTACTTGTATATTTATTTGGCGAAAAAATCGACGTGCTATTATTTGGTTCGGTTAAACGAGAAGAAATATTCTTCTATTATTTTCAGGATGCTATTGGCTATCACGGGGTTGCCAAATTGTTATATATTGTGCACGAGATCGTGTTCGCAGCATGAGTATCGCGTAAAGCTGGTGCTTACGAGCACTATGCACGCGTCGCGTGTGTTTCGAAAACGAGGGTTATTTTATCCCCGAAATCTCGATCCTTTCATCGGTTCCGTATCGTGCTTCGCGGTGCTTAGCAGCAACGATTCTAGTTACAGGATATTTTCTGTTAAATTACGTACATAAAACGAGCGGATAGAATGTTCAGATCCTCGGAAGATGTTGGAGAACCTAAAATACCAATTAGCTTAACCACTTTGTACATTTCTCCTGTAACTAACACAGAAATGTTGTTATAATCCTTCGAATATTTTGGAAATATTTCGCAGTTGGAGAAAATATACAGCTGCTTTTGAGTTATGCTTCAAATCCCTTTAAATCCTCTCACAATTATCTCACTTTAATTCTCATAAATACTTATACCTATGTACAAAACTGATTCATCGCTGTTAATACTTAATTTCGCGTAAAAAGAATTTATCAGCTAATGAACGCAGACACCAGGTTAAAATTAACGACGTTAAGACACGAAGCAGCGAACAACTCTAAGCAACAGGAAATTCCTCCTCTCCTGTCTTTCTAGACAAATAATCTACACTCCATTCCCTTCTTAAATTAATCCCGATAATGATACACGTTGCTGCTTTACGCGAGTCGATAGCAAAGCTCGCGTACTCGAAGCTGGAACGCTTCCATACCCCTAAGACCTTTTCTAATAGCCTCACAGGCGATCCATCGAGTATTACTTCGGATCGGCGAAGAAACCACGAAAGCATCGCGTTTCTCGGCCACGATAAACGAGAAAACGTCGAGGAGTGAATGCGCAACATCCTCCGCCATAAATCTATCACTATCACGAGTTCTGGATTATTTCGCGTGGAAAGCGATTCCTCGTTGCACCGGTTACAAGAGCCAAAGGCTATACCAAAGGCCGTTCGACGTCAGTGTTAAAGAATTAAGAACGATGGAGTTGTATGGCTGGAATAAACGAGTGCAATCACGCCGGGCCATTGAAATATATATGTACCACGGAATGAAATCTGATTTCGCTGTATCGAGTGCTCGTTTGGTATCGGTGCTTCCAGCAGCTGGATTTTTCGCACGATTCCATTCACCGGAGCTTGTAAATTAGGCTCCCGATCGTGATTCCACGGCAGAGTTCGTCAGGAACGCGCGAAGAAAATGGAAGAATCGATCTTCTATAAATCCAAACTGTTCGACCGATACGAAGGATAAAACGTATCGAAGCAATTATTATTGGAAACGTAGCTTAGACCAGTTGTTCGAAACATCCTGTATATCGGACACTATGCAGCTTCGTGTAATTAGCCTTTGATCTCTGAAGTCTGACATCTACTCCGGAATCTTCGAAAGCTTCGCAAGACCAACGAGGGTTTCAGTTTTCGAGGACCGGTAGCTTCAAGAGCTAGTTTCCTCTTGGAAGAGTTCACGAGTTCCTCACACGTATCGCCATTGGACCAAGTGGCTCGTGTCAAACGGAGAAATATTTCTATCACGGAACTGAAATTGCGAGAGAACTCGCAGGGGTCGTTTCAGTTTTTAAATCGCCCCGATCGATGGTCGTTTCGCAAATTTTCCTTCGAGCCGATCTTTGCTCTCTTGTCTGCCTTAGGTGCCTGTTTGCGACGTTGTTCCGAACATTTCCCGACGATTTAAAGCGTCCCATGGAGTTCGAGCAGAGTACTTAAACGGAACTGTGACGATAAAAAGGAGACATAATATCTCGAATTATAACCTCCATTTCATATTCTTTTACGTTTGCTTTTATATGTATGTGCAGGTGCAAAGCACGTTAGCAGTTTCCTTCTCGCGAGATACTTTTCAACACTTGCTCAAACCTTTCCTTTCTTTCGAACATAATGAAATAGCGACCATAAAGAACTTGATATACCTAGTATTTATCATCTCGCCACGAAATTCACGAGTTTCAACGCGAACACGTTTTAATACAAGTTTGAGGTAGCTTCTCGTTTCTCATAATATAAAACAGGAATAATAATGATACCTATTAAAATTAAAATCGTTTCGCATTTTCTTCCTCATTTTATACCGAAGTAATTAAATATTTATACGTTCGTATTTCAAGAGAAACTCGTTGCTAATTCCTTGTTACAAATATATTGCAACCAAAGGGTATTTACCATCTGTATGCACGATGTACAGAAATCTAAGATATTTTGTGTAACAAAGGAGAAGCAAACTGCACGTTACACCTGCGTACAAATGGAAACAGATAAAGTTCACGACTGCATTAAATATGCAGATCAACTTTGCGGTAGTATTTGTTTCGAAGCTCTAACGATCCCGCGCTATTTCCACGAATAATCTGAATATCCTTTGTGTAATCCTTTTATCACACCAGCTTCCTATGCAGCAGAAATTCGAACACCTGACAAAGACAGAACGTACAGAAAGACGGCTGAAAAATAAAAATTAATTAAGCCTCCTTCGCGACTCGTTAATTAATCTTCCATTACCTAGATTAATTAAATTCTCCAATTTCCTTCGTTTTAATTGACAGACATTCGCCTGAAATTATCGATTATTTAAATTGAATCGAAGAACAAAGGAGCGAACGTCGAGGAAATTAGGTCTAAGCAGCACTCGCGTAATAAATCTAACCAAAGATCTATTTCCATATCGAATTGTGACAGATAACGAGAGATATCCCGTTCGTAAAAATAGTCAAAGTTGATCACAATGACTTGGACCAGGATATGGGACTACAAACCGCATCTAAACCGCAGTTACACCGAAAAAAGATCACAGTGACAGTCCTGTGACCATCAGCGGTAGTTTTTGTCACAGCAGAAAAGAGTTGTAACGAGGTTACAAGGGGAACGCGGGGAAAATTACGCGTTGGACAAACAATTTTAACGAAACGAGAATATGCCGCTACACGATAACGCTCGGACATGCGAATCGCTGTTAACGCTTGAGAGGAAAAACGAATCGAGCTATGAGATATAGCCTCGTCCTCTCTAGCCAACAGATCTGTCCACGACAGGCTGCCATTTTTTTAAACGGTAAATTCCTAGTAATTCCGACGATGGCAAAACTGCTTTCAAGGAACTTGACACTAAACCGTGGAGATCGTTTATGGAGATACACATTTTTAGAGAAAATAGGAAACACAGTGGATTTCAAACTGTATTTATCCTACATGTTTCGTATATTTTAAAAATATACTGAAAAATTGTTGCATACTTATAACTAGAAATAAATTTCAAAAATTAAAGAATTCTGCAGTTTACAGAAAATAATTATAGTATACAATATCAGACTAACCATTGCTATGGTTAACATACGAAAACAGAAGAAGTCCTTGCATAATCCAATAGTGACGAATATATCACATCAAAAGTGATAAGTATCATTCTATGAAAACTATATAAACCAGAATATTTTATTTCCATCTGAAAGACTCGACAGTTCCGAAACTTTCGAAATTCGAAACTGGAGAATACTCATTTCCAACCCGTCAACGTCACAACTTTCCTAATACATAAACATCCGCAGTGTCTCTATAACTTGTAGCCTGCTGGACTATAACACCGATGGAATAAAGTCGTCAGAAATTGCAACAGACACGATTCCGACTCGCAACTACATTCGCAACGAAGCCACGATAGAACACCGGTCATGTCGTGTCTGAAAATCGGAATTTATTCCCGCGACAACCAAATAATTAACCATTTGTCCATGTAGTTGGCGACCGCCGAGCCAGTGGCCCATCCCAGAAGACGTATTTCACAGCCGATTGTTGCAGCCTCATCAAGGATAGATAAGCAGAAGCGAAGTTCAGCGTGGCCGCGTGCATAATGCACGACATATTGTGCAGACTTTCCCCGTTGCAATTCGCGGGATACGCCGTATCCAAAATTGAAATCGCGCGTCGCTCCCGACGGGAGCTGGCCGCGATCCTGGCCGAGTCTCAGGCAGCCAGAAATACCGATAGAGCACGATCCTGCCATAGATATCGCCATTTTACGAGAGAACCTAGCCACGCCATAGACGTCGACGGAATACGAAAGCTGGCTGCCTGATTTTTCCACGCGCACATTGATCTCTGACTCTGAGATAGGCCGGAAGCTTCCTAGACGTGAGGCTGATCGCCAAGATCTTCAGAAGCCACGAATTTTAAGGTCGAGTGTTTAGAGATGCTCCAGATTTGGTTTTAGAGGACCTTCGGACGGAAGATTTGGGACGTGTTGCATGTCAAGAGGCACGAGTTGACACTTCGACGACCAAAGGGTTTTAGCGAGTACGATGTCATCTATCTTGCACTTGTTGCTCCTGCTGTGTGTCGTTAGTGTGATTACGCTATGTGATCATGAGTATTCATTTTCATTGGAATATCTTCTAAACGAAAGGAAATTCTGTGGAAAATTTGTCAAATATTATTCGAAGTTCACAGGAACGAATGATGGATCATCTTGTGAAAATTAACGAAAGAGATTCGCGTTAATCGAAATATTTATTATAATTCTAGCACGAAGGATGCTAGTGAAAATAATCTTTCGCGATGAAAATTATTTGTGGCTACTGGTAGAACAAAGTTACGTATACCTGACAGCGGCCGTCAAAGTGTCAAGTCTAGCGAAGATCGTTCGATCCTTAATTAGCGACGTGGATATCAGTGTTCTGACAGAGTTTTTCTCCTGTTTTCGAAATGCTTATTAAAATCTGAATACGCGGCTTTTGATCCAGCAATTATATCCGTGGTCAGATATTGAGGAAGTGAAATTGCACGTAAATTTCATTTCAATTGAAAATATCGAATAAGGAAATTATTTTGACGATGTATATTAATTTCGAAGATATATGCACGTGATCATTTTGAATTTTTCTATGTAAAACTATCTCACCAGAGATGATTTATAATAAGCCAGTCATTAATTCGAGTACCGTTGATTTACCGCGACTATCAATTTTCGATCACGTGCAGTAATTGACAAGAAAATTTATGAACGTATTTTTTAATTTATATTTTAATATTCGGATATCGGATTCTACGTGTCTATTAAACGCGTTTCGTTGTATAATTACGAATATATAAGCAAGAAGAAATATCGACATCGCGATATTTTCAGGATTTAAAAAATTTAGACAAAGATTTCACCGTTTTGATCGATTAATTCCTGTTCTCGGTTTCCGTGCACGTCGCAATCGGAAAAGCAACGGTACCTAACGAACTACCACACAGAATTCAGCACAGAATATGTTGGAATATTAACTGTACGTTTTCATTTGCTTCGGTACACGCTGCATCAATTAGCGCAAATTGCTGCAGTATCGAGTTTGAACCCATTACAGAACACGCACGTTGCTAATCAAGGATTCGACGACGTGTCATCAAATTTTGTCAATCTTCCGTTCCTCCTCTTTTCCTCGAAACGCTACTGATACAACCACGTTCGTTTAACCCTGATGTAGATATAAAATCCACTGCAGATTTTCGCAAATGATAGAACCTTTGACGAATAATAGATGTAAACCCATCCGTGAGAACGAAACTTTAGATTTTCTACCTGAAAAACCGAATACACGACATGGGACCGAAATTCGCCATATTCTATTTACGTACATTTTCGTTTACCATGTGCCCCAGTATATATTTCCCGATGATAGATTCCCATTTGACGAATCGATCCATAGATCCATGATCGGGAATACAACGCACAAAAGCCAAATCTGGACCCTGAGCGACCTAACGCAAACTGATAGGTAATCAGGAACAGTGTCTAACAGGAAGCGAAATTAGTTGGCCGTAGAGAAGGAGCCATGATCATAATTTTCGCGTTAGCCTGAGAACAAAAGCAATTATCTCGACGCGTGGATCAAACGCGAGCGAAGGATCGAAGAAGCTCGATACCAGGTTTCCATACGAAAAAAAGATCGATGAAACGAAGCATATGTTACAGAAGCTGGGCGCGAATTCGGTTGGCCGATTCTGATCAGCGATCGGATCGAGGACAGCGTGGATCCAGACGTCGCTGTTCCCAATATCGAGAGCTATTTTCCCGAGATTAAAGAATTCACGCAGAGACCTGAAAGTGAGCGAACGAAATTTCCCGGAAATTTCCCACTAGCCCGACCTGTCGTCGAGTCCGTCGCAACGAGACAGGGTGGAATAGGTTGAAACGCTGGTCCAGCGTCAGAGAAACCGGTGAACATCGAAAACGTCGTCCGACGTGTTGTATTCGCAATGTCGTCCGGCCGTCCGCGCGATCGAAGATCGTTGGTCGATGATCTAATCGCGTTGCGATGTTTAACCGTTTGAGTGCCAAGAATCATTGGAGAAGAACCGTTCCTCTCGGTTTCCCGCCAAGTCTACCAGACGGCGTGACCGAGTTCCGGTCACCCGAACACCGAGTTGTCGCCTGAATTGAAAACTGTACCCTAAACGCGCGGCAAAATCGAAACGTCGCAATCGCATTTCAACGAAGACAGGCGAAGAGTAGTGGACAAACTTATTTCGGTGACCGAGTTCTGTCCGTCTTAAGCATCAACAAAACCGAGGTTGTCGATTTCCGTCGAAAACTGCCGAACATCGAGATCGTTTCCCAGCTAGACTATAAACGAAACCGAGTTGACGTCGCGACGGGATCCAGTCCGATTTATCGACACTCTTCGACAGGGAATCAAAACAACGCGATTGCTGCTGTTTCGTTTTACTCTAACGTATCGGAGACGTGACAATCGTGTTTATTCTCGTTTACGACGTCGCTTATTTCGATCGGTAGACGGGATCGTTTGACTCTGGTACAAGTTGGCGTCTCGATACGGCGGGATATAAAACTCAAAGAACGTGATGTCGCTTCGTGGCACTCAAACGATCAACTCTCGTAGCGGTTCGTCCGAAACGAAAGAAACGCGTGACAGTGAACGGAAGAATAGAAACGAAAAGAACATGGTGTATCGTCTGGCTGGTGTAATACTGGCAGGCAAGGCATGCTACGAATTACGTTACCTAAGGTGAGCTTCTCTCCGGAATCCGGCGGCAGAGTGAAACCCAGGAGGGCCATGCTCGATATCAGCACGCACGGCACGATCAGGTTGAAAAAATAGTACAGGGTCCTTCTGCGGATCTGTATGGTGAAGGTGACGTCGATGTAAGGCTCCGGACAGCACTGGTACGTCAGCTCGTTCCTCTTGCCTGGCATCCCTGGAACAAAAGTGCAGAGAACTGCGTTACAACGAATAAGAAAACCGGGAAAAGTTCGCAGGTAGCTTGCTTCTTTGGCAATCGAACTCGAGCAACACGCAGCAGCCGAGTTCGCCGACTGTTGCCTATGACGGCACAATTTGGCACGGCGCGAATTCCGATACGAGTTTAAACGGCCGTTTGTGGCCCACACACGGCGATTGCGTTAAGTCCTCCTCCAACGGGGAGACGTAAGTTCCGTTGGTCTTGTAACAAGTTCGGGAAATCGATATGGATCCTCTGCGAATTGCTTTCGGTAATACCTATGAATTTACAATGCCAGCCGAGCCAGTTTGCACGCGGCATGAATAAATCTGATTGGTTAGAGCGTGATAGATGCAACTTCGCTAACACTGTTGCGAAGATAGGTCAGCCGAGTCTTTATCTTTGGTTGGCGTTACGGCTACAAATAGGATCATGAATAGAACAACGATGCATAATTCTATCTAGATAAAAGTCAGCATCGATCCCATGGAAAGAGGCTACACGCAGTATCGCACGTTTTCTATCACGTGGTCTTACGAAGGTTCAGGTCAATCGGAAAACCATCGGCGATGCGTAAGACCCTTAGCACGACCAGATGTGATCGGAAAGGAGGGATAGAAAAATAGAAATAAGATGTGATTTGGTGGGAAAGAGATATAAAAGGAGGAACATCGAGTTGTAGACAGTCGACAGCAACTGCAGCAACTTCTTACAATTTATTTAGTAATAAATTACTATCGTTTACTTAATCTTGCTTCTAAGTATTAGGTTGGTGCATATGAAATGTCGGATTTTTAAGTGAATATATAAAATTGCATATCTTGTTTCAAAAGCTGTTTATTCGATCAAAATATGCTCCATTCGCTTCGATACACTTTTCCCAACGAGACTTTAAAGCATAGATGCCTGTCTTAAAAAAATTCTGATCTTTAGAATCGATAAACTCTGATATCGAATTTTTCAAACTGTCTTCATTTTCATACTGTTTAGCTCGTAAAAACAGTTCTAAATGTTTAAAAAAATGAAAGTCGGTTGGCGAGAGATCCGGTGAATAGGCTAGGTGCTGCGAAACTTCATATTTCAATGGCTCTCGATGAAATCGGGATAGTAACGATGAGCATACGTTCAACCGATCCAGCTTATTTCGCTCAGTTAGTTCGTGCGGTACCCACTTATCCATTTTCTTCACCTTGCCAATTTCAGAAAGATGTCGCAATATTGTTGTATGGTCAATTTTCATCCTGGTAGCCTGTTCCCTCGTGGATACAGTTGGATCCGCTTCCACCAATGCCTTCGGATCATCATTTTTCACAGACGTTTTGGGTCTCCCACGCGGATCATTTTGTAGCGAAAAATCACCGGACCTAAATTTTTCAAACCAACGCTGCACTTTTCGATCATTAACTGTATTCTCCCCAAACGCTTGGTTTATGTTGCGTGCAGCTTTTGCAGCATTATTACCAAGTTTATGCTCGTACAAAAAAATTATACGAATATCGTTTAGATTCATATCGCTAGAAAATTCAAATCAAATAACAAAAGGGAACACTTTCGAGAAAATCTCCTCTGTTGAAATGTGACTCTGGCAATGGACAGTACGATTATAAACAGGAATACAAACGTTCGCATGTAAAAAATCCGACATTTCATATGCAGCAACCTAATATATTTCCAGGAACCGTGGGAACGAAATATCTAAAATCAGTTTGATAATAAAGCTAACGAGATTAAAAGGATGCAACTGATTCCTCAGCGAGGAAAGAAGGAACCGCGGAGCCTGGCTTGCTAANTATGCAGCAATCTAATATATTTCCAGGAACCGTGGGAACGAAATATCTAAAATCAGTTCGATAATAAAGCTAACGAGATTAAAAGGATGCAACTGATTTCTCAGCGAGGAAAGAAGAAACCGCGGAGCCTGGCTTGCTAACTTTCGACCAGTGATTCTGATCAGGCCAGGCCTGGCGCGGGTTACACGATTCTCTAATTTCGCCAACAACGTACATCGCGCTCGTGACACGAGCTCTCAGGTTAATTCCGAATTACGAGGCGAGGCACGCGTCGCTGGGGCATGCGGCAGTAGTCATAACAGGGGTAACCCCGAAAATACGAGCACGGTGTCTCGTGATTTCCGTTTAAGTGCTTTTACGAGCCGAGTACATCTGTTCGGGATCCTACCGTGTCGTTTACGGCTCCGTAAAATTTCTCACTGTCGACCATTTCCTTGTTTCGTTTGACCACCGTTGAATTGCGTGGCAGCGGAACGCGAAGGTTGGAACTAAGTGCAATCTCGCGTTGGTCTATGAAAGAGTTTAGCGTCGCGATCGATGGGACGCAGCTGACTCGCGCATGGGGTCTCGAGGTGGGATTTAATCCGTTTGAAGCTGTCGAAGATGCCATTGCAGCGAGATATTAACCCATTTGCATCATATGGAAATATGGAGAAAGGCCTACATCACCGAACAAATTTTTATTCTATACATAAGTGTAAAATTGTATAAAAGTAAACAAAAATCATTTGCCAGCATTATTTGTTAGAAATTTTGTTCAGTGTGGTAATATTTGAAATATGGAATGCATATTCACCATTTTTACATTGGTAAATAGTTTCCTTCATTTTCTTTTCTTGTAGACAAACAACGCAACGTTTTTTAGCTTGTTTTGACGAAGTTGATGATATGACCATTGGAAAATGTTGCCCAGAAAATCTTGGAGACAATGATACGGACGTTGTAACTTTTTCTGTTTTTCTTGGTGCTATACTACTAGCAATAATTTCTTCAGCAAGTTTTTGTTTGAACGCGTGAAATGCTCTGTCTTTATAAATGTTCTTGAAAATAATAACAGTTCTCTGTGATCTTATACCGTTAGGGAGTGTCTAATTTTATTAATTAAATATTTGGATTCAACACCGAACGCAGCCGCGTATATATACGCTCCGCTGATAGTGATCAGGAAAATGAGCGTATATACACGCTTATGATGCAAATGGGTTAAGCAGCTCGAATTTTTATATATCCGCAATCTCATTATAGTCATGACAATCTAAAATTGTCTCAAAACAAGCTAGGAATACACCTGGTTTGCAATATAAAAAATAAAAATAAATAAAATATACAAAATACCACTCTTAATAAAGTCAGTCTTGAATGAAAAACTCAACTTTACGTTTATTATTCATAAAGTAGTATACGGCAGAATATCCTAAAATAATTACACCGAATTTAACCACGATTAACTATTTTATTCGTCATTTTACTTTTCCTATTATCCGGAAATTCTTTGTTGTATACTAGAAGATAAAACTAACCTAAAGGTAGAAACTAATGCAAACGTATAAAGATAGATCTAGACACGATCTAGGTTTATGACGACCACTTCAGAAACTCTCGACATTTTCAGCAGGTGCGACAATCTTTAATACCTAACCAATCCCGACAAGTTCAATTCCGTTTATCTTCCGTTCCGTTTTATCTCTCGAGACGCTATGAATTCGAGGATCGGGACGCGATCCTTCTTATTCCAGGATGTGTACAGATAAATTTCACAGACCAAACAGGGTTCATTTGCACGGAGAATTCGCGGTCTCAACCTCGATTAGTCTAATTTAATTGCTACATCAACGTACATAAATCCTTAGCCTGGAGTTAACCATCGCTCTCCTAACCTAATACCAAGTCGCACTCTGCAACTTGAAGCTCGTCGAGGGTGGATGGTGAAGTTGGTCTCCTAATCGACTGACTGGTATTCCGCTTAGTTAGAAAACTATCTCGCTTGGACAATTTGTTTTTCTTTTCTAACTTCTCCCGTTGAACGAGTCGCAGTTCCGACCGGATGATCGGCACGATACGCGTGTCGCTGCACTCTCTGATTGTTTTCGATACGTTCAATCGACGATTGTGCCATATGTCTGTTCTCATCGCCGATTAATAACATATATTTCTTTGCAAGACACATCTGGCGTGTGACTGGCTGTTCCGGATGGATATTGAACGTCACGCCGGGTGTGTCATTGGTTTCGAATGGGTTACTAAAACGTTGGAAAGAGTGCACTTAAGCGTTCGACGAGCAGAGGAAATCGGACGTTTACGATCGCGCCAAGGGGATCGAGGTTTTTAATTACTCTCGATCGAACGGCTTCTTCTTTTACGATCGATCCTGACGTTTCGGATAAGAAAGCGCTAGGCCGTGGTTTCACTTGTTGCTACGCCGTTCGGCCACCTTTTTCCTCGAACGTTTGCGTCGGAATATCGCTAATTTCCCACGCGGTGCGTTTGCTCCAGTCGCGAACGTTACGAACCCCGCATCCGCCTTATTATGGAAATGTGCAATTTTAATTGCCTCGCTGCGCACGCTTCTGCGCGAGGCACTTTTATTGTTCGCAATTTCATACCAAACGGCTATATTCTTTATTGCTCTATTTTCCCCCGTATCCTTCCCTATTTTCCCTCCTCTCTCGTCTTCCTACCAACTTAATTTCCTATTCCCACGTGTTTTCGCAGCGGCTTCAAATAAAACTATCGTCATGTTCCCTGCGAACGGAGCTACGCACGTAAAAAATCGCGAATTTGAAATATCCAGTCGATCTAAGTGGAGCGCTCTTTAATTGAGACATACGCGAGTTAGAAGTAGAACAATAGGAATTCGAAGACTTTTTATTACCAATGTCGGTATTTCTGAAACGGTAAACAAGAAATCGGATGGAAATTAACAAGTAGAATTATTTTATTAACACTTAGCTGACTGCACGCGTCACAGAAACCTGTATAGTTTCCACTGCGCTCGGGAAAGCCAAACTGAGCTGTCCATCACGCATTTTTCTGCGATAGCACGGATTGAAATTCGCTATTTGAAATCAAGAACGTCCGATAATTATTTATCTGATCAATTATATCTTACGGTAACAATTTCGATCGACGATTTCACATATTGCTTATACAAAATTCGAAATTAAAAGTTTATAATAATTATCTTTTAATGGTTATTCAAAAAGTATAGGTAACAGAGTCAGAAAATTAAGGACAATAAAGATGACGGATAAATAAC
>NIJG01000033.1:1217627-1263010 GCA_002201625.1 Euglossa dilemma | reverse complement strand
ACCTTCGGAAATCCCGGACATAAAGAGGCGTAATAATGGGCTATAAAAGATTTCAAAAATTAGTGCATGTTATTACAATTATGTTGTACTGTACAGAAATAAGAAATTCTATAGAGAAAGAAGCGTTCTTCAGGTCAAAATGGTAGATCTATCCGATCGGTCGGCTAAGTGTTAAGATCTTGCGTGATATCTGAATCATATTTACAAATATTACAACAAAAAATCAGTGAAACGATAGGACAATTTAAGATAGAATGTTACAAGCAATGTTAAGTCAGCTAACATTTGTACCATCAATGTCGGTACTCCCGAAACATCGTTTCGGGAGATTCGCTCGCTGAGAATCACCCTCTTTCGTGTCGTACCACCGGTTCCGTGCCACCATAGAATACCGTGTATATACACCCTCCTATATTCCTCGACACCCACATCAAATCACCCTACGTTGAACACATTCAGCAATAAAGCCGCCATCCCCGAAACCATCTCGACTCTTACCGAATCGCCTTATAGCGCGTGTTGCCTCTCGAGGCAAATACCATGCTGGAAATTCGCAGTATAAGCCAGCCTGCCGTAAAAGGGGAAAGTATTCGGGTTACAAGCCTCGAACCCAGTCCGTGTCGCTACATCGCGGAGCAAGCTAAATTTATTAATGCAATTTCGCGCGGCCGCATCCGCTAAGATTCTCTCCGCCACTCTCCATTATTCATCGGTCGCGCTTCGGATTCCTGGGCCAAAGCGTTCCCATACGCGGCACCGGCGAGAGCATCGACGAAATCGTTCTGTGTAAATGAAATTCGGAGAACGACCATGAGGATAGTGAAAGGACCATGAGGAAGAATTGGTAGTTCATGCTGATAGTCGCTGTTCGAGAGAAAAAGGGATATGGGGAGTTTGGAAGGTTTAAGAACAGGTCTAGGGCTCTTAAAGAGAGTCGATCTTTGAACAAATCTTGCGATATGTTGTGAAACGTCGTGATGTGATATTGAAGACCATGAAACGCTTGGAAACGACATGGAATGCTACGAAAAACCACGGATAGTTAGGAAACGTCGTAAAATGGTATGAAATTCAGCGAAACGTCATGGAATGGTGCAGAAATCAGTGAATCGTCATAGAATGTTACGAAAGGCCATGAAAGGTTAGAAAACGCCATGAAATGGTATAAATGTCGGAGAAACGTCATTGAACGGTGCAAAAGTCAGAGAAACGTCATGGAATGCTGCGGAAAGGCCACGGAAAGTTAGAAAACGCCATGAAATGGTATAAATGTCGGAGAAACGTTATTGAACGGTACAAAAGTCAGAGAAACTTCATGGAATGCTGCGAAAGACCACGGAAAATTAGAAAACGCCATGAAATGGTATGAAAGTCAAGGAAACGTCATGGAATGGTACAAAAATCAGTGAATCGTCATGAAATGCTGCGAAAGGCCACGGAAAGTTAGAAAATGCCATAAAATACTATGAAAGTCAGCGAATCGCCATAGAATGGTACAAAAATTAGTGAATCGTCATGGAATGTTAAGAAAAGTCATAGACAGTTAGAAAACGTCATGAAATGGTATGAAAGTCGTACAAACGTCATTGAACGGTACAAAAGTCAGAGAAACGTCATGAAATGCTACGAAAGGTCACGGAAAGTTAGAAAATGCCATAAAATGGTATGAAAGTCAGCGAAATGTCATGGAATGGTATAAAAATCAGTGAATCGTCATGGAATGCTACGAAAAGTCATAGAAAGTTAGAAAACGCTATGAAATGGTATGAAAGTCGTAGAAACGTCATTGAACGGTACAAAAATCAGTGAAACGTCATGGAATGCTGGGAAAGGTCACGGAAAATTAGAAAACCCTATAAAATACTATGAAAGCCAACGAAGCGTTACGGAATGCTACGAAAAGCCACGGAAAGTTAGGAAACGTCATAAAATGGTATAAAAGTCAGCGAAACGTCATAACATGCGGTGAAAAGCCTCGAAAAGCTATAAAAGGATATCGATACGTCACAAAATGCCGCGAAATGCTACGATTCGCTGCGATAAACCAAAACGTTATACGAAGCGCTATAAAACCTCGTCAAACGCACTGTACAACACGGTACTCTACGGAAGACCACAAAATTCTAGAACTAGAAATTCTAGAGACTACAGAACGTCACGAAACCCCGCGAGAGGCCAAGATGCAGCAGGATGCAGCGAAGAAGTGCCACGTCAATTGGAAAATTGAAGAGGCACGCGAGACAAGGCACCACGCGAATATTTTACCGCGATGTGACATCTCTGGGATCACAGGAGCCACGGAAGTGGCTCTCTAACGATTTCCATCAGCATTCCTTTACGCGCCGATGACGCGAATATCGCGCGAGGAAACGAAGTCCGGCGAAAAATGCATTTCACCGTGGGAAACTGGAAATTGGCTCCGCCGTTATTAAGGCACGCTGTACGAAGAAAATATAAATAGGAATTTTGTTGCGGCCAGGAAGATCGAGGGAGAATAGGTTGGAAGATTTCAAAAGGGCCAGCAAACTCCAGATAATCCTGGACTTTAAATTTTCCTTGCGCTAAAAGCTTGCCAGAAATTGACAGCATTATACGAAGGATTAGGCTCACTCGAACGATCTCCGCGTAAGAGATATTAAACCGGAAATAACCAAACGATGGAGGATGGGACGACATTCTTCAATAGCGGATTATTAGATGATAAATTACACCTTGAGAATTATTTATTAAGTCAATTTGAAATGAAGCTGAGTTTGGTGAAACGAGATGAAATTACAGAAGAAACAAGAGATTCTATATTTCTTACGATTACGAGTGACGGAAAATTAACTGAAATCAATGCATGACTGATTAAACTCTCGTGCATTGAGCGTTTAAATTATAATTATGATGATATCGATGTAGCCCGTGTGTCATATCTCTTCGTTAAAATGCGTCCATGCTTGAAACTGACATAGAGCCTGTACTCTATTAAGTCGTCAAAATCAGGATAGAATCGAGAATGGATTTTCGATAATCCACCAACGGTGTTGGAACAAGTTGGCTTACGATTTATAATGATTCGAGCGAAGGAAATGTTGGAAGAAGAAATTAGGAAGGACACGTAACGATTCGATGTCAAGAAGAAGAGTTGTAAGTTGAATTTACCTAAGAATTTATCTAACGATCGAATCGAGAAAAGGATAATTGCTATAACTAACAAAGAAGTGACGTAAATGATTCTTCAGAAATTTTAAAGGTGCAAAGATAAACACTGCAATTTTCTTATTTATAAATTGTTTAGAATTCTTTCAAAATAATCTTCCTTTTAATTTAAATACACTAAGATTCCATCGTGGAGAAAATAGAAATTTTAATTCGAAAATGTTTTTCGTACGATTTGAATTTACCGAAATACCCGACTGCGTACTTCGTTTGTGAAATAAATTCAAAATTATTTACGTAAAAATTTGAAATACTTTAGGCGTAACCAGCGAATATTATGATTTTTGGGGTCAACGAAATTCAGCCTTAAACTTCCGACTTTCATGCCGCAGTTACGATATGGAAATGCAAATCAAATTCATGTTTATCAGATTTATAGGGCAAGATTTTATGCGAGTCACAACAGTTTCGCGTAGTTCGAGAATGAATAACAACCAGCGACTAATAATTTATTGCATAAAACTGTTATGTCTTCTTCGTATACCATGCTTTGTTATTCCCATTGTTGTTCTACTCGTTATGCACACAAAGGAAAGCTGTGCTTGCGAAATATTGATACAAAAATTATTTGGACTAGTTCGATGATATACATCGACGAAATAAAGTATACAAATCTGGAAAATCGTAAAAATTCGTTCAAATATACATCGATCGTGTTTAAACAAATATACTACGCATTCGAAAAATAAAAAAAATAAAAAAATTAAAAGCTAAGTCGAACGTTTAGGAAAGAAATTTGAAAACGAGATTCTCCGAAATTTCATGGAAATTAAATTTAATAGAAATTGTATAGGGGATCGAGTATATACCGTTGAACGGAACCCGATACAGATGCAAACGCGCATAAAATGTTTAAATAAAGCAGCAGGTGTATCTCGATAAAGGCAGTGTCGGTCAATTTTACTCGTTTAAATCCATTCTGCCGGTAATTCTATTCCTTTTCGTGCCTGAAACAATGTAATTCCGTGAAGTACGGTGCAAACAGATTCGCAAATTAGCAGGGATTATCGTACATTATCCAGCCGCTTGCCGAACAAACGTGTGTTACGGTACGAGCGAAATGCGTTTATAGTATGTCACGATCAATTATTTTACCCTCTTTATACGCGATCCTTTCTAATTCCACGCCATAGGTATCTAAACGAGCCGGCTATGTAAGAATATCAAGGATAAACTCCAATGGAGAAAATTTTGATATTATGGCTTACCATTCAAACTGCGATGGAGCGTGTCATAGCCAATAACAAGGTCGGTCACACGTCGAGGAATTAGGTTCGAACAGGTTGCAGAATAACACGTAACTGAGGCGGAAAAACATCGGCAAAAACTATCTACGAATCTATCCTATGCTGTTTACATATGTAGAATTTTTGCATAATCTCGTGTTTATCCCGACTACCTTAATACGATTCTCTCGCGATATTATAGGCAAAGGAATAATTGTAACATTAAATACTCCCAATATCAAACCGTCCAACAATCCAAAACTCGTTTAACACTAGGTTTAGGGGATTCGTAAATTTGACGATGGGTTGTTCTGATTATACGATACTAACAGATTTAATTAAGTTACATTAAGTCTGTTAATATTGTCATTGTTTTCAAATTAAACTCATCGTTTGTTTTCTGAAGAAAATACGTGGTTTCAATTACACGTAAATCTGACGGGTATTCGTAGAAATAGATACAAAAAAATGCAAGTAAACCTATCAATTACCATTACTAGCTTTCATGATTACAATTATTCAAGTACACTTCCTTGAAATACTATCAATATCATATTATCTAATTGAATAATCCAGAGCAGCCAGAAACTTATTCAAATCAACAGGTATATCTATTTAATACTATATCGCACATTCCATAATTATTATTATCGAAGTACACTTCCTTGAAATACCACCGATATCAAATTATCTAATTGAATAATCCAGAACAGCCAGAAACTTCTTCAAACCAACAGGTGTATCTATTTAATTCTATACCGCACATTCTATAATTATTATTATCTAAGTACACTAGATTTGAGCCTNAATATAGTGTATATTCAATATAGTGATTCAGTATCATCAAAAACAGTAACAAATTGAAAATTGAAATGCAAACAAATAGGTTGTTATTGATATACTAACTGAGAGTTATTATGTCCACTGTTTTTAATTTAATAATCACTGACAAAAGCACAAATAATATCAATTGGATGAAATGGTTTCGCGTTGTTTTATTGCCGACAGATTGCACAGCATTTATCTTGTTATTTCAGATTGATGAGCCTATCAATGTTCATGAATACTAATATTACTTGTGTTGGCAACGTCATAGAGTTAAGATTTATGCGCAATCTCATGAAAAAAGCTGTAATTATTTTGAAAAATGTCGATAAATTAAAATGTGACCTGAAAATTACACGGGCCCATAGAGGGTTAAGTCTATTAATATTGCGATTGTTTTCAAATTAAACTTATCGTTTGTTTTATGAAGAAAATACGTGGATTCCCATACTCCTAAATCTGACGGGTGTTCGTAGAAATAGGTATGCTAAAAATGCACGTAAACCTATCTATTACCATTACGTAGCTTTCATGATTACCATTATCAAAGTACACTTCCTTGAAATACCACCAATATCAAATTATCTAATTGAATAATCCAGAACAGCCAGAAACTTCTTCAAACCAACAGGTGTATCTATTTAATTCTATACCGCACATTCTATAATTATTATTATCTAAGTACACTAGATTTGAGCCTCTTATCTTTGCATTTAAATTGCGGTGGGTGTGCCATAGTGAAAAGCGAGGTTGGTCACACGTCGAGAATCAGGTCCAAACGCGTCGAAGAATAACACGTAACCGAGGCGGAAAGACATCCGGGAATACTAACCACGAGCTCGACTACGTTGTTTACGTTGGATCTCTCTTGTCTTACGAGTCTGACACGTAACAGAGATGGAAAGACATCAGCGAATTCTAACCACGAGCTAGACCCGTGAGGTTTACGTTGGGTCCTATCCACAAACAACGTCTCTTATGCTTGTGTTTGGTTTAATCTCCTTACCACGAGCCAAATAAAAACAAAGACTGTACCGAGTGTATAATGAAATAAAAATCACGTAGAAACTTTTTGTTAACGTTAATATCATAGGAAAAAAAGATAATAAAGTTATACGAATTTCGTAACGACATTAAATTTTGATTCCGTGCAGTTCGTTTTGTAACAACATTTACGCGTTATTATACGAGTGTATAATGAAATAAAAATCACATAGAAACTTTTTGTTAACGTTAATATTATAGGAAAAAAATGATAATAAAATTCTACGAATTTTGTAACGACATTAAATTTTGATTCCGTACAGTTCATTTTGTTACAATATTTACGCGTCTTGGTATAATCCTGATTTCAGCAGAAAAGAGGATTTAAAATGTAATTCCGGCAAGGAATGCCGGAAAATGTTCATTTCCAGTTTGCGGACAGGAGAAAAAATATTTCGGCAGATAAATGGAGTAAATTGCAGGTTTGCGGGGAAAATTCGTTGGACAAGACGTCTGATTAACCGAGATTGAAACCCTTCCCAGCAGAGGGACCATAAGGCACTTGCCACGACGATTTATGGCTGTGGCGGTCAAGCGAGCACCCTGCCGGAAACCGAGTTCACCCTGTGGTCCTTCGTCTTGAGGATGTGTCTACTAAATACTCCCGAAGGAAGGTGACACGAGTTACGAATCAGACACATCTTCAGTTACAAGCTGACGTAGTTCCATTCTCGTTGTCTCCGGTAAAGGAGCAAAGGCTATTCCTTGACCAAATGTTGGTAAAACGAAATTATATTTATTTAAGTAAATATGAAAGAATGTAGAATAAGATTTGATAAAATAGGTAATGAAATTAAATAATTTCCTATTATATAAATCTTAAGAATGTATGTTTCTATGTGGATTATACTTTGAATAAAATTTCCTTGAAATAAAGAAGGAAAAGAAAATTTCAATTTCCACGCTGTACTTAATATTTGCAATTAATATTCCGATCTCCATGTGTACTAAGACCGTTTCATTAGCGGCTGACTCGAACTACTCTTCGGCGGACTGATAGTTATTGACTCGCACTCCTTGCTCACGAGCTAACTTTAATTGTCTCGCAAGTGACGTACCTGTTCTACTTATCATTCCGCAGCGAAATTAATTACCATTATGCGAAGGTAAATTGACGTTAAATTCGCAGATCTACTTTCGATGATTAGTATTTACCCGTGCTCGAATGGAAATCTGGCGCATCGGAAAATCGCAGACGTCGATAAAGACCTTTCGCGATTCGAAAAGAAAATCCTACATTACAATTATCCGTCGGAACAGGGGAATATCTCTATATCATTTCTCGCAATTCGCAGAAAACTTCGGATCCTTATTAATCATATAATTAATCCACAAATTGAATTTTTTAAATTTCAGTCTCAATATTGGGTCATCCCATAGGTTCGTGCCGGTTTTTACTTTTACTATTTAAAATTAAATATCGAATAAACCTTTAAATATTAAGAAAAAATTTAGTCACCCTTTTGTTCTATGACTTCTTCTTATTTCGTTGGCATAAATATTAATCATCGGTATAGTTTATAAAATGCAACAAAAAATGTAAATAGCATCGCGGAACGAACTTATGGGATAACCTAATACAACAGTTAATTACTAACCCTATGCACTCCAAAAATATTGTTCACTCCATTATTCAGCGACATTGCTACACTTCTTTGAAAGCAAAAAATATTCGGAGAAGAAAAATGTAAAAAATATCTGTAAATTTATTTACAGTCTTCCCTTATATTTTCATCGATAAGACAAAAGGGAAAAAGAGTAACCAGTAAGTAACCAGTTCTCGATGTCTCGGTAACAGAGTGCAAAGGGTTAATATTAAGTCGTCCCATAAATTCATGCCGGTTTCTACTTTTAGCATTTAAAATTAAATATCGAATAAACCTTTAAATATTAAGAAAAAATTTAGTCGCCCTTTTGTTCTACGACTTCTTCTTATTTCATTGACAAAGAGTTGGTTATAAAATATTGGTTATAAAATGTAACAAAAACTGTAAATAACATCGTGGAACGAACTTATGAGACAACCTAATATATCGAAGAACTATATAGGAAAAAAGGACTCACCTAGCAGGTGCCATTCGCCATTCGTGATGAAGTCGGACAGGTCGCCGCTCTCCGTCTCCGAGCTGAGCACGAGGTCGACCTGGCAACGTCAAAGTTCGATTAACACAGGCACCCGTCCTAGGCATTTCGCTAGGTCACACGAAGCGAGCGTGCATGCACGTGCGACAGCTTTATGCCACTCTTCGCTTCTACGGCACAACTACCACTACTTTCGCAGCGATGCACACGCTCACACTCGCTCAGACACACACACACACGCATACAGAGATGAACGTGGTGTCGGTGGTCGATAAATCGTGCAAGGAGAAGGCTCGAGGGACGATGGCGTGTCGTGGAGGAGTCTGTGTTTCGTATGCGTGTCGGGTATACAAAAGGAGGCAAATCCGTGGCGATCGACAGACTGAGCCTCGGAATTCTCAACGACAATGAGAGAGACGCCCCACTTCCGCTGTCTAACGTCGATCCGCGACGTTTCAAGAACCACTTAATCCGCTTTTATGGCGAATCCACGATGAGAAACCGCGGTTTCTCCCGTTTACCCGTCATATTGCCAAGCCAGTCGAAGAACACTTTCCCCGCTTCTTCCATCCCGTTCTCTCTTCAGAACCCCTGTTGCATTCCCTAGATTCCACGGATTCGATCGAGTCTTCGTACGAAACGAGTATCTCGATGACTCGTCCATGTCGCGCACCGGTATTCTTGTATCACGACCGGTTTCGTCGATGAAACTTCGAGACACTCTCCTCGCGGAAGATTCGACCGATACTCCAAAGTTTCGAGCACTAGAGCTCGTTTCTATCCGTGTAAACAAATTGGTTATGATTGCGGCTTCCTCCGAGTAATCGAAGGTTTGTCCGGGCCATTATTGACTTCCTTCTTTCCCGCAGTTCCCTCGGGTCTTTCTTTCAGACCAGCCGAACCGGCTATCGAGAGAATCCTTTTCCTCTGCAACGGAATACTTCGATGATTCGCTAAAGTTCCATTGGTAACCGACCAGTCTCGCTGACGAAACTTCGAAGCGATCCTCGAGGAGGATCCGACTCATACTCTAAAGTTCCAAGTACTTTTTCGTTCCAGCTGTGTAAACAAACAGGCATGATCCCGACCATCTTCCGAGTAATCGAAGGTTTTCCGCGATACCGAACTCCACTTATCTCTCGCTTCACGAGCCACTGTATCTCTATTGCCTCTTTTCCAACAGTTTCCTTCTGGCTTCCTGTTCTTTTACTCCGAATATCGAAACATCTTCCCCGCGAAAGGGAGTATCTCGATAATTCGCTGACGTTGCATAGGTACTTTACCGTTAATTCTCATTGACAAATCTTCGAAGCATCTATCGAGGTTAAACGTTAGATTAAAATACGAAAGTCCAAAGGTTTATCCTAGCATAGAAGATGGTAGATGGTTCTAGACAAGTCTGGAACTTTGAAATCTCTCGAATAAGCCAAGATTCTCACGCAACACCTAACTCTGCTCCGCGATACCCTGGAGCTTCCATTGCCTTTTCCCGTTCCCGGCATTCCCTTACATCCCCCTCTTCTTTTATTCCGCTGGAACCGTGACTGAACACGGAAGGAATCCCTCAAAGAACGCTTGTTCCGCCGTGGAATCCCTTTTAAACGGTTTCTTGGCTCCCTTTAAGCTCAACCGTCTATCTGTTGCTCTTTGATCGAGAGCCAAGCGAGATGCGGTTCCGCGTGTTCTAACTTTTATGGCCGACATTTCCATCCATGGGTCTTTAACCGCGTTCCCCTGGATTACCATAGGCATCCTGGTCGGTTAACCGGCTCCACGTTTCCCGCCAGTCCCGTGTCCCGGAGTAGCACGGCCAACGATCTGATTTATTGCGAGCAAGCTCGACAAGATTGCCCGCCAACCTCCTCCTGCCCCCGGTAATCGAAGAAATTGAATAAATTGCTCGACGGTGCTGAAAGAAGTCCGCGTATAAGGAAATCGCAGATAAAGACGGTCGAACCGAGCAACTTCCCTCCCAGCGTCCCGGTATTAAATTGAAATTTCACCGACTGGATTAAACGGGTCTGCCGATTATGCGCCGCGAAAGACGTTCCACCTTCGATTTTAGCCCGTCGAGCAACGACGCTGCTCCGCGCCAAGTTAACCGGGGTAATTGCTGCAAGTTTCGCGTTTGAAATTTTGGAAAATTCCCGTAGAGACGAGCGAACGCGCGGAGAAGTTCCACGAGATACTTGAGATCCTTGTTTCGCGTGAAAAATTCCTCTTATAAGGTGTTTATTGCAAAGTCGTGCGTAGTTCGGAGAATTAATTTTGACGAATAATTTTCTTAAACAACTTTAATAATCAGAGAAATATTCCATACGAATTCGGACAATATCGACGACTACGAGGATCGGAATAATTTATTTTTGTCAAGAAGTTGCGAGTTGTTGGAACGCTACCAAATAAATTTCTCCCATCGGTGTATCCTTCGATCTATCTTATACTCTCGAAAAATAGATAAAATTTTATTAAAACGCGGTTGAAATGATTCTTACCCATGATAAAACGAATATTTCCAAAATTCGTACCGTCGTGAATAAATCTTCGCGGGTATCTAAATATTATTTGTTCCCAACCGTAACCATTACTAAATCAATCAAATTCTCTTACAAATGATACGAGGCTCGTAAATATCGTTTTTTTCCGAACGCGCATATACATCACGCCTGTTTTTCTGCTGAGCTTTTTATTCCTTTCTCGGTGATATTTTCGAGATCGCGTTTTGCATAGCGTCGCACACAGACTCGCGGGGTGTTAGGACGAACGCACGTGGCTCGGAACGTTAGTCTGCCATAATTCATCGGGAGACGTATATTTCACGGAGGCGGCCCGATTCCAGCGTTTATTCCCCGGGGATTGTGGCTTAGCGCTCTGTCTCCTCTATCGAGACTAATCGTCGAACAGCAATTCCGCATACGTGCATTGATATCTTATTATTTATCGCCATAAGTGGAGTTACGTATCGCGACGTCAGTTGATACCTAAGATACGGCCGCTGAAATTTGCATTGCAAAACAGCACCGCACTTTCCGCAACGAAGATCCCATTCTTGCTGTATGCAAATCACGCGACTCGCATGTACTTGTAATATGGACATTGATTTACGACTGAAATTAACCCATCGTCAAGAAGTAGCCAACTGCAATCGATTCGTGAGTCGACAAAATTTGCGAATCTTGGAAAAAATTATCATAATACGAGAGATTTCAAAGGTTGATTTCATACGTTGCAGAGGTTTACAATAACCTATCGCAAGATAGTTTTATTCTCGTCGTGCAATGAAACAAGGTACGGTTGTCCGCGACAATGTGAGGCGTTTTTTCTCGTTAATTTTTCCGACTCACAACGAATCCTCGTAAACGCGAGGCTATCGCCATAGCGGTTAAACGCTGGTCCACGGAGAAGCTTGATTTCCCAGGCGGTTCTGAAGGAGATTCTTAGAAACGTCGCGGCGCGATATTTCACTCGGGACGATGCGTCCATCGCTTGAATTGCCATTTTCCATCAGCCGGCAAGAAAGCGTAGAGCTGCTGGCTCGAAATTTATCGGCCGATGCACGATTGACAATTAATCCCGGATCGGTGACAGGTGACTCGAGCTCGATTCGCGTTGCTCAATGGTGCACGGTTTCTTATGGTAATCGATATCGAACGAGACATCGATTACCACATAGCCTGTCTTCCCAACCAAGAGCAGAAAAAGAAAAGAAATTCGAAAGAAGGTCAAGAAAGATGGATCATCGGGATCCATCGACAGGAACATTCACTGAATCGATATTCCAGACAATTCTTCGGACCTAATGGAGAGAATCCGGGTATACAGAGCGAGAATTAACCTTGCCAGAACGGTAATCGCGTTGCACGATAATTACCCAATTCCCGAGAGCGATCCATCGCTACAGAGATCACCGATCCGGAATCAGCGTCGCGCTCTAACGCGGAACGCGATTGGCCAGCTGATCTGTTCGGCCGATCTTGACAGAGACCTTTTTCCAGCTTGTCGCGTCGTGTCGCCACGTGGATGGATGGGAAAGGCACTCGTTTACACGCGAGCGTGTAACACGAGCTCGACTCTTGGCGAGAATCGTCAAAAACGAGCGGTTCGCGTTTATCAAGGGCTCGCTGGCGAGGGCGATCACCGTGTACCCTCGACGACGAGCGTGCACGCGCCAACATTCCCATTCACGTAGGTCTGGCTGAACGTTTGGATGCCGTTTCACTGACTTCGCTAGTCGGATAAGCCTCGACGAGTCGAGCGTTCGCTGCTGCAACGCTCGAGGACGTTCACGTGCATCGATATCGTACCGTCTGGAAAGCACGAACGTTCGCATTAACGGCACCGCTGGGTGAACGACTCCGAGAGAAGAAATATATCGTGAAAACGTCTGGATGTCGTTCTCGTGTCTCGATCTACTAGATAAATCGTCCGCGTCCAGACGGTACGGTCTTTTCTTTAACATTGGGCCTCTTCGTCGGGGTCTCTGACCAGGCTAGAGACGAGTCTCTTACTCGCGACGAATCTCTGGGTACGAGACGGTAAATCACGGGTCCGGGTTATGGTATTGCGAAAATTGGCTGGAACAATATGTACAAACGCTTCGATATTGGCGGACACACACACACACACGCGATACTGGAGATCACACGCGCGACGATGAAGGGGTCTACTGCGGTGTATGAATCACCTGGATCATTGGGAGCTGGAACGCATGCATCTACGTGTCGCAAACGCGCGTTGATTGCACATTGACCGGGTATTTACTACGTGTACGCGCGAGCACACGCGTAACGTACGTACACATCCACATAGATACACATAACACACACGTAACATGCGACACACGCGCTGTACACTTATGTCTTATCGCTCGGGCGCGATCGAATGTTGATTTCTTGTGATGTACGCGATGGGTGGGCCAGTGGGTTCAAGAAGGGTAGAGCCTATGGTTAAGTGAGGCTATAGAGGGGCCAGGGGCTAGTGAACCAACCAGAATTACGGGGGGTTTGGGTTTTCGAGTGATGCGGCCAGAGATTGAAAAGATTCGGAAAATAACTAGCTGGTAAAAATTCGAATCGAAACGGCGAGGGAAGAATTCTTATTCCGAATATCTGCCAGGAAGAACCTAAATTTCGGTTCTTAACGTTCATGCGTCGCCTTTACACGCACTGGATTCCGTAACTGTCGTTTTGAGGGTTCTATAAAAGTATCGAAACGATATAGAATCTGTATAAATATATATACCGAGTGATTTGTTTGTCAGTGTGCTCAAAACGCGATTATACGTGAAATCCGTAAAGTTTCGAATTCGTCGGATTATAAGTGGAAGACGTAGAATTTCCACTAGGATGTTTGAGTCCGATGTTTAGAGAAGCACCCTGTATATTGTACACGGTATCGAGTAAATTCTCTCGCTAGTCCACTGTCATTCCTGTACCTATGTACCTATGTAGTAGCGTCGATGGAGATCTTGACACCTGATCAGGTCGCCAAGATTGGCAAGAACTACAGGGTGTCTCGATTATCTTTCATATACTTCGCTGTGTGAAGCAATATTCCAAAAGTTACATTTATCCAAAGCAGAAATTCCTCTCTTGGTCTATCGAGAATCTTTCATCCCTTACTTTTATCTCGAGAAAATAAAAAAGGAAACAGAAACACTATTATCTTTTTGATCGTTGAATTTATTTCTTTATGTTCTATAAAGACAAAGAAAAAGGAACATAAAAGAAGAAAAAATCCCGAAAAAAGCTAAAGACACGATTTTCAAATCTACACGTATAGAACCCAAAAATAAACAGTGACAGAATCAGCATAGAAATTGACATACGGACTGAATCCCGAGTTAAACCGACCTGAACCAAGATTCAGGTTCCCGGAACGGTGGTTCGGAAATGGAATCCCTTTTCTCGCCGTTTCGAGAACCCGAGGCAACATCGCGAGATTTTTCAAGCTCTGGACACGGCTGTGGTTCGGAAAAGAATATTCTTTTCCGTTGTTGTTCTCTCGACGTTTCGACAGGCTCGTTGGTCGATGAGAGCGATGGAGGCGGCTGGCAGTGTGTACAGGGGTGGGTCTGGGGCGGAGGCGATGGCGGGCGCGTAATATGCGACATAGTAATCGATGAAATGCCCACGGACTGCATTTTCCACGGGACTCGCGATGGCAGCCGGTCGAAAGCTCGAGAAGCACGCGCGTGCCACGGCCGTGCGTTTTGCTTCCAGCCCGGGTTCCTCCTAGACTTCCAGCCACACGCGTTTCGGCTTGGCTCGCGTGCAAACACGCGACGCGATTCCGTTTTCCCTCACGATCAATTGGCAAATGGCGAAACACGCGGACGATTGATCCGAGATTAATCCGCGACGCGGATTTGGCAGTAAGGACGAGATTAGGAGAATCGAGTGCCTGTTATACCGATGTAATGGCACCTTGATATATCTTTTTGAATGATCGACGAAATTTTAGTAAAATTGAGACAAGTATGCGAAAACAATTGCCCGAAAATTGACGAGTTTTGCTAATTTCAAAACGAAACGAAACGGAGAGGTCATTTTGTTTGTATTTATCGTCCCTTTTATATTTATTGTGGAATCGTCGATGCATGATCGATATTTTGCACTCCTCGATATGTAATGGAAGTATCGTTGAATCGAAAATTACAAATTTATATATTATGTTAATGAAAAGTTCCGGATGTATGAATTACAAATTGCACGGTGGAAAAAAATGGTAAATAAATCTCGCGAATAAATTGGTTTCGTAATTCCTGTGAAATATGAATTGGAGAAATAATCGTTCCGCGTGTTGTATTTATGAAACAAAGATCGTCACTTATTTCCACGTTACAAGTTCAAAATTCCGGGTATAAGAAAATATCTATTTACCGTGAAATTGGTGGAATTTACTCAAAGTAGCGATAAAAATTTTTGAATCGAAGGATACAAGGAATCTCTATTTATCGAATTATACTAATCATTATATTAAAAAATTAGCAAAGGAACCCGCAGAAAAAGACCGCTGCCATTCTGTACGTATCGAAACGAAAATCAAAGAATAATTACAATTTCCATAGGTAAAAATTGAAATTTTTTTCTTGCAGTCCGTGAGTCTTCATCTCGATATGCACATAGATGAAGAAAATCGTTCGTTCCGGCTACCATTCTCGCGTGAAACCCAACCACGTGTCATTTTCAAACGTCAACGTCTCTTATCGCCTCCCTTCGCGAGACACATTAATTAAATAATCATTCTACCGCGATAAAAAAATACAATTTTCACTCTCAAACAGACTCTACGCTCTATTAATCAACGTACACGGTTGAAATAACGAACTGTGCGCAGCCATCGTGGCATCCATCTGCCTGACGACTAGTTGCGGACAATTATCTCAATCGTGACGGTCAATCAACGGGGAAAAATTTGCGGGAAAATTCGGGACACAGCTGTAGAAAAGAGCGAGCCATCGAAGACGCGATGAAATGGCGCGAGGAACGAACGATCCTCGCTGATCGCTTTACCAACTTTTCTGCGATGAACACTTAAGGTCTAGAGGGGTGAACACGATGCTTAATGTATTATCGAGAGAGGTCGGTAAATCTTGGGGCTCTCGCGCGAGTGCCGCGGCGTTTTATCTCGTTTTTCCACCTTTTATCGGCGGCGTCCGCGCGCGCGTGTCACCGGCTTTTGTTTCTTGTTTTTCCCCTTTTCACCTGGGCTCGATCGCGAGGCACGCACGTAAGAGCCCATCCGAACGGAATGAATTTGCTTCGCACACACGGGTAAGTCGGTTAAGCTCGTCGCGTGCTCCTTTTTCTCTTGTTCCTCGGACTTTCTATGCGAGTGAAAGTTATTAAGTGGATCGTCGCGTTATTTATAAAGTTTCCGTGTTCACTCGCGTGGGTCTCATTGCTGTCGCAATATGGACCCTCGCGAGTGATTAACGAGGTTGACCAATGCCCCCCAAGCGTTCGTTTTATTTCATTGCAAGTGGTTAAATCGCGAATCGATACGATGTTCTCGTTTTGTGGAACGCGTGTACTGCGATTCCAATGATACAGAAGTAACGAGGAATTTTTTTTTTAGGAAATTTGAAGGTTTATTACGTACAGTGTATGCCAAATAAAATTTGGAGATTAATTCTTGGTTTGCAATTTGGTTTTTGAATAGATAGGTATATTGTGATTGTCTCGATTAAATGATTTTTTATAGATTTATCCAAATAAAAAAATAGTTTGGATTAAATAACTCGTTAACTAAATATTATTAAATTGCTTTTTAAAACTCATTATGCATAGAGTTATTTCATTCCTGTTCTATGTTATGTTATATGCTAAAGAAGTAGAAGACTGAAGCCATTTTTATAGCAAGTGGAAAAATATACGAACGTACACGCGTAAAGCTCGTTTCTATAGTATCGACATCCATAGTCTCCGTCCTCTTTCCTAAGAAAAAAAAACGTATAAAGATCTATATTTAAGAAAATCGATAACGTCGTGAGTCTCTCTGTTTATAGTAAGAAGCTTTTCCTATAGGTACGTAAAATCATCTTTGTACTGTGGTTTATTTACTTTATTATTGCTTTAATTAAACCTTCCGAGCAAGTATCATAAAAATTAACCCTTCTCAAAAGCCCTATCAATTGTCTATAACCATAATTTTCTTTCTTTACAAAAAATAATACAAGAAATTACGGCGTTTCACTGTAATTTTAGAGCTAAAAAACTATTACAGGTAGATTAATCGATATTAATACGATTAAGTAAAATAAAATACAATAAAATAAAAATCGGAATACACAGATACTACTAAACTCGAACTTAGCTCAGTGAAATTTATCTTCAAAACGATTTCAGATGAAACAGAACATCCAACGACAAAATTACACGTTCCTACATACTCTAGCTTTCTAAACTAAAACTCTATAATTCTTCCTAGATAAATTCCTAAATAACTTCTTTACATCGTCTNTGAAACAAAACAACCAACGACAAAATTACACGTTCCTACATACTCTAGCTTTCTGAACTAAAACTCTATAATTCTTCCTAGATAAATTTCTAGATAACTTCTTTACGTCGTGTCGTACACGAGTTACATAGTATAAGTACTTCCGAACATATTCGAACTTCTTCAAGAAAAAATACATATAAGCACCCTGTCATCCTCCTGTTACCTTATCAAAAAAGAAGCGCGAACGTTGCAACTTCAGCAACGAAGAAAATTACAAGAAGACGTGGCAGAAATGTAGAACACTTTCACCTGCAACATCTTCGCTCTTCCATTTTAAGGACCTGACTCTAGCCAGCTGTATGAAACAGTCGGTACATCCGACCAGATGGAAACGTTTGCAGCCACTCTGTCTCGCGAACTGCCAGGAAGAGGAGGATACGCGAGAACAAACGAAGCTGGTCTCTGGCCTCGTCGTTCGAACGAGGAAAGAATGGAGTGGCAGTGGGTGAAGTATCTCGAGACGTCGCGACGCTGGCAGGAACACACGTGCAACAGGTGAAAGTTAGGTATCGAGTGGGTCGCTTATTTCGCTCTGCTCGATCCTTGGTCGAAGAAAAATTTCGCCGGCGGATCATGTAATGTTTGCTGGCCGCGAGCAGAGGTCGTCGCGACGGAGATTAACGAGGTACGCCGAGGAAATCATTGGGTCCTGTTTCCACGACTAACTGACGACAAGGTGTCGGATTGGTCTGCTGTATCTCACGGAATAGTCGTGATATAATGTACCTGCTGTAATTCGATATCACAGAGGCTGTAATGGAGGTCAGTGCGAGAGAGTGGAAACAGTGAATCACGTTTCAGAGAAAGATTAACCCTATATGACTTGGGGTTATCATCATTGGTCATGAAGAAAGATATGGATTAATTATTATTAGAAATCTACTGAACGATATCAATATTCTAAAGGAGTTAGTAATTAATTGTAATAGCGAGGTGGTAGAACCACAGGTCACGCTATTTTTCAGTTCAGATGATGGTACAAGAGGCTAACTTAAAGATGTCGAGAAGTCTATCCTTTGTATTTAAACTTTGGGATACTACGTTTGTATTAAATTATTTTAATAACTGGTACGATGTGTATTAAGGGAATAAAGGAAGAGTTTAGATGGTCAAAAATATAATTTTAGATACTTTGAACAATTTTAGATAAGCAGGTATAACTAAATTTGAGTAACGGAGAGCTACTTTCTTTTAGAAATAGTTAAGTAAAGAAGACTGGGGAATGAAGTATATATTATTTTATTCAAACTCAAGTTACGATAATTCTCACTGTGTTCGTAAATGCTGAACAATCGATGCAAGCAAACTAATAATAAATTCTTAAACAAACTTTCGTTCAACTACACACATACGAACAACAACAATAAAGTTCGTAGCTGAAGTTCCATTTTACCCAAAACGAAATTACAAATTTTCCAAGGAGACATATCGACATATCGATATTCGGTTAAAAAAGACGAGTTCGTGACGAGAGGACGTTTCAGCTTTTATTCGACGAGCGTTCTTTGAAAACCAATCTCTTTCACACGATCTTAAAAAAATAAAGGAGAATAAAGAACACAAGGAGGGAAGCTTCCAAGTTAAGTTTCCACGATGCAACGAAATGTAAATGTTCCCTCGAAGGTAGGACAAAAACGTAGCGACAAAACCGCGTTGGCGTCGCTTTGCATATCCTGAATCCTCGTGAAAAAGAAAAGGAGGAAAAACTCGCGGTATAGCGAGAATCAACTGTTTTAAAAAGGCATCTGGCATTTTCTCCGCCTGCTACGTCGACCGATCGTTAAAATCGAGAATAAATCCCGCAAAAACGGAAATCTGTGATAGTATTTACGGATTTGCTCGAGGGCCCGCGCATGCTGAACAGCAACAAAGCAAATGTGTCGTTGATCGAGACAACGCAGACAGTAGTCGCAAACACCTCTTCGTAACGTATCACGAATTTACCACCACATTCTGCCAGCCGCGATTCGGTTTTTTACTCGAATCCTCCTGCATTTTACAGTACATCCTGCTTCGTTCACGGTCGGTAGTAAAACTTTTTATTTTGTCACTGATACATTTTATCATTAATATCGCGTCGACAAATAGGAAAAAAAATTACGATTCTGACGGAACGACATAAAATTAATTACCTCCCTTATATTTCCACTTGCTATATCAGAAATATGAGATTTATAATGAATTTTTTTTAGATAATAACGATGTCTCGAAACTTCGCAATTCTCGACGATCCACTTAGTAAAAGCTCTATCGTTTCATAGAAACGACTAACTCCTTTTTATCTGCCTAATACCAATTTTTAGATTTCCGATGTTAAAAGATCGTCATGTGTGCGAAACAAATACGTACTTAGCCTAAGCTTAGCCAGTGAACATTTGCTCCTGAAAATCTCCATGTAGCAAACATTCCTCAAGTAATAAAGGTTAGCTTAAGATACTTAGTAGATAATACACATTAGTAACTTTATATTTTCTAAATTCTCTCGCCAGTATATCACGAGTATCTAGTAATGTAACTGTGAAACAAAGAAGAATTACGAAAGAACGAAACAAAGTTCCGAAGATGATCGAAGAGCGTTATCTCCAGAAGAAAAAACAAAATAAAATAAACAAAATCGTGAGAAGAATAGAATTGAAAGGAACCGGGAAATAAAAAATAAAAAATTCGATTATAAACCAAAAACAACGTACGGTTATATATCCGTAAGAAAGAGTGGCTTCATCGTGCGAAATTGGTCAATAATAAGTTAATGACCACGTCGTTTCATCCCATCCTAGGGATTTTCGCGAAACTATATCCTTTATCGCACTAAAGAGACACGCGAAAGACTCGTGGAAAGTATTACTAGTTCTCGTGAAAGTTTCGCGAGTAATGTATCATAAGGTGGCGAAGCTCGATCGTTTGTTGAATCAGATATGCTTTCACCAGGTAGAGCCTCTGATATTCAGTTTATACAGCGTGCTTAAGGTCCAACGAGCTCTTAGACACGTGGTATCTTGATCCGTACAAATACGTACTGGTTACAGCAGCTCATCGATTTCCCCTATGTGATACAGTCTCTCCATTTAGAGAGATTGGAACTACTCTCATCCTCTCATCTACGCGTTGCCATCTTTACGTCCTATTTTACGGGTTCTTACTCCGTATCCTTCAGCGAATCGTTGATACTCGAATTTGTTCGCCATGGCAAACTTTTGGTATTTCTGTGTGTCGTATTTTCTCACACCACTCTCATTTCTTCTTTATATCGATACCGTTAATTTTGTTAACTTATGTTCATATCCACTTCCTTTTTTTAGGTCAAAATTAATTTTATTTTTAATATCAATAAAATCGTCGTGGAATACGGACGAATTTGTATCACTGTCTCACTTTTACAGAGAAAATAAATTACCTAGATAGGTTCAACGAGCTTTCTATGTTTCACATAGAAATTGCATAGCGAGACAATCTATGGGGAACATACTGTTTTTTAGAAACAGATTATAGTCTCGTCGAACATGGTTAGAAGAATAATTCTTCTGAGATTCGTACAATTATTGCCTCTCGGGCAATAAAATACGCATGTGACTAATCTGGTAAACAACTATATATTAATAATTGTGAAATAACAATAATAATATACATACACACATCAAGTACTATCTAAATGTTCGTATACGAACTTGTGATTAAACGTGCTTAAGCGTGTGTTGAAATAAACATAAGCCACATCGAACATACGCTCTAAATAAAGGCGACATCTGGCTGTTGAAACGTTTCGTAATTCCAAAAAGAATTATCTTAAAATTATGTACATCATTGTGTACACAGAAAATTATGTATCTTTCCTCTTGCTTTTACTTTTAACTCGCGTTACTTGATATTTCGAAATGAAAAAATTCATTGCAAATTACAAGGGTCGTTTAAATTAAATTCCTCAAAAGAAAATATCAAATTTTCATTTCTAATATTCTATTTTACCATCATCGACACTGATGGAAAACAGAAGGCAACCACGCGAATAAATTCAAAAATAGTTCCAACTTTTATTAAATGAAAAATTCTTCAACGCAAAAAATTTCCCACTGCAAAATTCTACGGTTCTTTCAAAACAAACTGACTTTGAAAAATTCTCCAAATACAAAGAGTTAATAAATCTCAGACTTTTCCTCCCCTGCCTCACGCAAGTGTGAATTTTACTGTTATGTGAAAAACAACCGACTTTGAAAAATTCTCCAAATTAAGAAATCTCAAATTTTTCCTCCCCTGCTCCACCCAAGTGTTCTCTTCAAATTCACCTGAAATTTCGACTCAATCCACGAATCAACCATCCCCGAAACCATGACAAATCAATCTCCGATGAATCCCTGTGTATCGACCATCAAGCTTGGTCAATTTTCTCGAATCCCGGGTCCACATGCATCTTCCATCTCTGGCGAGCCGAGGCTTCGCAGCGTGAAGCCTGCAGTTCATCGGCTTCCATTTTGGGTTGCGAAGCGAGCCGTCGCACGGCCGTGGATAAACGCGATTAACAGTTTATGATTAACAGCGTGGATCAGACACGGTCGGTAAACGGTGGGCCGTGGCTGGCGCAGAGTTCACGGATTTACGAGCTGTCTATCAGCAGTCTTGCGACAATCGTAAACCCGCTGCCGGAATCCTCGTAAAACGCTAATTGCCCGCTCGTTACCAACGCAACGACGAGTCCACCGGCGAGGTAAATTGATTCACTCGCCGATTCAAACCGGATCGAGTGCTTCTCGTTGGAATAACCAGACACGACCGTTCACCGACGCGACTCCAAATGATTCCAGTCGGACGGGTCTGTGCGCCATTTTGCTTCGACTTCGATCAACAGAACGATGCAATTTTCATTCGTTTATCCTCGCCTTTCATCTCTGATTTCCTGTCCTTTCTCGCGTCATGTCTTTTCCTTCGACTCGTCCGTTTGGCGTTCGCCTTCCGAGGTTTCGTGTACTTGAAGAGAGCTGCTGTTACGATCGCTATGCTAACGGCAGAGCGATTATGCAGTTGGTTTCCATTCGAGGAACGTCAGATCGAATACTCCGAACTGGTAATACTTTCTCGGATCTAGGAATTCGCGTATCTATTACGTGGCGATTTTGATTCGTCGGTAGAACGTTGTTGTAGGTTTCTAAGCGAAATAAAAGCGGCAGAGAGCGCGTTATGGACTGGAGATGTATCGCGATAGTTTGATCGAAGATGGAAAAAACAAGAGAGGAAAAGGTGAACGGCATGACAAACTATCTCTCTATGACTTCACATTTTTCGCAAGTATAGCGGCGCCGGTGCAGAGAATCGTTGGATACATTCTTTGTGAATGGGATCGTGTCTTTTTTTATTTTTTCTTTTTTTTGGGGGGGTTATATAAATCGATTTTCTCGTTATACTCCGTATAAAGGTGGTATTTGTCTCTTGCCAGACGTTTCGTATATCATGTCTAGCGTTCAATTTCGTATAGCAGCTTTTCGGAATGCACCGTCACGGTACTATAGATGTCTCTCGCTGCTTTACTGTACGAGTAGTGCAAATTGCCTCGTATCGTTATTTTTATATAAATAAATAAATATATATATAAATATATACACACTTAGAATTAGACACACAGACACAGAGCCGAATACATGCAGATATAATGCTACAGTAACAAACCACATTGTTCGAGTGAAAAATACTTAAAATATCTTCGGAAATATTCACTTATCTATCGTTTTAATCGAATGATTATTTATACACAGAATAACAGGGAGAAAAATCGATTTATATGTGTATAAAGAAGAAAAACAATATCGTTTTGCTAAGTGACATGTTCAACTACACACTGCAGGCGTATCGGTATACTTACGAAATCAGCGAGTCCATAAACAGGTGAACTTCGTATCGTTCACCTTTTATCTTCGTCGATTTTCCACTTTCGAGAAATCGGTAAATATATTACATCGCTAATAACAACAGTAGAAACAAGGTATTTTCTTGGATAATACATCGCGTAACGTACTTCTTCGTCCGATAACGACTCTCCGGCGTTAAAACGCGTTAAAAAGAAAGCGAAGATAGGTAAAAATAATGGGAAAATTCGTGGGAAAAATAAGCCGTAAGAAAGAGAAATTGGACGAAGAAACGTCACAGTGTCTAATCACTGGAGAAACGTCCGTTTTCCATGAAGATAATCGAGAAAAACGTCGTCGCGTGGAATCGATTTGCCGAACCAGGCCTCATGAGTGCCTAGGACCGGAGAATTTCAAGAGCAAAAGCTCGCTACAGGCTGGCACGGAAACGTCACTCAGCTATCGACTCCACGATGGAAACTTCGCCTGGGTTCTGGACAACGGATCGACAGATTGCAAATAACTTGATCCCCGTGTCTGTCTTGCTGCCGTTGCCGGCAGTATCGAGGGACACGAGGATCGCGTCATCGAGATAACGGCCCGACAACGATGGAAACGAAAGTGACGAAAGAACCGAAACTGGGTCGAAAAGGAAGAAGAAAAAGAAGAAGAAAGAAACAGAAGCCTGACTAGTCTAGCTGTGGCTGCAGGTGTAGCTGCTGGTATTCGCAAGGAGTTCGGTTGGAAACGACACGGTGTCGCAAAGCGGACTGAAGCTGAGACGCGAGACCGTTCCCCGAGAGTCCAAGGGAGCCTCGAGGGGAACCAGTCGTTTCGCCGGAGAAAAGTGATCTATGTTTGGCATTTCGCGGACTAGAGTATGTGCAATTCGTGACTGATCGATTTCGATCGGTCTGCGTTTGTTTCTCCTTTCGATAATGCCCCGCGGTGAACTGGGAACGTCGAAGATCTGCTGTACTTGGATCTCACTGATGCAGAGTTAGAGGTCTCGAGAGGTCCAACGCGATCGATAGCGTGGAAAAGAGACAGTCGATATCCCGATTACATCGATACAGTTAAATCGAATTGGTAATACTATTGTAGTTTGATGTTGTCGATCGCGCGTGGACCTATCTCTGGAATTTTGATGTCACGTTGCATTTTGTTAACTAGTCTTCGATTTTGTATTCGTAGGTAATAAGTATTGGTAAATGTTGATGACAGTGTACCGATAGATAACACTATGTAGGGTGTTTCAATAGACAAGAAAATAGTTTAGAAAAGGAAAGTAGGTAGCGCGATGAAATAAAAATTGATTTCGCGAAATTATCAAAGGCCTTCGAAATTTTTGCAGATTTTTTTGGGGATTTTTCAATTACTGCGTGGTTTATCTGAATTTCAGACGCGTTGTCAGCTGGGTTACCTTGAAGAAACAGATCCTGTATTGAATTAGAAAGCGAAAGTAAGTGAAGCTTAGAAGTTTTCATGCTTAAACTATACATGCTATTAATTATTCTTCTTACAGTAGTTGAAGAGTAATATACGTGAAGAGATATTATTATATGAAAACTAATGAAAAACTACTTCGATGATTAGTTACTAAGTATGTATAGTATACTTTTACTCGGTATATCCTCTATAAAATTCAATCTTCGTCCACTACAAAAACATATTAAATACATTACCAAAGTTTCACGGTTTCAGAGAGACCAGCAAGAAACTTCTAGGATCTTGTGAAAATGATAATTTCCATGACAATGATAATTATCAAAAGATCGCTCGCAACGAACAAGACACTCCGGGAGAGGACAAGAAAAAAAAGTAAAATATTACAATAATTAATCCACAACAGTGTTATCTATGATACCCTATCAGTAACTCTCAACAATCACCAAAATCTGAACAATTTCTCGAGTAACGTTCTAATTTAAAGTTCGTATGTTCTCTAAAGTATCTGATTACCAACTAACAATCTCAACTTCATCCAAGCAAAACTGACATAACGCAAAACGATCTCTAAGAACAAACAGTGTCAAGTCTCTATTCTTAAGGGTACCGGAAAGCATGCTCCTACGTTCCCTACTCTTCCCGCGAGGCAGGTCAGTGAAAACCTCGACTTGCGAATCCGAAACCTTTCTTTCACCTTCGTCGAGAGAAAGAAACGTTCGATCCGCTTTTGAAAGTCGCATCTGCCAACGTTACAACGCTCATCTTCCTCCGCGAAACAGCAGCTTCGATCCTTCATGCACGCGGCTGCCGGTGGACACGTGTGAAATGATCGCAGGCATGCTGTTGGAAAGGTAGGATTTTCACGAGAAAGCAGCGACGAACCAAGACTCAGCGACTCGATACGAAAGAAACGAAAGAATAAGGACAAGGTTGGAAAGCGGAGAGCAAGAGTGGTTGGGCAGAGACCTGGATGAGGCTAAGGTTGAAGATTCTAGGACGGCGGTTCGCCATGGAATCGTGGATGATCGGTGCGGAGTCGATAGTAGAGCGACGAAGACATGTGTTCCATGCGAAATCGCAATTTCCAGCTCAGACATAATCACGTGGTCCCTGCTTTGACTCGTCGATGTATCTGTGTGTGAGACATGTATAAGTATATTCTGGGTCATTGTGTACTCGGTCATCCTGTACCCCTACGTCCGCTATCTGTGTTGGTTTCTCTCTTTTTTTTTTCTTCCCATCTCCACGAGGAGTTTCTCTTGGTATTGGGGTGGGGGGCAAGTGGTACATATATGTATCGTATATTCCCGAGGGGTTGGGTTTGGGGGTGGGTCGCGGTATCTTCCTTCACTCGCTCCTTTTCTCCTCTTTGTCTCTCTCCCTCGCTTTCTCTATTTCTTTCCCTTCCTCGTCTATTAACTTCGCTTCTCGCACATGGTCTTACTTGTATATATCGTATATATATAATATAATATAGTGAAAGCTCGCTCGATATGTCCCGTAGTTACAAGCCCGTGAAAGCAAGAAACACCGGCAAGCGACATCAGCCCATCGTAGCGCCCCTCTCTACCCGAAGGGGTGATTGCCGACACCAGTGTACGTATAATGTTCAACACATTTAGAACACATTTAGAGCCAATTCGTGTGCCGAGACTACGTTCACCGATTTGTTATGCGTGCGCCCTTTTTTTTGCGACCATGCATGCTCCTAGAGCTCTGATGCCTTCGCGCTATCAACGCTACTACCCTATACTCGCGACAGGCTTCAGCTCTGACAGTGGTCTCGTGAGACCTTGAACACGTGTACACGTTCATTCTGGGGTCGTAGAGCATTCGACATGGTGGATAACTGGGCGAATATCCATCGATAAACCCAATTTTCGGTTTATGTACGTGTTGTTTTGGTCGGTTTAGCTGTCAGTGTCTTATTTGTTTTTCTTTGGGTATGCAAATGTTCTTGGGATTACATATAAAGATGTTCTAGGGGATGAGGATGAGAGAGAACGCGAGTTTGTACCGTATACAGTTGGATTTCGAGAGACCGAGATTTTTTGCAGGGATTTGGACGAAGTTTAGAATCAATTCGGAATTCCGGCACAGAGAGAGCTCTGCAAGTTTGCAGGTCTGGAGAATTGGACATGCACAGCGAGTTCTGATCGTTATAAGGGCGATAACGAGAAAGGAAGGCACGTTTTCGGTTAAGAGATTGCGGATGGCGGATAGGAATATCGATTTTCGAGAAAATAACCGAGATAATTGGGGACAGATGTGGGTGTGTGTTTCGGCACGCATAGCAAATCGTGTGAAACGTTAAGATGTCGCTAGACACCGCTTTCAAGCAGACCTTTCACGCTTAAACGAGTGCACATTATCGAAATTTATACTCCAGCCAATCGTGAAATCTTCGACAAGTGGGTGGAACGGAACATTAAATGTCTATGACATCGGTTTTATTTCTTGCCCCTCGATTTAATAACTTCTGTCGCTGCTATCACGAACGACAGTCCTCTCTCGCATTAAAACGACGTGAAACGAAAGATTGATCCAACTTTCGCTCAAGAACGATATTACTAATAGTAATTCTAATAAAAATACCAGTTCTAATAAAAATTCTTCGAAGCTTCGTCCACCATTTCCAAAATATCTAACATTAAATTAAATTCTCCATAATAAATTACAGTAACCAAACTTGTGATCTATTGTGCTTTATCTAACAGCAGCTGACAGAACGCGAGGAAGCAAACCGAAGATGCAAAGAGAATCAGCTTTCGAGTGAATCGAGTCTGAGGATCGATTAGACAAACGTTCGTTCAACTAGACGATTTACTTACTGACAAAGCAAATAAACTGTTTGAAAAAGCGAACGTTTTATCTCGCAGCAGATTTTCAATTACAGTGTACGATAAATAGGAGCAGCGCGCGATGAAAGAACTCGATTTCCTCGACAACGAAGCCACGAATGAGAAAATTTTACTCCACATTTTCGTCCCCCCTCTTCGCCTACAACCAGTTCCTTCTCTGCTGGAACTGCGAGTTACAACGCAAGCTGTGCGAAATCCTGCCAAAAGTTCCACGCTCTAGGTCTCAACGAAGAATCGAAGAAAATGATGGAATGAAATAATCGAAAATAATAGACCGCTCAGGTTCTCGAATTATCTGCGAGCTCGTGGAACGACAGCGATGACAGCTCTTAATACGATGAATAATAAACGCGAAAAATCCACGGTCTATGGTCAAAGTCTGCCGCGAACTGAGGTCAATTTTACAGACGTTGATTCCTAATTGGAGATTTCGGTGTATCGACCAAACTCGTCGGACACCTGCCCCATCCATTTCATCGTTCCGTGTTTGCGCGATATTTTGAACGCGATGTTTGGAATCTTGCGTTTCGAAGCATTGCGTACGATCGAAAGCAAACAAGCACTCTATATATCGCTCGCGATACAGCCAGCCGGTGATAAATAAGTCCATCAAGCGAGTTTGCATAAATTTCATATACGCGAGATGTACTTCTCGTCACGATAAACACTTGAATGTTTCCTCAATTAGAATATCGAATTTTGTTTAACACTACCGGGTGGCCATCGTTCTCGCCGCGGCGTGTCATAAATTCCGTTTAACGCCGGGATTAACGAATAATACCGGACGCCAGGAAATATTTATCGCCCGTTTTTGTATCGCGGATCTGCCTGGTACCTCGTTATCTTCTCGTAATTTCACTTCAATTTCTGATTGAAATTTAAGATACCGTCGATTATGCTTGCCTATTTAACGCGTGAATTTTGACACGTTTAATGGCTGTCAAAAAATAAGAAGAAGAGTAGTTTCTGTTTTGGCAGATATTGAAAATAAATTTTGATCCTCGTTCAAATAGGAATAACGAATCTTGTTATTCGCGCATGCAAACACACCGACGCGTCATGCATGTCGAAACATAAATAATGGTATTTGTCAAGCTGTATTTACGTTTAGGTATACGTTTAATACCGATAGTTTTAGAATCAGCGCGAAGTAAAGCTAGTATGAGGTATACGCGTAGTAGTAAGTAGTTCGAGTCAACCATTTATCAGACAGTCGGCCTCAACAATGTTCTTTTCCACTTAACGTCATAAATACTGTATTCCACGTTATTGTATTTCATATACATATTATTTACTCAACATTTGAAATCCAAAATCGACCTTTTTTGATTTGGAAGTCTAAACGAAACATCCCTGTTTTAATACCGTAAACGGTGATTTCAATCGGCTAGTAAATTTTGATCCAGAATAAGGAGTCGAACGAGCAGAAATAAATACAGGAACAAAGAGGTTTGCGTTGATACAAATACGCGAATAAGCGGATATCGAAGATGGCGAACAGCACGGTTCTCAATCGAGATCTCGACCGGGCGCGATTTCCACGCGACTTCGAACGAAATAACTCAGATGTTTTTTTCAACGGACGCGGAAAGATCGACAGTCGCGAGGAAAATACCGACTCGAACAATAAATCGGCCGCTCTTTATGTCCTCCACCTTTCGCTTCCGTTTCCCGTGCGCCATCATCGCCGCATGGCCGTTCTTTCGCCGTTTGCCGTGATTATCGAACTTTCTGACGCGTTAGCCATTCCGTGCCGTTGTTTATTCCAGATGAAACGTCCACGAATTGTCACCCCGCCGGAATTTTAGACACTTCCCAAATGAGTCTGCGTTTGAAAGTACGATCAGAGCGAGGAGAGCCAAATTATCTTGCAAATTGAAATTAATATCACCGTATTTCGTCCGCGAGATTATTATTGCACTTGTCGAGGAAATTTCTTTACCAAGATTTGGGTAAAAAAATACGCGCGAGAAGAAAACTGGTTTGTCAGAAAAGATGCTTCTTTTTTGAAAATTTTTTCCTTATTTTTGGGATTAAGATATTATATATGTAATGATAATTAGAATTTGAGGCAATTTAGGAAACTTTGAACGGTAATTTGTTAATATTACAATTTGAAATGAGTATAACAGCAATCGAGTAATTAATTATAATTACAAACAACTCAAAGTTTACAGTAAAAATTCGAGAATTATCCTATAGTCACGTTTTTACTCTACAAAATACCTAATCACTTTTATCTGAAATATATACGCATAACACTATATCTGGTAACAATTATAAAGAGCATCAGAAAATCCTATATTATGACTTTTTCCAGAAAAGAATTGCAATTTACAAGCTTCGTGAAAAAAAAAAAAAAGAAATGAAATATATGATAAATAAAATTCTGATATTTACCAGTTCACCTGAAATATCCGAGGAAATCCTTTCGTGAACGTGGGAATAGAAAAAGCATATTTCCGATGATAATCTTCGATTAAACTCGGTGAATTTATTTGGAAAGTGTTGAGTGGAATAGTGATATAATACCGTGCATTTAGTTTCGAGTTGATATTTCTCGGTTCAACGCGATTTAAACAAATAGCTCGAATTTTAGCAGGAATGCTATACGCCAAAAAGAGATTCAAACGCGACGAATTGAATTGCAGCGGCAACGAAATTGCTTTCGCTCGCTTCAAATTGATTCTGATTGGTAAATGGAGATACACAGCGCCGTGGTGAATTGTCTAATATTTATTCTCCTTCGTTCATTTCCTCTCGATACATAATTTCTTCGCTGGTTAACTGACGCGTTCCTTTACTTCGCGATGCTAACGTGCTTCGAAACTTTTGTTTGCAAAATACGAAATTGCATTTCATTTTCAAAGAAAACTGGCGTCGAAAATTACTACGTGTTTATGCATCGGAGGAGATTTCGATTTTGAGTCTAGATGATTATAATCGCGACTATAAATGATACTACATAGACAATTTTATTTTACCATCATTACCATGGCCAATAAGTAATGCTGGAATTTAAAATTAAATTATGTTTCTTTGATTATGAAAGTAAAATAATGTCTAATTGTAAATGGAACAAAATTGGAAATCAAAATAATTAATACATTATCCGAAAAAATTTCTTTTAAAACGAGTGGTTAATATTTCATATTAAAAGCATCGACGTTACTTCTTGGCCAACCCAACACTGTACGATATTTTGTATATTAACTCATTACACTCTATAGCTGACACTGCAACCCTACAAAATTTCTACACCCCTAAACTACGCTAAAACTACAACCCTAAAATAATAACACACCCTGTTTATCAAAGATAATTCTACTTCAAGGATAATCACTAACAAAATCACTAATAAACAACAACTTCTATTTCTTTTTCTAAATAATCAAATCTAATATACCATTAAACCTAATCCAAACCTCATTCAAACCCAATATCGTCAAATTACCATTACCTAGATCTAACACTACACACAAAAATTTCCATCTAAGCTACATGAACACATCACCATAATAATACCTGTGTGGATAAATAATACGACGACACTTCGAAATTAATTAACACGTTGACAGCCACTGAATAAAATTTCTATTATTCTTAAAATATAACGACTGGTTAAACGATACGTCGAAGAAAAGGAAAAAGTAACGTAATGTTCGTTTAGCGATGTTCTCTATTTAATCACCTCGTTAAAATTTTGAAATAACAGTCGAGCACCGGTGACCGGTGACCAGAGTGATAGTCAACGTGCTAAGAATCTTCGAATTAATTCGGAAAACTCTATTTAACGAGACGTATCTCTGCGGACTTCATCGTGGCAGTGTCGCAGCTTCCATATTCGTGTCACGACGCGGATAACGCTGTAACGCATAAAGAACGAACCGTGTGATTCTTCGCGTGCGCCCTGGAACGTGAGAGCCTGACAGCCGCTGCAAATTGTCCAGGTCGAGTGCTAAGCGAAATGAATTTATCATTTCACGTCTGAGTAACAGGACGTCACGGGCCGCGACATTGCTCCAGCGAATTTGCGCACCTGATCCGCGGCTATATTTTGATGAAACGACTCGCCCAATTGTTATATGAAAATTCCACGGGAACGAAGAAACTGTATGGAGAAATATAGAACTAGCGTATTCTTCGAGTCTTCGCGAAAGTGTGAATTTTACACATTCGCTGCGATTCTTGTGGTCAAAAGTTAACTAAACGAAGGATAGATCTCTGTTATCGTGGTAAGATGTAATTTCGAAATGAAATAAGTACATACTGGTTTCAACATTTTTATGTAAGACTTTGCACTCATTATTTCGTAATTTTAAACATCAAGAAAATTTATTTTTTCTAGAATAATATACAGTTTCAAATTTTCTTCGATAATGTGAAATTGAAATTGTTTTCAACGATTACCAATTTTTTCCTAAAAGCATTATCCTTGATCTACATACTACTTTCCATATTAAAAAAACAGTAGAATAATAATTCTCAATTAAATAGTATTAATTAATTATTCAATGAATTCTGTCTATCTCTAAAATTACATATTCTGACTGGCTATTATTTCCTGCACTCTCGATTCATTAATAATTTCTATCCAATTTCCATTCGTATATTTACCTAATCTCTGCCGTTAAAACAACCGTGACAAAATCGTTCTCGAAGTATCCTGATTTCATGGAAGATCCCTGTCATTTCCGAAATTGATATACTCACACAGACTTCAAGCAGTTAGGCGTCTAAGACGAAAACCAAGTCGATGATAAAACGAAGGAGAAATTAACGGATACCCTTGGAAAATACCGTAATTAACGATAGAATCCTGTCGCGTGTTGCAACATGCAGACGTCGTTCCATTAACGGCGATTATCTCAACTTCCCCGAAATTCGGATACAGTCGAGCAGGAGCGCGTTTAACGAGATTTAACGTCGGATGGAACCTGCCAGTCTGAACCGTCGAATCGCGAGTATCTGCTCGCGGAAGAAACTACAAACCTAACACCTTCATACCGGAGTGCAACTAAATTATGCCACGACATATCGAGCCTGTTGCCAATAATTTCATCTTACCGTTCAGACGGATCTGGCCGAAAGTTTATACATATATTTTTCTAGAAGACGATATATGGACTTTGCAATATTTTGGTGAATTATGTTTCTATCGATATTTCCACTCTTCCTTCAAAATTATATGGAATTTTGCAAAAGAAGTAATCAGAATGAGAAAAATACTCGAAAAATTCTCCAACTGCTACCCTTTGAAGATAAAATAAAATTCTATAGTAGCCCTTTGCGGTAAAATAATTACACAAAAAATTCGTAGAAACAACCAACCTCCACCATCAGAAGATAAAAGAATTATACGAATACAACAGAACGAAAGAGTTATACCAAAAATTCTCTCAAACAACCACCTCTGTGTATAAATATTTGAAAAAAGTGTTTTACACGTACGACACTCGAGTCTTACACCAATCTATCGTAGGAAAATGAAATAAATACTCGAAAAATGCCTCGGTCTTTTCTTAAAGCCTGAAAAGAAATTGCGCGAGACAGGACACGAGCCCTCGATTCCAGCAGTAACGTCATTAAACGATCAATGGGACGAAATGATCGATTAATTATCTATACCCGAGCCGATAATGAACCTAGCGTCTTACAGCTGCAATTATGGCTGCCAATTTGCGATCGAGCGTCGGCGCGTCAATAACAGCCAGTGATCGCGCCGTTAATGACGATTACCTCAAGTTAGCCGCAATTCGGAAATAATTGAACGCGACGAGTTCGAATTCGCCTACGGTTGGCGCTGTCGCCGCGCTTCCGCGCGGTAACCAGCCCTGAAAGTGGAATACAATTAACCGAACCGCGGCTGCGAGTACGTGCTCGCGGAATCCGTCTCTCTTCCAGCGTATGTCCTATCCAACCCGCGTTCGACCGAGCGTCACGACAAATTTTAGCATTAAATAACACACACGGCTGTTCCGCGCGGTTCACCTAACGAATTTAACGCTAAACCCACCCAAATGCACGATTTTTAAACTTTCATCCGGAATTCCGCTTCGATGTTATCCTCCTACTCGTCTTCGCTATTTTGCTTTCCATACGCGACACGTGCTACCGATGTTTCTCGTTGTTACATATTTTTTGAGGTTCTTTCTTGTTCGTCGGTCATTTGACAGTGATAGGTTCGGTGTTAACCATTTGCACTCAGCGAATTTTTTGTTATGGAAAAACAGTAGTTCGAAGATTTCTGTCAAAACGTCTGCGATATTTTGAAAATCGTTGGGTAATTTTATATTTGATTAAATAATGACTGAGATTCTTAAGTGTAAAGGGTTAAACACTCGGAAGACAACATTTTAGACGCAATACGCTCGCTTCTTCGATACTTGACACGCGGTGTCATTTGTTTATGATAGAGTGATAACGAAGCAAACACGATTCACGAGATGCGATCTTCAATAACCAATTATACGCGATCTTATCGCGAATTTACGTTGCGATTCGAACAGACCCGACAGTTAATTATTCTATCAAGAAGTAACAAACCTGTCGGTGATTTCCAAAACCCCTAACTTATAAGACTTTCTATCCAACTATCTCGGACACGTTTAGATCGGGATGTGCGACGACACTCGATCCTGTTAATACAAATTCTTATCGGGAATCGCCGATTTCTTGTTACCGTTTTTCAGCCGGGCAACTTATCGCGCAAACTTATCGTTTAACAGTTTGTTTGCCTTTTCATTCGTCTAAAAGCCTGCGCCGGGTAATCGATAACCGATGCATTGTTGCGGATTTATCGGACCTGGCTGTCCGGTTAATCGGCATTCTGCTGCAGCCTGGATAGCCTCCGAGTGGAGAAATAAATGGTTGATCGGGATTCAGAGACCTTTAAACCGTCATAGCTGGGATATATTTTATTTTCGATTAAACAGCGCCCATCCCGGTCAATGCGTTTTTTTTATCGGCGAGATGTAACGTTATTTATTCGTTTCTTTGAAAAGGGACACGCGGAAAAGGTGGCAGGGAGGAAGAAAAACAAATAAAATCGCAACGTTCGGGAATTAATAAATCTCTCGAGGGCTTTTATCGCGAACGTTTTCGTAGCGAGGCTTTACCGCGAGCAGAAAATTGTTTGACCGTTTAAAAGCGTGACAATCCGCGGGAGACGAGTCTGGAGAATAGGCAGGATATGGCATTTTGATTTAGTAGCAGCTTCCGCGTAGTGCTTTTCGATAAACGAGCTCCTATAGCTACAACGTTAACGTTCGTACTCTGAAAATTTACCGATTTATTCGGAAATGTGTACGGAGATGACAATGGACCGACAAGTTTCGTCTTGCTGACGGTATAACAATCGTTAAAAATAATAAACAAACGTTGCTACGGTTAAAGGATCAATAGTAGCCAGTTGTTTCGGTCTGCTTATTTTGCAGAGATATCGGTAGAGAAAATATTGCCCATTGCGAATTTGCATTTCTGTTTTTCTTTTGAAATTAAAAATATTTGCAATAGGAATGATTAAATGATTAATAATATTTAGAAGAGTATTATCAATCTTTTCCGCATTACTGTTTCCAAAGTTTGGTCAATTCCTAATCAGCTGTATATACAACTACTGGTATGGATACGCTGATAATTAATAACGAGGAGTCAACGATGTGATGTATGAAACATGTATCATTCAGGCGATAGCGAATCATCAATTTTGTACGAATAATCTGTGAATATTAGAGACAAAGAGATACATCAATCACGATAATAACTCGATTCTTGTAATACGAATAGATATTTTAGTGTGAGAGGAAATATTGCTTTGATTTGTTAAAATCAAATTAGAAAGTTAAAGAATTTCTCTGCGAGCCTAGAAAAATCTCCCTACTGGTTCAGTATTAAATATTTTATGAATTATTTTCAAGCCAACCATTTCATACATACTTTTAATTACCTATATTCTTCGTTGAACATTAATCCACATTTTAATCGCAATGTATTGTTTTATTTTAAAAGCATTGCCGAGCATTATTCGCTTTACACTCGAATATTGTTCGCATTATTCTCCTGCTTCGTTAATTACGCCAGTAATAGCATTGAAAGATATACAGCAAAAGTTGTATATTTCTTCCCATCAGTGCCTCAATTAAATATACACAAAATGTCCCACGTGAAACGCATTAATTTAACCGAAACGAAGACAAACAAAAGGTCTACCAAATACTTATATTTACATTCCGAACAAATTAAAATTGAAACATAAATTAATTACAATCTTTAATTTCCCCCACCGCAAGTCTCGGTTACACCAATACGAAATATTCCACGTAAAACCAATTAATTCAAGCAGCATGAGAATTAAATATGAAAAAATTATCAAATATATAGAACGTAAACGCGAATTAAAATAACACGAATACAAAATATTTCGCATAAAATTAAATAATTTAGCAAACGCGAAAACAATCCTAAAATAAATTCGCGAAAGAATTAAATACAATCTACAACCCGTTTAAATTAATTTCCAAATTTAAACACAAAGTACATCCAAATAAGAATGAAATAAAATCTACAACCCTTCCTATCACGAGTCTCGATTAAACAAACACAAAGTGCTATAAATATAAGGGTTAACTCCGACATAAAATAAATAAAAATAACGAAATAAAAAACAAATTACTAAATACACAAAATCTAAATTCGATTTAAACACGATATACGATCCTACTAATCACGAGTCTCGTCGAAACAAATCAAGAGAGACATCCCGCAGACGAGATACACGATTACTACTCGAATGAGAACTGCATACGACCTGCGACTCTATGCCGATGCAAGTATGATCCGCGAGTAGCACGTCGTTGCAGCATCCCCGAACTCATAGCCAGGAAGCCGAGCGAAATGTCTTCGCTCGTCTGGATGCAAAAATAAAAGGGAAACGAGGGAAAACAGCGAGAGAGGACATCGCCTGTCCCTATATCCATCGGATGGCATCGCCTTTCTTCCACCACCTCTCGACATTTCACATATCTCGGTACATGTGCGTGTTATGTCTCATATACACGTACAGAATATAATATAATATCGTATCATATATATGTAATATACCTATATTATATATAAAGATCCGAGCTGAAGCTACGAAGCGTGAGAATGAACGGCTATCTATGGAGCGTTGCTATTGTGTTGCACTGAGTTCTTGTGTCGGACAAAGAAGCCTCGGGAGGCAGCTCATGGGCGTAGGATCAAGAGGACCGTTTTCTTTCTGGCAACTGGAGAGGAGACCGGGCCTGGATATCGTGGGCAATCGGGATTCGTCGGTGCCGACGCCGGACTCCGAACGCGTTTCCATTAACGACGCATCGCCGGCATGGAGAGGGTTCGTCGAGCCATTCTCCGGACCTGACAGACGCGCGCAATAAACGAGACGTTCCCGAAGAGAACCGCGTCGTTGCCATTGTCGTCGATTCCTGCCACTGTACTCCCCGAGCTATGAATCACTATGTCTGCCAGCCACCGTGAAGAATGTCGCGCTCGCGCTGACAATCCTCGTTCCTCTTTGTTTCCTTGCCTAATGGTCTAATCCTCACCGGAGTTTGCCGAGTGATCAGGCGGATCTGTAATTTTGCCTTCGCGTAAAGAAACTTCGGTCGATTATCCCCGGAGATATCGAAATCGAAGGGAAACGGATTGGGTTGATTATCCACGAGATACCGAAATCGAAAGGAAACGGATCGGGTTGATCCGAGGTTTAGGAAAAATTACATAGAGAGATTCGATTTGATAAATAAACGTAATTAAACATCGCGAGGTTGTTAATTATTTGTTAACGCAATTCGATTCGAAGGTAATCACCAAGGAGTAACGATTCGACGAACTTCGGAAATGGATCAGTGTCATGTAACACACTAGCGCCAGAGCAAACGTTACACGTCAATTTACCGACGCCATGGTTTATTCAGCCGCGATAATAGCACGCCTAGTTTGTTTAATATTCTATGTACATCGTATTGTCTATCGCATTAGCTATCACGGATCAATCGGTGTTGGGGAAAAAATTAGGATATATCGGTCTGGATAATTCTCAAAATTCCCGAAAAATTCTAATCACTTGGCAAACTAGTCTATGACTTAGACAGTCGGTTCTGTCGTTTGGAAAGAGATTTTGTTTAATTCTCCAGGGGTAAGATTCGCCTGTCAGGTGAGTCAAATGACAGAAATCTCTCCATGGCGACGCGTCTAAAATGAACCAATCGCTTTTGGATCCATCGGCGGCAATTTCGAAGCCACGTTTGAACCGTCCAAGGAAATGGCGCGTTTGATGCACCGTTCGAGTAATTCGGGACCAGTAAAGAAGACTTATTTGGTGCTTTGTGTGTACTCTGAGCGTGTTTAGTGTTTAGTGGAGACAGTAGTGTACCTGGGTGCCGTCGTAGGTCCAGGATCCGAACTTCATTTTACAGTGTTGGTCGTCAAAGGGGAACCAAGCGATGTCTATCTTGCAAGTGCTCTTGAAGATGCCCGGAGGAACGTACAGGCAACTGCCGTTATGCGTGACCACCACGTTTGTTTGGTACGTCCCGTCGAAACCCTCATCCGCACTAACGTGTTCATATCACATCATTAATCATCGCTGTCTACCTCGTTCGCGTTATTTTCATCTACATATTTCTTCGTTTCGACGCGATTTCGATTTATCGACCGTCTACCCAATGATTATTTTTACTCTTTATTTCCGTCCTCTTTCGTCGCGTCTTTTGGCAAGAACAAGAGAGAAATAGATAGTTCTTATTCCTTCGTTCCTTGTTTCGAAATGGAAAGGGGTCAATCGACAAATTTTTGATATCTGTCGTTCATGCGAAGAAGGAATAGTTCTAGATTTTTAAATATAAATTTTGCATTAAAAATTCTAGTAATACAGTATAAATTAATTTAGAGATTATCGTTGCTTATGAGTACAGAATTTTGATATAACGTATTTATTATTTCCAAGGTGTCCTGATATTATAAACTTTCTAAATCAATCCTCGCGTTTAGAATATTTTAGTCAGACGCTGGTCTCGGCGTTACCTCCTTTTCCTTGGCCTCCTTCTCTTTGTTCACTTTAGGAGACGATCTCAGCTTTTGGCCTCTGCTAGAGCACGGGAAATTAAAGAGCGTTTCGTGCTCGTTCAAGCTGCTACACTCTCAGAGTTTGTACATCGAACTTATGCAAGCGGCGAACCGACAAAGCCATTTTCGAGATTAATTTGATTATAATCAGACCTCTGTCAATTTTCAAAGATGACCAGTATACGATTAATTAAATAGAAGAAGAAACGAATCTCCGAAATATTATAATTTCTTCGAGACAAATTTGTGAATAAACGATAATATAAAATATATATTACCTTTTACTACTTTGCATGTCAATTTATATTTTAAAATATTCTTTGTGCAAATATATTGTTCGAGATCGCCAAATATTGTTCATTCCTTATCACAATTGTCGCCTAAGATTCAATTAACTTCTTGATATAAATAATAGAAATACCTGTGCATTTTTAACAACAACGACGGGAACAATAAACCATAAGTGCACGTCAGAAAATTTACATAATCCACGAACCGAACATTGCGTGAACGCTAATCGCTTCGAGGAACCTTTTACTCCCCTAAGCTTTTCGAAGAAATAAAGGAGATGAAAGCGAAGATGTCCTCTGTACCCTCGCGCTAATCCCTCAAGAATAATTCGGAGCGACCATTTTAAACGACGACAAAAGATAAAAGGGGGACGTCTGAGCACGCTCTATCACCGCGAAATATTTTTGTTCCACCGTATATTTATCCATAAAAGCCGCTTATTAAGTTTTATTGGGGTGAAACCTACTTGCGAATTTCCAACGAGCAAGCTCTCGAGTGAGTTTCCAACTAGAGCGACAAGTACGAAGGCGAGGATTCGCTCTAATTTTAACCCTATATCCTCAGAACGTATCGAAACTGAATTTTTCCAAGAATTACATTTTTTATAAATTCTAACGAAATAGTAAACACCTTTCACGCGACTCTAACAAATCTTTGATCACTGTCTCCGTGTAAATCTTTCTTTTTTTATGCTTTTGACGATTATGTAAACAAATACCTGATTTCATAAACCGACGAGAGACTCAAGAAAATCTGCGTTCCAAATAACCAACATATTGACTTAAAAAATTAAACTTCATAAGGACTGAATTGTAAAGGATCCAAATTTACTATGGATTGTAAGGAAAATTGCAATAGAGAAAGTTATATTTGAAAACAACACGAAAATCCATAGTTTCGCCTATATAAATTCAGCGGATGAAGTAAAATCGCGTGAACCAGAGGTAAAGGAAATTTCACGCGAAATCGAAACCGTGTTAACACGGGTTAAGCCGTGGCATTTATCTCAGATCTCCCTTCGTTTCCGCCTGGAGAGCCATTTTTTCAGCCATTCGGCGCCGAGGTGGAACAACCGAATCAGTTTCACGGTTTAACAATGCAGTCTCTCAGTTCCGCGAGAGATTTGTCCGCGAAAGCAGCTTATCGCTCGGAATTCGAGGACTTCTAGAGATAAGGTTGGAGAAAGATGCGATGATACGCATCCGCGAGAGTTCGTGGACATCAAAAATACCAACGGCGCATTCAATTTCGCGCCAGGAGAGTAAAAATACACCTTTGTTTTCGAGGAAACTGAGAAGTTATTCGAATGTTATTAAAAAATATTCGTTAAATCTCACCGAAATTCGCCGATCATCGTCGCGAGTGCTCCAGCAACCGGTATTGCATGTCGGGAAATTTGACTGAGACTGGATTAATTCGCGTTTGATACGCTGGATGGAGAAACGATAACCTGATATTGAAAGTTTTCGAAGTAAGAATTGGGAGATTTGATTGATCGAGGAACAACGTATTTGCACTTCGAGTTTTATGAATTATTCCCATGCTGAGTGTGCGTGGAGTCGAAGGTTGCGAAGAATAGTAAATTGATAGATTTTGACTATTCTGACAAGTCGATTATTGACAAGGTAATCAAATTTCTGATTCTTTGGATCTATGACGAAGAGAGATTGAAGAAACGAAGATAGAAGTTTGTATAAAAGTACTGAAATTCTTAATTCTCCTTTCTATTCCTGTGAGGGTGGTTTAATATGAAAATGGTAAAATATCAGACCTCTCTATTAAATATATTCTTATTTAGTTATGCAATTTCCAAATTACAATTTGTTGTACTCGGAAAGTACACATGCGAGACGTAATTATTAAATATTTTCCTGTTTCTAGTTGGATAACAGAAAGTATATTTCAAACGATTGGTAAAATATGTTTTATTTCAAATCTGACAATGAACTATCGTGGAATGAAGATCGAAAGAACTATCTTATCGAATAAGAATTGAATTTTAACAATGTGGAGAGTGTTGATAATTAATATACCACTATTCCGATGATTGCATAATTAAGCATTATGCGTCTGCAAATAAATCAGCATCGTGCTGACTTTTCACTATGTCAATAGAGGTAAACAGATAAACACTTGTCATAGACTGGTCGATCAACGACAATCACCTCAAGTTATCAGCGATTTGGCGAGATAATTATTATTTACTCAGGACACAACGAAATCATTACCACTGCTATCGAGTTAATAACAGACTAGCTGCAATTTCGAACAGTGTATTGTTGTTATTAGGTGCAAATGAACATGTACAGGCGATAGTCTTGACATTTAATAGGCAATAAGCTTGTCCGATCGATAATTCGAATATCGAATATATATTTATTCGAATCCAATAGCACCATTACGGACTAGCTATGAAAAAATATTTATTACTGGCAATTTAGGAGAAACGGAATTTCAATTCTAAATTCTGAATATACTAGCTTTTTTATTAATATCGAATATAGAAACTTCAAAACAATTTTTAAAAATTAATTAAGCAAGTAATTCGAATTTCATTATCTACCAACAAATTTCTGGGAAATTAATATTCCTGTTCTGTTTAGAATGTTACTAGGATACCTTGGAAAATTGTAGTTATCAAGTTTCGAATTAAATTTTACAAAAATTCCTTCAACCATTTTCTCATAATATCTCGAAATAAAAAGAAACGATTCAAATAAAACACGTGACATAGAATGCTATAGAAATTATCTAAGAACGTTATAATTTATCGAAACTCTGATTAACCATTCGACAAAATTAATCTTACAAATAATTAACAAAGACGAAATAAATGAAAATTCTAGCTAAATGAAAAAATGATCGATAGTATGATAAATGAATAAATTCCTCGCAAGGAACGAAGTACTTATCTCCATCATACTAATTAATATCGTGTTACTTCCATCTTGATCTTGCCATACGTGTCTGTCCCCGATCGAAACGAAGATTAAACGAGCCAAAGATCTCATTTACGCAAGATACTTCATCAATCGGCTTTCGTTAACTTTTATCAACACCCGCGGTTCGTTTTCAAAATGGCCGACTCGCGAGATTTATGATTTCTCGAGATTCGGAGGCGAAAATGAAATTCCACGATGGTTTCGAAATCGACGGACGGCGTATTTGCTTAAACGAAACAATGGATTCTCGAACCACCGAAATTACGCTTGTCAGGGCTCATTGTGCCGATTTAATGTGTCGATTATTATCCGTTTCGTCTGTTTGTCGCACGGCACGTCGCTCCGCGAACAGCTGCGCGTTGGTTTCCGTTTCGTGGCTGCTTAATAAATGCCCACGATATATTACCACGCGAGATTTATTACGGAATCTGTAGCATTTCCCACCACTATCCCCTTCCTTTTTTCCCTCGACGATTACCCATCTACAGATGGAGGCTTCCCTGGCAATTTCTGGCCATCCGGAAACCATTTCTTCGAGCAATCGAGGCGGTCGGTTCGGGGAATGGTAATGCAATTCGAGATTTCTCGAGGAAATTCGGCGGAGATCTTGATACGAGAAAGTTGCATTCGGGGATCGAAATTTTATAATTGAAAGAAAAAGAAGCTTCTCTGAAAATTTCTTCGTTTATATTCATACTACCATCAAGTGTGAAAAATTCTATTCGATTTAAAATGTTATAAAAATAATTTCGTGTATCGTTTGATTTATTTCCTGTAATATGTAATATAATAACACGTAAGGATTTTTTTCAAGAAAAAGTTAAATACCTGTATTTTAAAATTTGCAAAAGATATAGGCCATTGAACGCAATTTACGTTATTTTTCCATCGAGTCTATTTCAGAGTATATTATAATAGAAGTTGCGTGGGAGCAACTAGGATTCATGAAACTTCTTAATAATCCATCTTACATTAAGAAAGTTCCGGGTCCGGACTCATACATAATATATCACGTGTGCACAGGAGACGCCTAATTATTTCACTGTGACGAGGTTCAAAGTGATTTAACTCTTGTTATCGAAACTGCTTCTCCCTGGTCACATTTGACTGCAAAATGAAACAACCTTCTATTCGGTTACCTGATAAGTGAATATTGAACGATATACCAGTGTCTGCGTATAAAAATATTCTTTCGCTCCCATACCGTCTTCTATTTTTCATGAATTCAAATGAATGTCGAGATACCATCGTTATATCGGGGATATTCAGGTATCTGTGACAAAGCTGCTGGGCAGAGATCCAGAAAACGATTTTAAAACTGCTTTGGAAATCTCACAAAACGTTACCAACAATATACCATAGATACAGTGATGTAATAAATTTATGCGAAAAGAATCTCGTTAATTTGTCTATAATCAGTGAAATACAAAAAATTTGTAAAATTTCGTGAAATATCGACGATAAAGCGAAGCATGAATTTCATAATGAAAAAACACAGAAAAAGTTTTTAGAACTGTAATTTATATTGGTAAGGTATAATGACATTTTCTGAAAGTATCCCATTAAATTTTCTACGCCCGAAAACGTATCACGTTTATTCCTGCTTACAAATAACATATTTACCTCGATCCGTTTAATTTATTTTCCCCTTTAATAGCGTCCACTAAAAACGATTTGTATCCCAATTGAAGTATTTATTCCCGAATAAACTTTTTCACAATCCAGGTTACTAATTCACGTAGCCCGTACAAATTCCACGCGACGAAACCAATTACGTCATCAAAGAACCGACAGGAAACCCGTTCAAAAGGAGAATAAAATAAATCCTAATTACGCCGATGAAAAAACAGAAAGGAAAAAAAAAGGGAATCGTGAAGGCAACAAATTTCGAAGCAAATCTTTGTGCAATTCGAACGAAACCAACCCCTGTTTACCCGATAATTAAACCAGGAAACGTATACCGTCGTTTCCAACACGTGTCGCTGAGTTCCTTCTGACAAAGAATGGCGGAAAAAATAATCGAGCTTTCGCACCGGAACTACCGATGTATAACGAGTGTGCGAATATATCAGACGCAAATGACAGCAATTATTGCGACTCGAAAGGGATAAACAGTCGCGTAGAACGGTGTAATTTTATCCGTTACGAATATTTCGGTAATGATACATCAAAAACTGATTACATTTTTATAAAAAAAAAAAAAAAACAGTGCCTGGGAAATATTTCAGAGGAATCTACTATTTTATCGACTGCGAAAATTAAAATGCCAAATAAAAAATAAACGGTAACAATGACAGTGGAATTTCGCAATATCACGAAGCCGGCGTACGACATATTAATTTTATCGAAGGCAGAGGCGACGTATTTTCAGAAATTACGAAAATAAAAAATTTCGAACTCGCTGCCGCCCCTCTGATAATTCCGGCGATAACGACACGTCGCGACAATTTCGAAACGACGCGATGGCTCACGTTCTGCCAAAAGGTAGCAGCGTATATATATTTTCAGAACGGACGAAAATAAAAAATTTCGAACTCGTCGCGCTTTGAAAATCCCAGCGTTAACGGCACGTCGCGAAAATTTCGAAACGACGCGATGGTACTCGAGTCAAAGCGAATGGATCGCATTTGTGAAATGTAGGAGCGATACACTTTCGGAAATTAGAAGAATAAAAAATTTCGAACTCGCTGTCATCCCTTTTGAAGGTCCAAGCGTTAACGCGAAGCCTCGCGATAATTTCGAAACGACTCGATGATTCTCGAGTGATCGCGAAGGAAACACGGAAACCGGAAAAAGCTTCGACCGAGGCGAGTCGCGGTGCAACGCCCGAATGTCGCTGTAAATCTCCCGTTTTCATATGCATGCAAATTCGTCGAGTCGCCGGGCGAAATAAGGAACTCGCCCGGAAGTTTAAGACCATCGCCGCTCACGGAGTCGTCGGAGAGGGAACTTCCGAATTTTCGTTCCTCGGCGTTTAATACTTTCGATCGTCGGGGTAGTTGTCCAACTCCCACCCCCTGGCGAAGTGTGTCGAACGGATATTAAGTGCTTTCGACTACTTCCGTATCGCGAAGTCCCGACGTTGCCTATTTAGCGGATCAGCTCGCGAATCGTTAAAGAAAGGGGTTGGATAGGAAGACACAAGGGTTGATCCGAATAGATAGCTTCGTTTGTGACGCCATTCCTTTGAGATTCGAGTGGACTATAAAGTAGCGAAGGTTTGCGTGAAATATATATGTTCTATTAAAAAATAGACAATGTTTAAAATCGATGTTATTAATGTGGAATGTAATAGTCCATATTCCTAACAGATTTGAAATGTTAATCTTTTAAAAATAAGGAATAAATCCGTGAAATTTGGTAAAAAATAATAGACGTAACCGATATTATGATAATCCAATATTTTATTGAACGAAGAAAAAAAAACAGGAATTTATTTTAATACTAGATTTACCAGACCAGTCAAAATGACTGGTTTTGCAATTTCAATTGAAAATTCCTACTGCATGTAACATT
>NIJG01000033.1:1174995-1217278 GCA_002201625.1 Euglossa dilemma | reverse complement strand
TTTTCTAAAGATCAGCCATTCTGACTGGACTTGGTAGAAATAGGTGTACTTAAATAGCCGGTAAATCTAGTGATAAATAACTTCACTTTGGCCTGCAAATTCCTAATACAAGCATTTACGTGATTGTTCTCCAAAAATCGAAGAAACCTGACTCCAAATTCCATTCTACCCTCTTCTAAGCGCAACAAACCTCAAACATCTCCATCCCTCGTATTAAATTTCTTCGACACCCTGTATATCCACGATTACTCAGGCTCGTGTTAAATTAAACCACGGAAACTGCGCCGAACATCGCGAATCGGATGAACTAACTGAAACACAGACGAATCGTCGCTGCCGGGGGACAATGCCGCGGAATTTTCCACCCCCGTGTTCTTTCGTCTCGCGCGGAGACAATCGCGCGGAGAAGAGAATATGCTATTGGTATAATTCAACGGGAAACGCAGAAGCGACTGTAATTGACACCGGCGAATTTCTCGGTTTTTCACAGCGGCGCCTGTTACATAAACGGCCCCGTCTTCCTCTTTTGTTCCGGCTCGCCGCGGCGACGCGACGCCGAACAATCGCGACGCTCCGCGTGTAGCCTCGCGCGTTTCGGAAACGGAGAAAACACGGAAAAGCGCAGCCCGTTGCGAGAACGGCGCTGAAAAAAAGGCTAAGGGTGTAATCGACGACCAGTGAACGAGATATTCGGATCTTTTTTCACTTTTCCTGGAATCGGTTCTTTTTCACGAGTGAAACGGTTCGTGGTGGTTTCGCGTACTGGTATTTTAATTCTGAAACAATTTCGCGCAAGTGGAATTTATTTCTTTCGTTTCTTCTATTTTTAATGAACGTTCTCCGATTGCAAGAAATAATATCGCACGCAGTTTCACTTCAGAGATCGTTTAAAGTTCCGAATATCAATTTTTGTTAATATTCGCATAATCGGATGAATTTCTCGGAGATTCCCTTTTTCTCTCGTTTCTTCGGGACACAACTGTATAAATCGTGCATTTGCAATTCTCGCGCGATGAATAAGCTAGTATTCCATGAATATGTGACATAGGCAATTTCATCGACATCACGTGCCATATATTACTCGCTCATTTGTAAAGTCGATTAACTCCAGGAAATGGAAAACAGAATTTTGTTCTAAATAGGGGAAACTATCCTTCGTTTGTGGAGCTCCGATTTTGGAAAATTCGAAAAGCGGACTCAATCATTTTATCAAGAACGTACATTTTCGTTATTTTTGACACGATGATTGTATCTGTCATTGGTTCGCGTGAAACGAACACGTTGAACCTAAATTGTCGTCAAAAATCAGCGATTATCGAATTATCGCAATGCACTCTGGTCTGTCCACCACAACCGAGTCCCAAGGATGAAGCTAAAGCGAGGAAACGCAGGACCGAAATTTTGCTACGTTCTTGTCCGGGTTCGACGACTCTCCTTCGTCATTTGCTATTACAAAGCGTCGCGGCGTGCAGCGCCGTTTATGAATTCTAAGGAACGGCCTCTCGTCGATTGTTCCGCGGCGCACAAAGACGATCTCTGCACGGCAGCCATTGTCTAGCTTCCGGATGAATCCGCTGCTCTAAGATCACTGACCCTTTCAACCCTCTCCCCCGCCCCTATCTCTTTCGCTTTCCGATTCTCTCTTTTTGCACGCAAATGTCGCGCTTTTGGACGACGACATTCACGGGAGAGAAGGCGTAGACCACGACGAGCAACAAGTAAGTCGCGCTTGGGGGTGGAAGCATTCTCTCCTTTTGTTCCGCGAGTAACGACCAACCCCGCCCGCCATTATCCGCGGACATTTAAACGATATTAACGCGATGGCCACTTAGCATCGATTCGGTACACCCGTGGCTATGTGTCAGGCCCTTTTCAAACGAAAATAAAACCTTCGACAAATTAACGAGTCTTCTTCTCCCCCGGGTTCTTCCGCCAGTGCAACTGCATCACCGGAAGATTCGATTAACCGGATTTTCCTCGATTTTCTCCATAAGGTGTCTTAGTTTTTCAACCACCGAACTCGTTACATAAATTATCCGGATATTCCAGCAACTTCTTTATGAGCTTCAACTTGGAAAATGCATCGTAAAGCCAACTTATGGGATAAATTTAGTATTTAAATAGACTTATGTTAATGTTACGACAGTTTCTAACGTCTATTTATAGAATTCAATAGCAATTAAGGATTTTCTTAATAATTTCTAATTGCATCCCTAAGTAGATGATATACAAATATTTGTCAGACAAAATCTCAACGCAAATAAATGGCCCATATCACTTGCATAATACCTGATGACTTCATCCTATTTTTAATTTTAATATTCGTATCTCAGAAGGCAAAGAATATTCAAAAATTCAATACTTCCTTTCTCAATCTTTTCTGTAAGTATATAACGCAAATACGCGTTTATATACTCGCATTTGCGTAACACACGAATCATATGTAAATAAATACCTAAAACCTACATATTCGTTAACATCAACTTTAAACTTGACCAAAAAACCTCCTAATTGCAACTTTCTCGGCAAAACACCAACAAAACACCAGCAAAACTCCATTCCAACTTTCCATCCCGACACCCACACACCCCACACCCCCAATCGAAACACGTTTCGCGAGTACCCACCCGCGTTACCACCCCAGACACTCAAACGTAATCTCCCGCCGTAATTCCCCATCAGTTCGATTATCCAGGGTATCGTAAAACTCGCTGAAACTTGGAAAAATTTTCACCCCGAGGGACACCCCGTGAACAAACCGCGGAGGACCCAGGTATCCTCCAGTTTCGAGCCTTCGACGGTTAACGAGCCAGCTGTTCGCGTAAGCGTGTTCACCGCGACAGAATTAGCACGATCCACGGAAATAGTCCCGGTTCGCAATCGACCAACCCTAATCGTTATCAACGCGTCGCGATTCATCGCGAATCTACGTCGCCGAGCTTAGACAGTTCAACTGCGACACGTTTCTGTTCATCCCGGCGTCATCGAACAAGATCGAGCTCTTTGTCGACGGAAAATGCGCAGTTCCGAGTATCTTTTACGGAAATTCGGGCGGTTGAGGTTTCATAGGCCATGCCACGGAACCCGCTCACTCTTCTCGATGCTTTATCCCAACACTTCTACCCCATGTTTAGATCCCTTCTCAGACCGCGTGCTCGACTCGCGCCAACACCGAGCCAAGCTCATTCGCGCAAGTTTATGCAGGTATACGTGCACCAGCGTGTGGAACGTCGGTTAGAGCTCGGGATAATTAGCGAGCATTTCTACCTTTCGCGAGGAATACGCGAGATAGGTGTACGGTAGTGATTTAAGAATTTTCATTCGGCTCGCGGCGAGACCAGCTCCGCGAGAAGGATCGGGGCTGAAAGAAATTTATCTTCGGCTGGTTCGGGGTCGGAGAGAACTCGCTGAACGATACCCACGCACGGTCTTTTCATCGAGTTGAAATGCTGTTTCTGCCGCAAGAATCCCGGGTAGCTCGACGTTAACTGGACCATTAATCTGTTCCTTACTTCCCTCTATCCGCGCCCTTCTTTTTCTTCCGTTCAGTTTTTCGCCGGCGGAATTTTCCCGGCAATTCTGCACTTTGGATTGCGCTGCAGTTGTCGAGAACTGTATACCGGAAGAATTATGTCTGTTACCCTTGCGGCAACTCCGCGAAAATTTCTTTCCGTGTCTCCGGCACCCGGTAATCGGATAAACTCGAATTTCGCCCGAGAGTTATTAATGCAAGTATGCGAATCACGAATGGTAATTGGATGGTATATAAGCAACTTTGAACGTCCATTTTGAATTTGTATCAACGATCCTCGCTTCGAAATCTGATCTAAGCTAACTTTAACTATATCCGACGAATTTTTATATTATTAACGTAATTTTTGATTACAAGGAATAGCGACCAGGTAATTGTATAAAATTTCGTAGGAAATTTCTCGTATCGTCGGAACGAAACACGCGAACAGACCTTAACGAAAAACAATCGCAACGTTGCAGAACGAAATTTCGATATTAAATTTCGATAGAAACATCGCGAAATTGTAAACACGGAAAATAATTCCGCGATTAATACTCATGGTACCGAAATGGAATATGAGGAATACAAATCGAAATCGAAGTGGCGAAATTTTGTTCGACGAAAAACAGACTTTACGCTGTACGTCGGGTTTTAAAATTGAATTCCGTGATTATCCTGGACAAGGCCGTAACAAGGATCTTCGTTGTCGGACGCTTTCGATATCTCCGTGAATTTCGCGCAAACGTGTACTCGTCCGAGTTATTATACAGCCATGAGCAAATGGTAGCAACGATGTAACCGAGGCGATGGACCGTGTTCTAACTCGATCGTCATAAATGTCGGGCAAACTGTCGGAAAGTTAACGGCGCCAAATCACCGCGTGCGCCTATGCACAGTGGCGTAGCATTAATTTGCTAGAAGCATGCTCGAAACTCGACGACTCGCGATGTGCACAGAGCATCGCTTCGAAACGCGTGCCGGGATATTTTCTGCTGAAAATTCGATATTACACGCTTCTCGGCGAGGCACTTTACGACCAAGCTTTACGACGGAAACGCATTATTTAGAGCGGAATAATTTCCGATGGAACGCACCCGCGATCGTCTAACGCGGCCTACGCAAAAAAGCATCGATCATGCTTATCCGATAACCGTTCGATCGCGTGTTGAAATTTTGGAAATTAAAGAAATTTCGAAAATGATCCAATTCCAATTAATTCGATTCCGATAACTTACATATACCTCTGAATTTTTATCGAATTTTGACGGCACATTTTGTTAACAAAGAATAAATCTCCTGTAAAGATTTACTATGATCGATTTTCAAGATTCTAAATCTAACTTGTTGAACTAACTTTTAGAATTATAGTTGGAATATATACAAATTAAAAATGGATGTTCAATATATACCTATATTAGTAAACAATAAAATTACATTTCGCATTTGAGATCAAAATTGCAAATTCAAATTCAAATTTTTTGTTATGCTAATGCATTTATATTATTTTATGTATCATTGAATTGATCAGGAAATATCTTGAATGGTCTTTCTTGTAGTTTTTATCTGTTGTTCAATTTGCACGCGCCCTGTAAGTGCACAACGTGGAAGGTAATTTTTCTCCGCCTACTTCGTAACAGACATTCGCGATTTATGGCCTGGGTATCATCCAAACGAGTACACCTATTAAGTTGTAAATTAATCTCAACACCTCGTTGTTCTTTCGCCAACCACCTGAGTCTACTTCATTAAGCGTTAACCTACTCCAATTAATCAAACCACAAGGGATCGTTACGTCCTAAAATATTAATGACCCTCGTCGAGGAGAAATCATCTGTTCCCTATACCTGCAACAAATGACTGTTTTATTTATAGCCTGTACCATCGCCTAACGTTTTCACATAAATCACGCGTGTCCAGAACTTTCTCATCGTTATAAAGTTCCCTCGAAGCTATTTAATAATCGAAATTCATATTCGCTTGCACTTCTCCCTCATTATGTTAATTAATCGCAAACGTTAGTAATTTTATGCGATATTGAAAAATATCCGGTCAGATAACTCGGTAAAATATCGAATTCATTACTGCCAGTGCACGAAATTATCGAGATATTGGAAATATATAACGGCAAAATTTTATACTTGTATATGTAGTTCGATGAGATATTAAATTTATATATGCACGAAATAAGATACGGAAAAAGAAAGATTCTTAATTCAGTTTACGAAAACACGTCGAGCATTCTAGGCTCACTATCTAATTACATTTTTACTAATGAATTTTATTATAAATCTGCACTGGAATCAATCAAATATAATCACATCCCGAGAGGAACGAATCAGAGGAAAAGAAAATTAAAAAAGATATATCAATATATAATTTTCGCGTATGTTGCAAACCAAAGAATCCCCTCCTCGTAGCCAGAAATAGTAAACCTATGCTACAAGTTACCCGGAAACTTGGGCAAAAGCTACACGTCCAACGGTAACCCTCTTACCAAAAGTACCCCTAGGATCAACGCTCTACCCTCTAACCAACAGGGTCTAACCATCGGAAAGCTAGCCCTCTGGCGTACACACATCTCCGCAACGGGATCCCTGAACCAGCCGCTCAATTCTGATCACCACCCGTGACCACATATCCGTGTTACTGAAAATCAGCGTGGAAAATTAACGCGTTATCGGTTGCGTGGAAAACGTGGGTTCTGCCGGTAGATCGTAGCCGAATCTCGAGCGAATCCCGGCGACGATAGTTGGCATAGCTGGGGCTGGCGACCAGCTAGTGCACGTCGACCCGTACGTGTTCCGCGTTCAGATAGATCGTTGGCTCGGCCTGGCGCGATCGCGGTGCTGGAGTAGTTGCGTTCGCAGGTATTCCGGTCGCTCCGCAGGAATGCCGAAACGTAGGCTACGTGTTGCGCGTGTTTAGAGGGGGCGGGTTTCGGTGGCCCGCAATGACGGGGTGGCCTGACGTCGCGTCTCTATTAATTATTCACATAATTACAGCCGCAGCCAGCTGCGAGCCGCATTCGCCAGCGCCGTGTCCGGCAACTTCCGCTTGTCATCCGATTAAACGCAACGGTTGCGTCCGCGTCTTCCTCGACGGGCGTGGACCAGACCTGGACCACGGTTTCCATGGATCAACGACCCTCCGGAGACTCGCCGCCGCGATCGAGCGATACCCAACCCTTCGCACCCTTCTGAACCGAGCTAGCCGAGTGATCGCGGTGGGAAACAGCGTGTAACGCGATTATGACGAATTCGTCAGGGTGTCACGGGATTGACGAGTGGTAACTTTTGACGAGGGTCGCGTGGAAAGGGCGGATTACAGAGAGTGATGGTTCGTGGCGGGTCGAGGGTCAAGATGTAGCGAGGGTCCACTGGATTGCTCTTTCGGCGAGGTCGTTCATCGTTGGACTGGGTCCGCGCGTGGTTTGGATTAGGTGCTCCTTGGATAGGCTTGAACGATGGAGTTTGCTGTAGGGTGGCTTCAATTTTCCTAGTCTCTCCATTATTTAGGGAATTTCAGTTCGTTGGGAGATCGGATTTCGAAACGTGTCGTTTATTAAACAATTTGTTGTTTAGGAACCTATAAATGGGGTAGTTGAACAGCCAGGCCTACATGTCTTGTTTCATACAGTGAAACAAATCACTAATATCAGTCACAACTTTCCAAAAATTATTTTTTATCAAAGCATTGAAGAATCGTACAACTCTGACCAATTTTACAATGAAAGAACTTCTTATGCACTCGAAGCTAGCAAGCTTCTTCTTTTTTCCCAGGAACGCACTAATAATTTCACCATAACGCAGAGCTATTTATTGCTGTTCCATTATACAGACCTGCAACGAAACGCTAGAGCGCAGGAGCACTCCGAAAGTACCGACACGATTTAGCGTCGACCGTGTGTCTGACACTCGTTAAAAGCCGCGAATAATGCCAGGAATTATGCTCCAGTAATTCGTTCGTTTAAGGAAATAATTGCCAATATCAATTACTCGCAAGTACCCCTGCGTTTATCGAACGAAAGGGCGGGAAAACGGGACGAATTCGAAACGCCGACGTGTAAGAATCTCGTTACAACAGTGGTACAAAGAGAGCGAGATTAAACGAATATCGCGAAAATCAACAGGATGTCGTAGTAAAATTTTACACGTAATCCTGCAACGTTTCCGTTAGGAGAACGGCAGATAGAAACGAAATTTACCTCGACAAATATGGACAGCGAAATTCCCGTGACCAAACATCAGGTGTACATACATCGTTATGCTAACGTTAGGAAAATGTTTTTCAAGTAACAATGCATTCCCTGCAAATTCCGTGGATTGAATTCGACATTGTTCCATCGAATTCGACGTAGTTCTAACGGATTCCTATTCTTCTTAGACATCCATGTCGTTTCCGACGTGCATATTAGACGAATGGAAATTATTCTCACGTTACATAAGGAGCTTTCCGTCACGAAATTTTACACGACAATGCAATTAGACTCCGGATATATAGAATGCGAATAGAAAATAATTCTACTAAGATATTAAACCAAACACCAGGTTAACGAATAAATAATATCGCTTTTCGAAATGCGAATAAATATGCAAAAGCGACATTATTTAATTGGCTACCTGATATTATATAAAATAAATCCTCCAAAATATAATTACAATACAAAATGAATAAAAATAATTATTTTTAAATTAATGTGCACCTTTTTTTCACTCGAGTGACGAATCCTTTGAACCCTTTGTACTTTGCGATTTTCTATTACGAAGTCCACGATATTTCTTAAAATAATAAATACAAAATTGCATATAAATAAATAGGTAGAATTATATCGATAAATATCAACCTCTGAAATTTTATTAAATGACAACTGAGGATCGCTTTTGGTGTACAAAGGGTTAAGGAAGAACCAAGAAGAGAAATTGTATATATAATCTATTAACCACTAACCAACCTACCAATCTTCCTCGAACATCGCATATTGTAACTCACCCTAAACCATCCACTTATCAAATGAAAATTCGCTTACGAGTGAAATCTAACTGCGATCCTAGAAAATACTCCCCAAGACTGCGATATAACATTCTCGGATTAAAAGATTCATACCTGAGCTATCTGATCCCACGAAACACTTCTCCATCGAAGCATCCATGAATGAACAAAGGGAATCGATTGGGCTGGTACAAATTTCATAGGGACCCGGTCAGCCTGTGGCCAAGTCGCGGTAAGGCAGGACGTTACCTACACCCGCGAAGGTGTTCGGATGAGAAGGATTTTACGGGCTGTACGCCAGTCCCGAAGCTTTAACCTCCAGGTTATAGCAGCTTAAATTCAGTAGTACCGCCTAAAAGTACCTCGGAGCGGTATGCCTGGGATTCGCTTTACGGTTTCGCAGGAAACACCTTCCTCTTTGGAAGAACTACTCGTAGTAACTGTTCCCCGGGGTATGTACACTTTCTTGCTAAATGGCCGCATGTTCCAGTATTATTTTCGGCCGCCGCGAGATCTCGAGGACAGGATAAGTCGAGAGTACGTGCGAATGTATCCATACGTTTACTTTCAATTCCGCTTTATCGCGTCCCTTTGCCTTGGCCAGTGTTCGAGATACCGTTGGCGATCGCGCGAAAATGGTACCGGTATATTATTTCTAATGGAGAAAATTCGATCGTCCATTTTACCCGAGAAAAATTCCATCGCGCGAAAGAGAAGATTATAAGAGAGAAATTGGAATTCCAAAATTGAATCGAAGATCGAAATTAAGATATCGATGGAAATGCTTTCCGGATAAAAGGTAATGAAACAGGCATTCGAATTTTCGTGTATTTTATATATATATATATATATACTTTTAGTGGGATTTCATTTGCACGGGAGTTTCGTTGGCAACGTAAAAGTATTTTTGTTCTTTTAGATAGCGAAACGTACGGGAAATGTGTACGTATGTTTCAAATATCCCGTGTAATTTTGAAGAGGAAAAAGCTAATTTGAACAGTAGATTTTAATTTGATACTATTGTCGAAAAATAGAGGAAACAAGAATTATTTATATACGAACTTCCTTTCGTGTAGAATTTAAAAATACCTCTCTTTAGGATAATTATTTTTATCGATATCACAGATTTATGATAAAAGTAGAAAATTTAAAAAGAATTATTTCCCGATTCCAAGCTTTAACTTTTCAAGAGTAATATTGAATTAGCGTCATGTATTATGGAATTAACTATCTATTTCATCGAATATTCGTCAGACTGTAATTAATACGAATTGCATTTGCATTACATTTTCGAAAAAAAAGAGAGAGATATAATACGAATGAAACCACGGTTCAGAGATTTTGATAAAACGTTTAACTACGCGAACTTTGATATTTTATCTCGGCGCGAATGAATCTAGGTTTATTATCTTTCAGTAACTGTATTTTTTACTCCCGTGCTCGCAAAGCGTACATAACTCGATCATTAGTATTCACTTTCAAATTTTTGCTTTTACATTTAGATCCGAGGGAATTTTTTTAGAGCACGGCAGCCTTCCATCGTGATATCTTAAATTAACTGTACATTTTTACCTCTGAATTTTATATTCCGAAAGTATTATACCGTAATTATTAAATTTCAGACAAATAGAATATTATAGCTAAGCGTTAACGCAATCTTATAAATTTCCATGTAGAAATATAATTACGAAATTAAATATCAAATTGCAATTATCGAAAATGAAAGATTGTCCAATGCAAATGAAATCCAGAATCCGTATACGAACGTATAAATTCCAAATTCACGAATATTCTGTCAAAATAGTATATCTAGACATCGACAATCCCTTTGTTCAATCTTCACACCAAGGCGAAACACTCTTACCAAGCCAACAAAGTTGCCAAATTCATAGCGACGTCCTAAATCGAATTCCCCTGCCACGCGAATTCAATTAATCGAAACGATCTGACACACGCTTTACAAGGAACAGCAATTCACGGAAATTCTCAGCTGTCTGCAGTTCCTGGTTGACCAACATGGTCGCTCGTTAGTCATCGTTGAAAGAGAATTCAACGTTTGGTCCCTCTTGTATCACCAAGTTATCCGATCTTGCCATTTCTCTTATCTTCCATCAAGAGTCTCTATCCTAAAATCTGACCGATCTTTTCGTACCATTTTCCCTTTCGTTCCTTTGTTTTTTTCCCAGAAACTCGCAAAGGAACAGTTTCCTTGGATTTCTTGCCAGTTACCGAACATTGAAATAGTCTGTCCGGGAATTAAGAAGATCAACGCTATTGCGAGAATGAGGCTATTTCGAGATAAACTGAACAGAAAACGCGAAAAAGGAGGGACGGTGTTCCATGTGGCCTGGCAGTTACGTCGAATGGAATTTCGCATAAAATTCGTGTTTACCGGGTAGGACACATGTTCGGGATACTTTGGTTGGATCTCATTTAGCAGGAGTTGTGGCACTGCTCGGTTCACGTGGCAATCACTCGGCTTTAATGGCGAAAACGTTTTGGTAGAAGAAGTTCCTCTTTCATGTGGTCGTTGGTTAATCAAACTCCCGACTGATTTTGTTTCTCTTTGTGCACGGCGCTCGGTATTGAAGAATTTTCCTTTGCTCGTAATTGCTTATGAAGTTGAGGAATGATGAAGCTTTTTGGAACGTGCAGGTCGTTATCGAAGAGCGAGATTTATTTCAGTAGTACGATATACGTATGACGCGACGAGGAACGAATTGCGGTTTTCGATTAATGTGAATCAGAAAGATAGTCAGATGTTGCGAATATTACACGTAATAGAAGGGAAGAAAAAGTAGAATGAAGCAAATGATTGAAGCTACTGAAATTTTTCTTCTTTCAAATAATAATTGAATTTCGCTAGTCTCTATTTCGTGGTATATTTAAAGTCAATCTGTAAAATCCGAGTTTGAATCTGCTACCCTTCGAAATTCACATCCTCGAATCATTCCGAAAACACCCCACGTATTCCCAAAAATAAACCTCGTTCCTCCCAAACCATCTCATCCCGAAAAAACCATCAATCTCGAACAAACCAATCCCCAAACCCAAAAATACAATCCTGCAACGTACCTCACCATACTGAAGGAAATACCGAGCGCAAAAAATTGACCTCGTGCCAAGCACAAGAAACGAAACCAGTGCTAGAATAAAATTCAACCCTTGCACCGTTTCTTCGTAAAAATCCCTTTGATCCTCCATCGAACCCACCCACGCGTCTCGGCGAGATCTCTCGTGGAGAATTTCCGGCGTGGCGAAAGTCTCGATTGAATTCTCTCAAATCAAGACCCCCTGTATCGCCGAAAATTCCTTCGATTCTCCACCCGAGAACCCACGCATCGTGACGAAGTCTCTCACATAGAGACCTCTCCCTCTCTGTTTCCCATTGATCCGTGAGATGGTGGAAAAATGTAGTTCCGCGGAAGCGCGTTATCCCGGAGATCGGACTGATCGCGGCGGCTTAAATCGCGGCCGGTCGGCTCTCTCGTTAATCCATTATTCAGCAAGCGGATCGGAAACTCGCGCGACTATGCAACGCGTAGTACGTGACGCGGTATCACAGTGAGAATGCGTAATAATTCGTCGGGATGGCGGTTGTATTGAACGAGGACGATCGATCAGCGCGGCGTTGGGAATCGGCTGGCGGCCGAGCAGCCTATCAATCCCGCGGGCGAGCGGAACGTGGAACGCGAGACGCTCCGCGCGCTGCTCGTCCGCAGCTACTTGTATGCACAGTTGCATTGCCTATTAATAATCTAAAACTAATTAATCTAGGAGGCTGTGTGAACATGTGGCTGAGAACGGAGGGAGCCACGGTGTTAATCGTCGGAGACAGCGTCTCCAGAGGACTCGTCCCTTGAGAGGCGTCGCGCGTCCAAGCTGCTGGAACCCTCGGGAACCTTGGCGAGCCTGCACGCGTGGATTATGGTACTCGAACGAAGATGAGAGCTGACGGGGAGAGCACGAGAGATAGACGTGGAACTTGGTCGAAGGTGGGATGAAGTTTCTTCGGAGTACCCGATAGGGGTGCCCCGTTTTTGCCAAGGGGAACTCGAGATAAATAATCTTCGGATGCTTTGAGAGTCTTTGTGGTCGTAATGAAGACTGAAGAGAGGATGTAATGGAACGTTTCTGGTCTCGTTCAGAGGCCTCGAGTACCATGGCTGCTGAAGCGCGCGACGTTAACACCGTGGCTCCTCGCGACTTTTGGAAAAATGAACATGACCGGCGTATAATGCATTAATGCCTCTGCGTTGTCGCAATTCAATGTATCAAAATGTACGATAGAGCACGCGCGAGTCGATCGGTTTGTTCGTGTCCTTTTCGATTGTCTATCGTCGAGTAAAAATGTCCATTATTCGGCGAATATGGAACGAAGTAAACGCGTGGATAAGAAGCTCGAAGAAATCGGTCGACTCGCGGGAGAAGATGTATCTACGGTTAGGATCGAAAAATTCTGCGGGAAGAATATATATGTATAGATAGATCTACCTAGAAATGTATAAATATGTACAAATAAGAAATGTAAATATACAGATAGTACGTTACTGGATAGAGATACTGTATTACTGAGGACTCAAGAAAACGCATGCAGTTCAGGGACTTCGATATAATACGCAAACACCTACATATATAGTTTCATATATATATATGTTTGCGCGTGTACGTGTGTGACAGAGTGTATATAAATAGAGAACTCTCTTAAGATGCGAAGCAACACAGGGATAATGTTTACGTACCCTCGGCGATTCAAATCTATATACTCGGAAAAATCGTCATGTGAAAAATGGGGTTAAAAGGAACGTACGTAACATACGATTACGTTTAGCCTGCGTGGACTTCTGAAACATTCTCAAAATCTTAGTTCCTCCCGATTCGCGAGACGGCTCGAACTTTCCGCGTGTCGAACAAGATCGGTCGATGTGTCGATCCCTTCGCGAGAATCTCTTTTCATTTTATTCCGTCCGTTGTTTCGTCGAGTTTCGCCATTCCGGAACGCGAAAGTTTCGCTCTCGAAACGGTTTTACGCTTTTTCCCTTTACGTTCGGCTTTCTCCGATTGTTATCCCGTTCTTTCGCGTCATCCGACGTTTCTCGCGCGTTCTGCTCTAGCTCGGAAGCGTGGAAAGCTCGGTCTTGCGATGGCGAAGCAGAAACCGGGCCCGACCGGTCCGACAGGATCCACCGTGAAATATCGAAATTCGGAAACGAGCTTTTAAAGTTCCACGATTTAACCGCCCGCGGCCAACCGACCACGTGTAATTGCGACTCGAATGAACCGGATTACGCGGACGTATTGCGTGTACCGCGAATTAGCTCGATTTCGTTCAGTTGCAATCCCTACGTGGATAAAAATACACGGGACACGGTTTCGGTTTCCGGAATACCGTCCGATCGAGATCGTTCGTTTATCACCGGTAATGTATTCTCGATGTTTCGCCGCTCATCATGCTCACTGCGAATTTTGATTATCGGATATTGTCCAATTAGAGATTACGCATGTTTGATTCCGGTTTCGTATAAATATCGAATATTTATGCAAACTGCGAAAATTTGCCAATTTCGGACAATGTGCGACAGTCTCTTTTTTCGTGGAATTTTGTTTTGGGAACAATAAAATTTTATTCTGCAAATGTAGAGGTTTAAACAATTCTAATTTTGAATGTATTACAGCGTGTGTATTAATTTTTCTGCTTCGAAATATTATTTCATTTGTGTATTATAATAACGGCATCGATAGTAAAATTGTAATAGCAGGACACAGAAAAATATTTAAGTCGAAACGATTATCATAATTTGTAATACAAATACCAATTTATCTATAGTAGAACTCGATAAATTTATTTGAAATATAACTAAGCATTGGTAAAATAAATTAAATATATAAATAACAATTTTTATATACTTGATATATATTCCACTAAATAAACTAATACTAAATACCACAATTTACCAAATTTGTTAAATATTCAAATCAAATCCCAGAACAAAATTCCATAGTACAAAAATTTTTGTGAATTGGAATTATTCGCGCAGAAAACGTGGCTTGTTCATGTCTGCCATTTCTTTTCCTCTATCTCTACCAATTACCAAAATAACGCTGTTTCTCGTACAACGGAGAGCGTATTGGGGGCAATATTTATGTGCTTCTACATAGTAAGCACTGGCCGTGGAAATATTAATCAGCGTAGTTTGGCCAGGCCGCGATAAAATCGAGCGATTCGTGGTGCACGATACGCGTACGACAACGGTGATTGGCTCGGAACAACCAAAAATATGTCCACCTTTATCGGCGTTTCCGGATGCGCGGGTTTTTACGTACGCTGCAACGATCACGGATTAAACGCGTACACGTGACACCGCGGATTTCACGGTGTAACTCGGCTCCCTTGGACCGGAACTCGGATCGCTTTTAAGAACGCTTTAATTCGCGCGATCGAGCTCCAAACTTCCGGCTTTAGCTCGAGGCATCGACGCGACTCGCTTTTCCACCATTTTATACCGTTCTACTTGTCAATTTATTTATTTTCCACGCGTTTTATCTCTCATTTCGCGATGTAGGTATCACGACGTGTCGCGAATTCGACATCCCCTTTAAGAACGCTTTAATTCGCGCGATCGAATTTTAAGTTTCACGTCTCGGCTCGATATATCGTCGTGGTTCGAAGATTCTTTTTCCATTCTTTACTTTTTGTCATTTTTTCCTCCTACATTTTCCTACGCTTTATTTTACATTTCGCGAATAGTTCGGGATGCCGCGAATACTTTAATGAAACGAACTTAACCGTTCAACGATCGAATTTCCGATCGCGGTGAAAACCGGACACGTATTTCTCCATTTTCTTTTTTTTTTTTCTTTTTTTATTACGCGAAGAAATTCATCGGATTTTTACTTTGCCCGCGAGATAATTAGGTTTGCCGATCGATTTATCGTGCGAGTACCAAATTACCTATGCAAATGCAGCACAAGATCGAGTTACCTGTTGTACATGAGAATGTCCGGCTTCCAAAGCCTGTTCGGTGTAATTCGCAGGTCCTTCACGCCTCCGTAGTCGGACTCGTTCCATTGGAGGTTGTAGTCCGTCCATTCCTGCAACAAAATCGAATTATTCCCGATGAGAAATTTTCATTATGATCTGCACAATAGTAGGAAGAACAATGGATAATAATAAAATAAAAAAAAATAGAGTATAATAACCCTCTGTAAATTTCAGGAAATAAATTGAATAAGAAACGGCAATTTCTTTTATTTCACTTAAAGAGAAAGACGCGATATCGATAATTGCAAAACTTTTCATAAAAATGTTAATTCGAAAAATGGTAAACACGATTTACAAGCATTCGACACTGGCTACTTTAACCAGCCTATAAAATATATATTCATGAAACATTTTGAGAAATATTTATCAGAAATAATCCTCATCTATATTGCACTGATTGTCTACACAAATGGGATTAATTTGAAATTTATGAACATAATCTATACCAAGGGCATAATACTATTATCTATTATTCGCACAGTGAATAGATATATATTGCGAGAAATGAGGTGGTTGGGAAAGTACAAATATGCACACGGAGTCTCTGATTAATAAATAAGTCATCTTTCATGTATTCTAAACCTTCGCATCTAAATTTTCACAATTCGTTTGAGCACGTTACTCTAACATAAATATTTTCTCCATCCGATCCTTTTAAACATGCTGTTGACGATCACTGGTTCTTCGGCACGTACTTGTGCAGATATTAGCCTAAACGCTTGGTTGGAATCCGAGTCTGTTTAATGACACTAATTTTTGTGAAACTGCTAAAACGTTTCCACATATTCACCTAAAGATAAACCTAAACATTAATTTTTTTTACAGCTCTCTGTAAAACCGCTAAAGTAAGTAAAAGCGCTATGCTGTACAATGCGCATTAAAGTTTAACAATAAATAAAGAAAGGAAAGAAATCGGAAGAGAAATATTCTGTCAGAAATAAAAAAATCTGTTACCGAGAATAATTTCTGCCAGTAGGAATATCAATTTCCCGTAGTCTGGCAAGGATAATGAAGCACGAAGAGTCACGGAAACTTCGTTCGAACATGAAATCGGTAAAATTAATTAATCCTCGTTAGACGGAAGATTAATTATTCGTGACGAGGTAGGGGGGACGATATCCTTCCCCGAGCGGCCTGCATAAAAGGCTGAGAGCGCGGAACGAATTCAAGCATGGCCGAATCGAATTCGCCAGGAACGACAACTATCGACCGTGAACCCTGTCGTTGAATTTGCTGAACTGCTCGCGCGAAACAGCGTGGAACCTTTCATCTTCCTTTGCCGTCGTTGTTGCCTCCGCAGCTGAAGAATGGCTCGCAAATGGCTAGGCTGAAAGCACGCGCGCGTTGCAATCCACAAAGCGGCGGATTCGAGGAGATAAATTTGCTAAGAGCTCTAGAACAGCGGAAATCGGTGCGGGCGAATTACGGTCGAACGACAACAAGACGCTTCAAAGAGCTCGGATAATTGTTATTGTTTCGGTCTTGAAAATATCGAGGAAACGCTGAATGCACCACTTTAAATGTAAATTGTCTAAACATCCCTCTTCTGCCTTTTGTACGTTTCGATTGGCACGTGAGAACTGAAACGAAACGCGATTAAAAATAACGCCAAGCCTAATTATATCTCCACTAATATAACGAAATCATAATTTCAATCGAATGTTTTTTGGTTACATATGACGTCTTCATAAAGAAAGATTGGTTAAATATAACACGACGATTTTCCTATTTTGAGGTTATGCAGGCTGAGTGCGGGAAAAAATTTAGATAGAATAATTAATTCGCTATTTTATATGAAATTTTTGTACACAAACTTATTTTATACGAGATCTAATAAAATTATCGAATTCAAAATTACAACTGGTAATACAGAGATTTTAATAGCAAATGCGTTTACCTCTTAAACGTAATGGCATATAATGGATACGTATAATCATTTCGTCTCGTTGCTAATAGAGCACGTGTCACGGTAACTACTTTCGTAGAATTTGTTTTTTCCTATGAGAAAGGAAATCATAGTTAATAATAACTTTTCACTCTGATAAGAAATTGGAAACTATGCGTTATTATAAATACTTGGTGGTAATATGACGATACGCTGACGAAATAAAATAAGAAGGTAACATAAATAAAATAATAAGCTAATCTCGATAATCTCGATCATCGATAAATTGCTTTTTCAACGAAAGAAAGCATAGTAGCATATAACACACAAGAAAAATTATTCATAGACTACAAACCTCGTTAAATATAAAAAGATGTGACATAAAGTTTCTCGTTGCGAAAAATTTCTAGCTCGCAACTTCCAACACGTCGATTCGTCGTCAGTCATTTACACTGTCTATTTGCACTGTTTCTAAGAAAACGAACTAGAACTCGATACTCCCGTGAGAAATCTCCACGGTCGAAACACATTATCACGGGAGAAGATCACTGTATAAAAATTTTCAAGGAAAAAGGAGGAGCACGACGAGAAGCAACAGCATCGGCCACGCCGAACCAATTTATCACGACTGCAGTGTTGTGCATTACCACGTGACGCGTCGCAACAGGCCTCTATCGATCGAAATAAAAAGCTGGAGACCCATCTCGCGGTGTTCCATCGTTAAATACTCGTGTACCACGGCGAATTGGATAAATCGCGGCGTTGCACGATCGATGCCTGCTCGGCCGGTAAGTCCTGGCGATATTTAACGTCAGATCGAGACGGCGTCAAAATGAAAACCGCAGCATTACCGGCACGGGCGAAGGAAACGGACACGAGCAAAAAGCACGAGCGGGCCGCGACCGGCAGTTGTGTATATTTAAGCGCAGCGACTTTCGAGGAATGCGCGACCTGGTTTTACGACGGCGGTGTGTAAGCTGCATAGAAAACCCGGTGTTTTATAATGTATACTTCAATTTCCGGGTCCGGACGGCCGAGTCCCGGCGTTTGCTCATTAGATTACGCGGCTGAATTGCACAAACGAGGAATTCAGAGGGTGAAAGTTCGCCTTGCCCGTTTGCGGGGGCGGAGGACGCGTCGTGTCTGCCTGGAGATTTTCAAGTTCCTTTCTCCGGCGATTCGACGGCTTCCTGTGAGCCATGGAAACGAGGCGTAACGAACGCTCTTTCGGCGTTCCCCGGTGAAATAAAATTTCGTCTCAACGGCTCACCGAGTGCTTTTTATTTGCTGCCAGCTGGAGCTTCCGGAAGGAGTTCTGCGTTTCCAGAGATTAAAGCTTCGCTTTCGCTTTTCCTTTTTCTTCACTTTTGTTTCTCCCTTTCTTTCCTCCCGTTTCTTCCTTCCTTTTTTCGATTTTAATTTTATTTCTTCCTCCGCCGGTTTTCGGTTCCTCGGTTCCTATTCCTCGAGGAACATCGAAGGACTTTAACGTTTGAATTACGTTCGAGGGAATTATGTTCCCTTTCCTCCCGAGGGATAGGAATATTAAAAGCTTATTCCGTTGGATAACTTTATCCCATTCTCCCTTTGCCGCAACTGTTTTCTGACTTATTGATGCGACGAGTGACTCGGAACGAAGGAATTTCTCGTCTTACGGCTTAATTTTAACGTGTCCGGTAACGATTACGGTCATTCTCTGGATTGCAGGAATTTTTTCAACCTTCCTCGAGGTCTTGTTCGCGTATCATAAGATGCACAGTTTCATCCTACGTGATTTATGTACCTCGTGCATGACCCTGCTGTACGATAGTTTTGTACATTGCCGCGTGCAAGATAGATGGTATTTTTCGTAGGTTCCCGTGAAGGGAATGAATAGAAAGCGTTTTCATATTTCATGATCTTTTGAACTTCGGTTATCGTAATAGAATTTGGTGATTGATCATTCTCCAGGCTTCGCAAGTTTACAATGCCGTTTACAAGGCGCAGATATAAACAGAAACTCCGGAAAGATTTATTATTTCCACGAAATATCGCGAAATAGAGGTGAATATTTTTGGAAGAATAAATAAATAAAATCATGGTCCGTAAAATCGTGGATTAAAATTATTCGAAAGCCTGATGTCGATCATGTGACATATCCACATTTCTCGTTCCAAGGACAGCCAGAAAACGTCGATTTTCAATTTAACAGTAAACCCTTGGTAAGCCCTATAGTAGATCCTCGTGTAGCCATGGCAGCGTAGGTAGCAACATTTAACGAAGTATAGTGTAATCCCCGTCTTACTTTAGAATCTCAATCCCTTCTTGATGTCCGTGCACACGCAGGACTTGTCAAAGGAGAACCATCGAAGGAGAAGGGAAAAGAAAGTGGCTAACAATATACAAGATTTGTCCCCGGTATCATCAAGTTTCTTTACACTTACCCTTATGCACGAATGCATATCTTAAAAGAGCACAAATCACTCTTGCCGGTAAAAAGAAATCTCTAATAAATACCTTATCGAGTAGAATCGAGACTAAAAATAAACCAAGTCTGATTAAATCTCCGTAATTTTCAAGACTATGATGATACTCCTTTCTAAATACGTTTAGAATAAACTTAAATCACAGATGATATATTTCTAAGAAATTTATCGAAAGGATAAATAAATAAATAAGCGAAGAAAGAACGTATCCAATGAATTTAACGAGGAGAGAGATTAATTGAAAGATATTTTCATAAGTTTTATTTTATGTCCTCAAACCTTTTCCTTTTTTATAAATAAATTCCTGGCTCCCTGTCTATAAAAAGTCCATAACTTTTATTTTTCATATTTATATTCTACACGAATTTGTATTTCTATTCGATTAAACGATTTTTCCACGTTGGTTCATGTATGAATATAATACGAAAGCATACCTATTTCTCTTTATCATTTTATTGTAAGCCTCGAAACCGCGATTGAGGGATACATCGTTTTTTTTAAATATTCGGAGACTCTGGTCTCAGGTGTTTCCTTCTTTTCGTATTATGCGATGAGAAATTTTACGGGAACACGACTAAACCTCGTGGTGGATGATTATAGGGAAAAATATTATAAGTTCGTGCACTACATTCCTGCGCAACGTAACTAAAGTTCGGAGCAGTATCGAACGACTTTCATTAAAGTTTGAGTTAAATGTATCCCTGCGTAACGAATGGAGGTCGAGCTGTGCTTTTTATCTAAAGAATTTCAGGGTAAATAGTCTTTCAACTAAAACCTAAGTTAATAGCGAAACCTGGTTAACAGAAAGTCTCTAAATTTTGAATACTTTATAAAACAGAACTGAAATTGCTAAATGAAAAATAGCAATAATTATTTTATTCACGAGCAATAAAACGGTCTATACATTATCTGCAGTAATAAAATATTGAATTTTATTCATTCCTCAAATCACGAAAACGATTTATTTTCATTTTATTCCCTGTAATTATTAATTACTTTTTTTTATTCAGAATTCGTTTCGTTTATTTGCAATAAAATTACCGATTCTGGAAGCGAATGCAAAGAAATTGCTGCCAGGTTTCTTCCTTGTAAGTTTAATGAAATTTGAGAAATGTTTTTAGTAATTCGAGATAAAAATCAGCGAGAAGGGACAATAGAAGCTGGTTGAGAAATTCGTGTAATATAGTAAGCTATAGTATTTCTTCCACCTCACGATACTTCTACGTTTACGAAGCATGTCGGTACTAAGGCTTGTGGATTATGTGGTCCTAGAAGTGATCAGGTAGCAATGTTACTATTCCCCTTGGAGGCTTGCTCGTCTACAGAAAGTGACCACGAACCGTAGCAAGCCAATGGTAAGGAAACTTACAAACATTGTGTTGCTTGCAGACAACTTTACTATACCGAATTCCCAAATCTGGTTCCAATATCAAAGCTTCTTCGGGACACTGATAAATTTATCCGTTGATTAATAATAAATTTCTGCTTCGATCGCAACAAATAAAGAAACAATCAGCGAATTACATTCTTTCCATGAAGTATTAATAATACAAACAGCGAAACACCTTGCTTTAACTAGAAACGTTATTTCCATCGCGATTTGCATTTTCCGTAATATTACTTTCTGTACATTTTCTAATGAAAAACCACAAGTCTTGAATTTCACGAGCGAACTGTTGAACTGTCCCAACATTTACATAACCCTCTCCAAACGCGAACTTTCGGTGTGTTTTCAGTCACCTCTGCGGTTCTCTTACCAAACTTAAATTTATTTTAAAAAATCACACGAATATTCGTTACAAATGATACCGAGATTCAAATATTTCTCTTATAAATCATTTTATTGTCTCATATTTGATACACGCCTATAATGACAATTATTTATTTATCTCTCGTTTAACTTGACTGAATATAAAATTGCTGCTTATCTTCGACATCGCATCGTCAAATAAAACATTTATAGTAATTGAATCAGATGTTACCGAACATTCTAATCAAAACAAAAATGCAAAATTTAGAAAAATGAATACAATTTTATTAATCCTGAATCTCAACCTTAAAATTTAATTTTGTTCGAACTATCATTAGTTTCTAGCGTTTTATAGTCATGGTAAATGTATTTACTTCTCAAGCAGGAATGGAGAAAAATATCTTTCAAACAATTTGAAATAAAGAAATTCGAGACTCCCCGAAGAAAAAGCGCTTTTGAATGGATTTCCATGCATTACAACCCAATCAGGGAACGGCTGACATTCTCCAGGGAAAAAGAGGTATATCTCAATGGGATTGGTCTCTGGAAATGCCCATCGTTCGAGCTGCAACGGATTGCCGCATCCATCTTCGGATGACCACAATAGTGGGTGTGTGCACTTGACCGGGTCCCTCACGTGCATTAATGCAACGCGTGCTTTCGGTTAAGACCGAGGCTAGATGGCGATCTTCACAGACCACAGTGTTATCCTGAATCTACATCGTTACGACCGTACTAATCTGAGGAACCTATACGACGAGACCTCGTTTTTCGGCAATGTCGGTTTCGACCAGATGCAATCGATACCGACACGACATCCTAGAAATGTTCCTAATCGAAACAGTGGTCATTATCATCGATGATCCCTGTAGGAAAATAAAAAGTCCCATCTGAGTGAAATTATCGAAACTTATTAACCTCAGCGAGCAATTTTTTGATTATTTCAATGATCGACTCAACTTTATCGAAACTTTTGAGCTAAGTATTGCAAATGGTATACAAATTCGAATATAAATAAAGATAAAGGAAACATTAAGAATTTTTATACATGTATAATTAACTAGGATGATTGTAAATAAAAATTGGATATCGAAATAGCTGAAGATAGTTCCTAATTCTTAAATATAAAATTCTATCGAATATCGATTCGTTTCGAATATCGCAACAGTGAGAAGAATTACTCTAATTACTCGAATTAATTCGTCGGGAATATCTTATTTTTCTTTTCGGGATAAAACGCGGAATGCGTGGAATTCGCCTAAAATTCCACGGGTCCGTAATGAAGTTCGCTTTAATAGACAATAGCATGTACATCTGAAACTCGAAATTCGAGTTAAAATTAATACGAACGGAGATTCGTAGATTTGGTGTTCCCGGCCGACAAAGGGGACGATGCCTTTGAAAACGCGTTTAATTCCAAGTCGATATCTTAATTAGGTCCCGAGATACGGGATTTCGTATTATTAAATCGTTTCGCATTATTAAATGCACGTGGTTGTTGAATGGCGGTCAAAATTCTGGGAAATACCGTGACCCAGTTTTTTGCATGAAAATACGCACGTTCCAGGTAAATAGCGGCTATAGTGGTGGTTGTAAAGAAAAACCGCTGACTCGGTGTCTGCCACTGACCAGCGCACAGGTGCGACGCTTAGGGTAGGTCAGTGAATGGGGGTGAGCGAGAGGTCCGATACAGCCGGGGGTGCATTATATGGAATTATGATTCGCTTTAAACGACGATATCTCGGTAAGGGAAAGTCGTATCTCCGTGGAACGAAAAGCAGATTAAAGAGAAAGGTTTACTGCTTCTGCCGACTCCACTGTTTATCCCCTGCAATCCTTCTATCGTATTATATCATTTTTTTAAAATAAGCACTTCGGCCAGTGTATGCCTCTGACGGGTTAATTTACGTTCGATATCAATTGTAATTACAACGTCCGTGTCGTTCAGCACACCGGGTGGAAGTTTGTTGTTAATAATTATTCGCGATACCGTTGATGCGATAATTACGATTTTACTATGCGTTATTTTATACGAAAACGCTGCGGGTAGCAAGTGAAACGTTTTAATTCCCCGCGTTTCGCGAATACATGAATTATCTAGGAACCGTATGTGAAACGAAACGATAAATTTTCGTGCGAATTGATTTATAGAAAAATTATAATCGAAACCATATTCCGAATAAATTCTCTGCAATGAATACTCTTAATTCGCGTTATGAAATAGGAGGATTTATCGCGCTGTTATTTCACCAGTTAAATACCTGTCGAATATACGATGATATCATGGTGTGTTCGTACAGTGAACGGTATGATGTGCAAATTGGTACATAACATCGTTCTAATACCAACTCGACAAAGGATACGTGTTACTGGAGACATGTTCACACCTATCTTGTCTTTGTTACACGCGATCAAATTGACTATTTTCTGCATTAACGAATCATTCGCGTCGCATAAACATCGCGTAAACATCAACGGGACTGGCTGGAACGATCATAATTTCCGCAGTTGCGAGGCTTGCGTCGATAATGAAAGGGAATTGCAATCGAGCGAACGTTCTAGGCCAGCTTCGCCCTATGAAACACGATCGATAATTGAATCTATGATCCCTGCTAGACGAAACCCCTTTTGGTCGAATGGTGGCTAGATCGATCAAAGTGGACGGTATAAAGATGAAGCTGGTCCTCTGCTGCGGGTTGTAAAAGTACTCGAATAGGTAATAGGCTCCTATTCGAGTGAAATATGCGATCTGACAATAAAATATTTTAGATCGGCGATATTATATCGGATACTCTATCGCGAATTTACTTCTATTTCTTTTCGTAAATCTTATCGGTATACGTATAATAAAATGTGCAATAATATGTTTCAGACACGGGAATTTTGAATCGGCTTAAAAGCTTCGAAACCACCGATTCGAGCTTCGTTATCGCGAAAAATTGAAGCATACCGTGTACGTATTAAAAATGGCAATCGATGAGGTAATTAACGGAAGATTAAATATCGCGCCGATCGGCCGATTAATTCCGAGCTTTCAGTTTGCGAACGATCCCAGGCAAACCTTGCTAAACCTACGCAACCTCGAACCCTCTCGATAACAAAGCCTCTTACGAAATAATCTATTATTTATCTATAATCTACGTGCTCATCCAGAGCGTAACGGTAGCACGCGTGTGACGATTTCCGGCGATTATCTCGTGGCTGAATAATCTATGCAGCGCTCGAGAGTCATCCAAACGTGCTAAACTCGGCTAAAAATCGCGATAGATCTTTTTTAAATTCCCCCTACAATAAACCACACATATATCGGCTTCCAATTTCCAAAATAATACTACCCTTGAACCGACACACCTACGAGTTTAAAAAATTCTAAAGAAAATTCGAAAAAGCAGCGTAGGTTTTCTTATTTTTTTTCCACGCTAGGTAAATCTTCCATGGATACTACGGTCCCTTGGGGGAAGGAAACGGGGTTATGTTGAATTTTACCAAGTAAAACCTGCAGGGTGGCCATCCTCGCGGCGCCGAGGGAGCGGCGGGAACTCGAAACGAACGAAACCGGTATTCTCGAGGAACGTGGAAAACTAACCGTGGACAAAACCATTTCCAATCTACAAATCCCGCGTACACTATGTCCGTGCTCGACCCGTTTTCCTCGCCATAAATAAAGAAAACAATCCGGTTGCCTTTAACATCACTATCGTGAGACTGGTAACAAACCAGCAGATCGACTCGTCGATAGAAATCTCGCAGGACGATTACGCGTCGCGACAGCGTGCTCAGAGGCAGGCAGAAATTATTGATCTTGTTAGGATAATTAGAATTATCGGGTTATGCGGCGAAGGAGATTGCCCTGGCACGGGCTAACTTGTGTGCAGCTTGGTTCAGGATAGATTACCGGCCGTCGGGTTTTGGGATGGGTTAGAACGCCCGGACATGCCGTATGTCGCTTGAATTGTTCATTTGACGCCACCCTCCTCTCTCTCTCGCTCTCTCCTTTGCCTACTCTCCGATATACGCCTGTGCATACGCGTACGTACGTCTCTCTCACCCTTCCAGGTCGTGGATTAAACGCATTCGGACGTGAAAGATCTCCGAAGTTCGTTAATTCGACAGAGACGGATAGAGGGACGGCTGGTTAGCTCGGTCGCGAGTCGTGGAATCCGCGATAGCAGGTCTTCCTGGTTCATGCGATCGATTGCGCGCGTCGATGACAATGAAACTTTATTGGAATCCGAACGGGGAGCGGCGAGGCTCGGCTTATAGATTTTGTTCGAGACAAAATTAGTTTTCTTCAGTTTTCCCGCGAGCACGGCCTGCCGCCGCTTTATTGCGCCGGTGTTTTGACGAGAATTCGTAAGGGAGGTTTTCGGAATGCGTCGCGCGAGGCAGACACCGGGGGTTGGTATTGGAATAGTTCGGGGATGGGAAATGAAATGGAAGAGGGGTGGGTTTGCGAGCTGATGCGTGGACGAGACGAGTGCTTTCCGCTGAGTTTTAAGGCGACAGGTAAGAGTTTCAAGACTCGGATGTGGGTGGCTCGAGTGTGGGTGGGGAGAATTTTTCGGGGGGTTGTTTTTGCGGAATTGGTTCTAGGAGTGCCGTGACGCGAGTGTTGATATGTAATGTTGGGATACTTGTTTCCTGCGCGAGAGGATAATCTTGGGGTTGGAGTGTTCTGCGATTGTCATGGGAAGCAGTCGGTTGGGGAGTGCGAGCTGAGAGAGTGATTAGTGCGAGACAAGGAGTGACAGTCTGGATTGGTCGCAATTATTAACTCCACATGTCGATGTTACGGTCATTTTTCGTAAAATATGTCTGATAATTGTTCCTTACCGACCAATTTCCTCGCAGTTATCTAGGTCGCTGATTAAACTGATAGTTCGACAGATAGAGATAGAGATACTGGTACTAGGTACGATAATATCTGATATTTTATANTTTATATGTGCAGCATATGTAAGATATCAATATGACAAAAGAAAAAATGAAAAATATAATAATATAATACATACGATAATATCTGGTATTTTATATGTGCAGCATATGTAAGATATCAATATGACAAAAGAAAAAATGAAAAATATAATAATATAATACATACGATAATATCTGGTATTTTATATGTGCAGCATATGTAAGATATCAATATGACAAAAGAAAAAATGAAAAATATAATAATATAATACATACGATAATATCTGGTATTTTATATGTGCAGCATATGTAAGATATCAATATGACAAAAGAAAAAATGAAAAATATAATAATATAATACATACGATAATATCTGGTATTTTATATGTGCAGCATATGTAAGATATCAATATGACAAAAGAAAAAATGAAAAATATAATAATATAATACATACGATAATATCTGGTATTTTATATGTGCAGCATATTTAAGATATCTGATATGACAAAAGAGAAAGTGAAAAATATAATCGTTCGTGTACTAAAAAATTATTCGGAATTAATTGATAATTGCTGAAACGATTAATAATTCTTCGACTGAAATCTACCAACAGGATTATAATATTGGTATGTTCATTTATATAAATGATATATTTCTGTTTGGTAAATGATTTTTGACAGATGATTTAACGTAGTTCCAGAGTATCGTGTATTTGCACGACACATTTATACATAATCCGATTATTGCAACACCATAACAATACAAGCGCATGCGGCACGGAATCGACTTGCGTCGATGGCGCGTTAATTAGATTACAAAAGAAAATTTCGAGCGATAAACCCGAGGTAATATTAATACTCGAGAAACATTTACAGAGAAATGAAACCTTTTACTGCAATGGAGTTAAGATACTTATATGAATAATTACAATGCGGATTTGCGTAATTTGCCAGCTTAAACTCCGCTTGACCAAGCTTAATCGCCATATTCGTGTAAAGCAAATTTGATTAATCTCGATAATCAATAATTAAATAGCACAACAACGCGCAGTAGTTAGTATTAAGCGCAGATCGTACTTCTACCATGCGTAATTCGTAGCTTTCAAATGTACAATCGTCTTAAATTTAAAAAAAATATACAAAAATATACGACAATAAAGTTTCGAAAGTTTTGATCAATCATTCGTAGCTTTCAGCGAAATCTGATTGGCCTAAGCTGGCAGCAGGGCGTTTAAATATTAATAGAATTTAATTCCTCTTTCATTTACATTAATTCTTTCCCTGTGCTCTGATTGTTCGCCTCGTGTTACCAATTACGCTAATTGCACCAGCAGCGACGTGAAAACCTCGATTGGGATATTCTCCGATAAATTCGACGCGTATTGATAGGGATTAATGTCGACTGCATAAAGTACCATTAATAGCCAGATTTATTGACATTTCATTTCCGCACTGGGCGTTACCCTTTTCTTCAAAGTACAGATTCATATTTATAACCATAAGGGCATATGCTGCTATCGATTCTATCATTTTTAACTTTTATCGACATTACACTAATCAATTTTTATTTCAATTATTTCTCAAACCTGTTAGCTAATTTGTCACAAAAATAATGGCAAAGGAGAGAGGAAATGATACTAAAAATAATAATTCTCTGTAAGGATTGATAGAAACCATATTGAACAATAACTTTGTAATGATCTAATATCACTGTGAATCAGAAATATTTCTGATATAGTAGATGTAACATAGTCAAATTTAATATATTATTATAAGGTGAAATGAAATTGAATTCCAAATTCGTGTTCGAGAATATCCTGTATCCGATTTCCTTCTTCGCTAGGCTTTATGGCGAATTGAAATCCTGCAGCTAAACAGAAATATCGTTGAACGACCGAAGACCAGTTCTTCTTCTTCTAATTAAAGTAACGTACCGACAGAAATAGCTGGATCCATTTCGTTGGAACAAAGCCGTTGAAAAGAAACGATAACGACCTGGTCGCAATACCATTGTTGCAGAGCTAACACGGAGAAACGATTCTCTGGAGCCATTTTAAGGTCATCGGAAAGCTTCTACCACGATCTCCACGATTCCTCTACTTTTTTAATTATTCGCATCACATTCGACCAGCTATTTCCTTTCAATCCACCGAACTTCGTTTAAAGGATCGGCATGAAGGTGATAGCCTTATTGAAATTTCCCGGCTATCGTTTCGAGTTGAAATGACGCGTTCAAACTAAAATACTGGGATCGTTGCACGAATATACATTGTTACGAGTCGAGTTATTTCGAATTTATACATCGAATCGTGTCTATGATTGAAAGGAAAAATTGGATGATGCTTTCACGTCACGATTTTAACAAATTTTAGTTCATTTATTAACTGAGTTTCAAAACGTCCGATTTGTGTGTTTGTCAAAGGAAGAAAAATGTTTTTTTGTGCTACAATTTTCTACTATAGATAATGGGACTACTATAGGAACAAAATAATACAAATTTCGGATAGGTCCAGGTGTCGGTGAAGTAATTCTTGCAAATGGAGGAAATTATTATTCCGTATAGGAAAGAGATACGAATATGAATCCAATTTTATATTATAGCTAATGGGCTCTGCTATCGGGAAAAAATAATAGAAATTTCGAAAAAGGTTAGGCCTTACCGAAATAATTTTTGGAATTAGAAAAAGTTACTTCTTCGTGTCGGAAAGAGACACGAGAAGGATTCAACGACGTGGTGAGAGTAGTAGAGTGGGAATTATTAATCTTAAGCATGAATATTAGTGGTGTGAGTCCTGAAAGACCCCATTACCGTTTTCTACGGGACGGTATTTAGTGGATTAATAAAGTGTCGGTATAGTCGCTTTAATTTCTATCGCTCAAAGTTAGATTAGGGTATCTTTCTTCGAGACCTGGTAATTGATATCGTTTTCCAAAACTAATTTTTCTGGAAAACAATGCCAAGTTAAGAGCTACGTACCAAGATCGAAATATTAATAATAAAATAGCTGTAAATTAGTAATAAGTTCGCTATAAATTAGTTATTAACTAGTCGTTAATTAGATATAAGTCAGTAACAAGGTAGCAATAAGTTAGTGATAAGTTAGTAATAAGTAAGCGTTATTTTTGAAATTAAGGATAAAAGTTCAAGTCGGCCAGCGCCATCTATAATTTCGGACTGGAGTCTCGGAAAAGTAACAGGAATACAGAATGTACGAGGAAGTAGTTGAAAACTTCACGTGACAGACAAGGACAAATATTGGTTACAAAAGGACAGAGACCCTTCAGCCGTGAAAATGATCAAATAACTCGATTTCTGGGATTAATTTGTGAATTTTTATAGGCACATCACAAAGCTGGAGTTTTGAGCAACATTCTAATATCAGTTTTCTACATAATTCGATGCTTATCAGTTTGTTATTAATAATTATTTGGAGGCGTCCTAATATAATTGATGTCTGGCCTATTATAATTTTTTCCTTCTTCCTCTGCCTAATATAATTTTATTTCTGGGAAAAAAAGTCCAATTAAAGTTATAACAATAATGGATTTCTTTTTCTCAGTCTAAATAATGGACTTCCTTTCCTCCAACCTAATATAATTTAATATTGGGGATATAAAGAAATATATTCATTTTTTAAATATGGAATTTTAAATGGTGGAATAAAAAGTCTCGGTGAAATGGCGAAGAAAAGGTGAAGAAAATGGGGAAAAAGAGAACGTGTATGTACAAGCGTAATCGAGTTAGTAAAGAATCAGAGTCAGAATCACTTGAAACTTGCTAGTTCGAAGTTAGGGGTTGAAAGCGGTGGTTGAAGACAGTTATAATATCGATCATGGTCACTGAAATAGTTTCAGAGAACTACTGTTACCTACGCCTGGCATAGCGAACCTAAATCAGTGGAACATAGATTTCGGTCGGAATAATCGCTGATCTATACTACTGCATTCACGGAAATGTAATATATTTCTTGAAATAATCATAAACTGATAAAACCATCGTCAATAATAAATCAATATCATCGGCGACTTAGTGCGTAACCTTAAATTTACAATGAAAATAAACAAATTACGGATTTATAAAGAAAAAAAGAAGGATCAACTGTATTTTGAAATTGTTCTTAACTATGAATCATCGAATACGATTTATCACTAGGAATACCAAAGAGATCAAAATGATTTTCTTTACACATTTTATTTTTACAATTGTCGAAAACATGCAGTTATTACTTTTAGCAAAATTAATATTGATTTATATTCAAATGTGTTCGTAATTATGTATGCTCTTTTATTTTCATTGTACAGGTTTAATTATCATCGATAACGAATATCATATTTAAATACTCGTTACGGATCAGCAGTTCTATGGTTAAATCATATGATTCATCGATTTTATATACCCCATAAAATGAGCCAACGAGTAAAATTTCATATTAACAAGTTTCCCATACAAACCACAGCTGTTCCCTGTCTCGCTTGAATCTACCTGCGGTAGAACCCTTTCAAAAATGCAGAAGGAGGTAGAGGTACGATGAAATCACGCGCGAAACAAATCGCGGGTCCATTTAGGGGGTAAACAATGGCGGACAAAATGGAGGACTCGATTCAGCTGCGAAAGAGCGTCGTGTCTCTTATTTCCGTTATTTATCGTGCAACACAGGCGCGTTTATTCCGGAGATAAACGATCGTTCGTCGTCTCTCTTTCGATTCGCAACACCTGCGACCGATGTTTAACCGGTAATGCCGCCGATAGCGCGAACCCAGCTCGCTCTGTTGAATTTCTCCGTGGCAATACGCGCGAATCCCGGCGTTAATTGCGCGCGAATCATAACCAACGTACCGTGAATTCTTCAACGTATCGATGTGTGCATCGTTGCCGCACGGTACACGACCGATATCGTTCGCTTAGACGCCGATATTTGGCGGACGGATCATGCCTCGGCTGACTCAGCCTCGCGAAAATCACTCTGGCCCGCACAGCGTGTGTCGTCGCTCGCTGATCCACAGGAATATCCAAGTCGAATATCGAACGCCGGGTATCAGACACGGGATAACAGACATTTATGGTTTATGGTGGTCAGTGAATTATTCGAGTCTCACGGGTTTGGTCCTTTGTGCTGTTCTCAAACGTGTGGATAATACGTTTTCGAGGTGTATCTGTCACGACGGTGTCAATTTTCATTCCTCAGGTATCTCTGTTTGAAATCATGAATGTTCGGTTAAATTTCAGAATGGTGGGGGGATATAAGACTTGTTTTTACTCATTTTTATTCCGACTTGTTTTGCAATTCAGTTGAGGAAGAAATTGAATTATTCGAACCACGAGTTTCACAGGTTTCATCCTTAGATCTTTTGTGCTGTTGTGTTTTTCACGACGGTATCAATTTTCATTCCTCAGGTATCTCTGTTTAAAATCCTGAATATTCGGTTAAATTTCAGAATTTTTCGGGGGATGTAAGACTTATTTTCACTCATTTTTATTCCTTCTTTTTTTGCAATTCAGTTGAGAACGGAATTGAATTATTCGAACCACGAGTTTCACAGGTTTCATCCTTAGATCTTTTGTGCTGTTGTGTTTTTCATGACGGTATCAATTTTCATTCCTCAGGTATCTCTGTTTGAAATCATGAATGTTCGGTTAAATTTCAGAATGTTGGGAGGATATAAGACTTGTTTTTACTCATTTTTATTCCGTCTTGTTTTGCAATTCAGTTGAGGAAGAAATTGAATTATTCGAACCACGAGTTTCACAGGTTTCATCCTTTGATCTTTTGTGCTGTTGTGTTGCGAGTTGTGTTTTTCACGACGGTATCAATTTTCATTCCTCAGGTATCCCTGTTTAAAATCCTGAATATTCGGTTAAATTTCAGAATTTTTCGGAGAATGTAAGACTTTTTTTTACTCATTTCTATTCCTTCTTTTTTTGCAATTCAGTTGAGGACGGAATTGAATTATTCGAACCACGAGTTTCACGGGTTTGATCCTTTGTGCTGTTCTCGAGCGCGTGGATAATACGATTTCGGAGGTGTATCTGTCACAACGATGTCAATTTTTATTCGTCAGGTAACTCTGTTTAAAATCCCGAATATTCGGTTAAACTGCAGGATTTTTTAGGGGAAATAAGGCTTATTTTCACTCATTTTTATTCCTCCTTTTTTGCAATTCAGTTGAGGAAGGAATTGAATTATTCGAACCACGAGTTTCACAGGTTTCATCCTTAGATCTTTTGTGCTGTTGCGTTGCGAGTTGCGTTTTTCACGACGATATCAATTTTCATTCCTCAGGTATCCTTGTTTAAAATCCTGAATATTCGGTTAAATTTCAAAATTTTTTGTGGGATATAAGACTTGTTTTCACGATCATCAATTTTTATTCCTTCTTGAAACGGTGGATACGTTGATCGAGTATTACGCAATTTAGTTTAGAAATTTAATATATTTAAAATTCGTTGCATTAGGATATATCGTGATGTAATTTATGGTGTGTCTATAAACATCTGGTTCAAAGTGTACATCTTCCCTCGATATTTTATGTATCCGGCTCCTAAACTGATACACGTATATACCTAGCGATTTCCATAAAAAGACACGGAGGATTTGGAACCGAAGAAACACGGGCCCTTCCCTGTATATTTGAAAATTATGTTATATATTATACTATATAGCTACAACAATATCAACGTAAATTCTACACAAAATAATACAATATAATAATTCCTATCAGTTTCTACGAATACCTGCTGCACATCGGGTGCACAATGGAGTATTCTAATCCAACGAGAGAAAATAAAAAATAAAAATATAAAATTATACGATTCACGCGAATCAGATGTTCTCGAACGAGGTCATCCACGTAGATCTCCTCAATCGGCATTCTGTAGAATTCATAGGGTCGCGATGCCGCTATTTCGCATGTAAAACGCACGTGAGCGGAAATGGGTGTCACGAGCATACGTTTGCTCGGTCATGAACCTCATGGTACACTTCCATCGCGTATATAAAAATTGCATATTTGAAGAACGGTAGAGGCGAGATAAAGCGTGGCTCGAGGAGTGAGACATCCAGCAAAGGGCACCCATGGCATAAGGAAACTTCGATAATAAAGAGTAAATCTCAGGGATGCAACGTCCGACCCGTTTTTCATTCGGTAAACGTTTCCATTTTTCGAGTAGTTTCGTTGCTATAGTCACCTGCCTTGCGAGCCAGTAAAATTTTTCCTGCATCGACTGTCAATTCGTTTGAACTCTACCTTTGATCTCTGAAAAGTATTCGCTTTCTCGTTAATCCTCTATTTTCCTTCTCTCTTTTCCATTTCCTCCGTTTTTAAAAAACATTCGTTATTTAATTAAATAAAAATTGAGCAGAAATTGAATAAAAATAAAGGCATATCCTCCTGACGTTTGACGTGTTATAGCTATTCCGTTCATTCGTGTCGTATTCCACCAAGCAAATTGGAATATTAATAAAACGGTTCAGTTGGTTAAAACTTTGGCGAATGACGTTGGCGATGAATCATTATTCTTATAGGGTTACTTTCGTCTAATTGTTATTCCCAAAGGTAACATTCGTAAACATACACTCTAGACTGTAAATTCGAAATTAGTTTGTCAGTTTGACTGATTCTGTAGTTGATCGATGGCTGAACTCTGTCATTATCTAGTAAACACCTAAAATTCTCTGAGAACTACACGATTAATATATTTGATACGCCAAGGCTTAAATTAACTCAGTTTAATCGCGAAACTCTGGCATATTTCGCAACAACATTATATTTCAGTCATCACCGATTTAAATTAGGCAAACAATGGCAAGTAGGTGCGTTCAATTAAATATTAGCGTTGCCAACTCGCAATTCACCAGTTCATCATACTGATTTAGCGGCAATAAAACGTTTAAGTAATTTAATAATTGATATCTGAATAATCGTCTGCCATTAGATTTTATCTCCATTCAAATCCGTGCACTAAAATCGTAAATATGTATTATTATACTTTTTTCATAATATTTATCTTCTTTGAATTCATTTAAAATTATTTCCTATAATTCGATATAGATTCAATTTAAATAATTTTAAAATTTGTCGTTCCTTCTTTATTATATAAATTTTTAAAATATCTTTTAATCATTATTTTACACAATTCAATCAATATGTTCCCTTAAAAATAAAATTCCTATTTTATATACGATACGTTATAGCAAGAAAGAGAATTATTACACCGAAGCGGAATATTATTTATTATGATCGAGGAGAAATTGGTATTATCATCTCTAAAATGAAAGTTCGGCTAATGAGCTCTCGTGGCTATCCAACAGACGCGCTTGGGAATATCAATTACGATCTCATTTAACCTTCTCCCGTTATCAATTTGAACGCCAGGCTACCGGTTTCCAGGGCCAAAGAAATTTAAAAAAAAACTGCGCTTCAACCATTAGGCCAAAGTACAAAAAGAAGGCTCCAAAAGACTCCGATTCCGAATGTGGGCTAATGACTCATCGAAATTGCATTTTGCCTAATCGCGTCTCGTCTTCCATTCATCATACGAAATTCGTTTCTGAAGGCAGAGTCCTTAGAAATTCGCAAAAAATTATCAACTCCAGAGATGCGAATCTCTTCGTTAATTTCGAGGTTAGACAAATGACCATTCGATCATAAGATCATTCGATATCGTCAGAATTAAGGAATAACAATCGTTGGAAAAATAATTACACAGTCACTATAATTAATTGAAATAAAAGCACAGCCAATGACAAAGGAACGACAATCTTTGGAAAAATAATAACATAGTCACTGTATAATAAATTGAAATAAAAGTACAGCTAGTGACTAAATTACACTCGGAAAATCCCTTAATATTTCTCGCTTATTTTCGCGAAATGTACCCAAAATATTCGAAAGGCTATTAAATGACACCGCTGTAATCCGTGCCAGTCGATGACCCAATTAATCCCTCGTTTTCGCCGGGTTTACCGAAACATTTTTCTCCATGCACCTTCGACGTATAAAATTCATAAATAATTCCCGGCGTTCTGTGTACTCCTGTGTACCTTTGTTAGAGAAGCTACGACCCTGTAATTCCGCATGAAGTATACGCGCATAATGTTGATGTTGATATTCGCCTGTGCAAATGTACGATGTGCAAACAAGCAGGGACGAGTGCAATCTGCGTTATAACAGTCGCAGACGTTCCGTCCTGCTGTTAATTATAATTTTTTAGCAGCGGTATCTTTGAAGGTTCGTCCACGTAAATTAAAAGAGAAATAACACGGTCTGCCGCATCATTTGCATCCGCTCCCACGGGTTATATTCGAAAAGCGATTGTGATAGCCTTGAATGAAGTCCGAAAGCGAGGTATGCATCTGCTGATAGAGAGACATTCGTCGTTCATTTTGTTTCGTACGTTCATGCATCACCAGTTGATTCCTGATAATCAACAGGCGTTCGAGCACGAGCTAACGCACCGCGCTTTGATTCCTATTCGCGAAAGAAGAGAGGGGAACGCGGTGTAATTTTTAATTTCCCAGGAAATTCAATATCTCTGTAAATCGACGCGAGCAAGCCCGGCTGAAATTGCAAATGAAAACGTTGCAAAAATCCGCCCTCCGCGCGCGTGGCGAAATAAATTCCAGAAAGGAAAGAATTTCAATCTGGAAGTTAAATTCGTCGGAAAATTAAATACACTCTGAAAATTCCTCGCGAGTGTCCATTCTCGATTTTAACTCCTTTCCTAACGTTCGCCGGCGAGCCGCTAACGCGTCCTGCGACACGGTTTAAAGTACACGTAACAACTTTCGCATTTTGAGCGCGGTTTACACGCGGCGTTTAATAAACCACGAGTTAAATTATCCGATTAAAATTTCACCCCGCTGGGGCACTAACCGCCTACTAGCTCGCAGCGTAATTACAAACAGATCAGAAATCAACGATTTCCATAATTAACTCCGGCGTTGGCCGACGGTTTTCAACTCGATTTAGCCACTTCTGAGCGTCGTAATCTTTCGAATATCATCGCAATTGGCGCTTATCCGTCCAAGTTGTAATCTTCTTATTCTCCCTCTTGCTTCGTCTTGTCGATGAACGTTGATCCCCGTTGCGAGGAAACGGAATGCTACGAAGGTGTAATTGGGAAACACCAACAGCTATCAGCCAGCGAAATCGGGAGCCGCGAGGAACAGTGCTTCCGAGCAGCGAAGTCAAGTGGTTAATTAACTTCCAGGCAACGAAGTAACTTCGAGACGTCGCCAGCTCACCGACAACTACAAAATATTCATTGTTTTCGAGTAACTTCGACACGATTCGGGATGCCCGAATGCGAGAATGCGGGTCCAGACTTTCTTCGCGAGTTCTTCTTCACTTCGGAATCCTTCCTCCGCGGAAGAAGAGTCTAATTTCTCGAAGCTTAATAACAATGAGTAGTATCGCTTCGCTGTGCTTCGATGCGATGCAGATTTCAAAAAGAAATTCGAGAAGCGTTAATTAAGTCACGTAGACAGTAATTATTCCCGAATTGTTGGACTCGTTATACTTTAGCGGTAGACATTAATAACAGGTTATCGAATAAGTTACAATAACTTCCTTTCAAAATTTCAACTGTTACAATCGTGTCTTACAATCCTTCGGAAGTTTTCAATTATTACGACTTCAACCATTATTCGATCTTCGATATGAAACTATGAAACGCTGTTGCTCGTCGTCGCTCTGTCAACGTTTCGAAAATTCGCAAGATACCATGGTTTCTTAGAAACTCGTGCTCGGACGAGAAGAAAAGAATAATAGAGAGATTTTCAGGATAGACGGGTCGAAGATCGCGATCTTGTTAAGACCCGTGTCCGGTGGAGAGGAAAAATGGAGAGACCAGGACCTGTCAGGACCTGGGACCAGCACGGATCAGCGGAGATCAGCCGGAGCCTGAAACGACCTGAGCCGATATCCATCGGTCGATTAGGCACCGAATGAATTTTTAACCAAATCCGTGGTATTTCATTCCCGCATCAGACTGGACGCACTTGAAACCGTTGTCGGTTAACCAGCGATTTATCCAGCTGAATCCACAAATGGTGGCCGGCGCTTGCCAAATAGATGCTGCTACGCGCTCTCAATGGTTCCCTTTGAGCGTGATTTAGGCAGGCGCAGGTAAAGTGGCTAAAGGTTAAATACACATATCATTTCGTATTAAAATACACCGATTTCCTGCAATTCAGGCTCCGCCTTTGAGCCAGATCGGTCGTTTAGGCTCGGTCTCGTTTAAAGAGGGCTGCGACTTCACTGGTAATTGCATTCGGCGAACAGCGTCCCGATCATTCGATCGTTTACACCGGCAGGGATTCGGTGGATCACGGTTGATGGCTTTTCGAGAACAAGTTGGATCAGAGAGATCTGCTACCAAGGAGCTTCGAGAGTTTGGGTGACGGATCGAAGACGCTTTTGACACTTTGTTGAACCTCTTCAGAGTGGAATTTTAAGAGAATTTCAGTCGTTTATAGGGATATACGTGTATATCTTGAACTTCTAGTGATAAATTTGGAGAGAATGGTGGAATTAAAAAGATAGAAAACAAAGTTAGGGGAACATTTGAGTCCATGATAGATCTTTGAACCGAAAAGTACGTTCGTGAAAATAAATTTACGATACGTTACCAAAGTTGTGGTAGTTAGAGTAGAAAAATATTAGAGCTGTTAACTGAAACGTCAGTACAGAGAAGACTTAAAAGTTTATTCACCTCCGTCAGCGGATTATTTCACAGTGGAGGAAAGTAATGATGAAGCGAGCATTATTTTTAAAACTCATATCGAGATTTTTCTGATTTGTAACAAATAAAAAGCGAAGTTCCTGAAAGTAAGTTCAGATTTCGATATATCGAACACTAACCAACCGATGCAATGAAATCGCGAAATTTATGTCATCAAAGTTTGAAAATACGTATTTTTTTTCTAACACGAATTTGCTACACAGAAGTAACGTTGACAGGACGATAAAATACATAACAGTATGGAAAAAACATTTGGAACAGTCTCATTATTCGAAATCTGAGTACGAATGTCTTTTTAATCTAATGTAGTTAAAAAAAAAGCTCTCCCTTAATTTTTATGACGAAAATGTCTTCCAACGTTTGTATTTTACGCGCAATAATTCATTCTGGCAAAAAATACAGTGGAATTATTTTTCTTGAAAAATAACTGCGTTCAAGTTAAATAAACGTTGCGTACAATAGAAATTGCATCAAATCCGATATTATTATTTCAGAGCGAACCATGCTCTTCCGTGTAATCTAATCGAATATTACGAATATAACGTAATCGGGGAATCGAATTTATTTCCCAATTACTTTACCCGCCGTCATTTGCCTGTAATATTTACAGACAGGCTGAATCAATAATGTCCTCGACGAACATTGTATTTGACATATAGAGATTAAATTGTTAATTGCGATGTAATTATGCCGCTTAAAATACAAATCAATTATTTCGTAATGTTGGAAACGATCGTTTTCAAGTGCAACAGTTGGAAATGCAGGAATATTATAATCACCGATTACATTATCCAACAAAAACCCGGGCCGTTTGTTCAGGCAACAAAAGACTCCATTACCACCTCTTACTTTACCCCGTTCCGTCGTAAAATTCCTCACTTAAAATTCCACGGAAATTCCACTCGTTATTTCCCCAAACAATCTCTCACATCCACCGCAAACTCCGTCCAAACTCCGTCCAAACTTTGTCCAAATTAAAGCGTAAAAACTGCCGAACTGCTGGGAATCACGTCTGTCCACTCGCGTCCATATTTCTCGTAATTGATCGAGAAACGAGGGAGACCAGGCTGAGGGGGTGGTGGGTTGAGAAAAGAAAGCGAAATAGCTCATAATTCCCGGTAAAAGCTCGAGGCCGGATCGCTGAGGTCGGTGAAAAAGTTGAAAGATGCCGGGGAAAATCGGTAAGTGAAATTCAGTGTAGACCGCTTTAATTCAGACGCCGTCTCTAGGAATCCTCGGCATTGATGTCCGCGAATTTATCGGCGGCTTCGAAAAATTGATTCCACCCTTCAGCAGCCGCAGCTCATCCCTCTGGTTCACGGTGAATTACAGCTTTTTCAACGGAACAAATATTTGACGGATTCATCCCGCTCCGTTTTAAGTAATCATTATTCCTTTCTGCACGCGAGCGAAACGGGGACCTCTCATTTCCCGGACACATTGTTTCCTCAGGAAGGTAGTTTGCTAGACCGGAAATAGATCTCGGTTATCGCCGTGTTTATCCACGCGAACGCAAACTTTCCGACTTATATCTTCTCTGTTCCTTGGGAAAATTCGGCAGATTTTTTTACATTTCATCTCGCGCCAGGTTTTTCTCCACCAGTCGAGAAATTTCATACAGCAACCGTGTATCGGAGATAAATTGAATTCGGAGTGCGATACGAGAGTTGCTTGTGAATTTCCCTGTTTACGCGTTTCCTTAAATATCGTTTTTATCGGAAATTCTTCGCTCGAAGGAAATATATTCCCCTTTCCACTCTCGTGCGCGAGAATTTCAGCATTGCCGGATTTGTATCTCAAATATCGCGGTATAGAAAATTGGATATCGTAGAATATTTACATACGAGTTTCCACGATGACAATTGGCGCCTGTTTTTTCGTGAAAAATTCGTCATTCGTTGGAACGATTGCCGCGAAAAGATCAGCAGAGAGCCTTCGCGCATTGTCGCGAAAGAATGAACCGTTGTTTGCAATTTGTTTTTCCATTACAATCTTCGGCGATTACGTTCGAACGGGAGAATGCAGAGAAATTGGAATACCGCAACGGGAAATGAAATGAAAATGTATTTAACGCCGGTGAAAACCGATGGAAATTACAATCCTGCTCTAGAAACGTTCGTTCGAGCATCCGCATTCGGCCGGAAACGAAAACCACCCTGCAAATAACGAAATAGATCGAACGAATGAAAAATTGCTCGCGCGTGAACTGAAAGAACCTGTAGCGTGTGTGAAAGTAGCATCGGTGCATAAGGAACCTCTCGCTCGGGTTGCTTGAAAAAAGAGAAGAGAAAACGAGAGAAACGCGAAGTAATGCAATTTCATACAACAACAATTTCATGGTAATACTACGAATCATCGATCGAGAGAGCTTTCAGCGCGTAACCTGGTCTTCATCCTCTTATTTAGCACGACACTTAAGATTTGCGCGGTCTGAAAATCATCATCGTTAGGAAGTTGGCGAGCCCTCAAGCTGAGCCGCCATTTCCTTAATCTGTTAATACTATCGGAACAAGAGCGGTGCACTGTTATCACAAGATTGTAGCATCTAGTGACGCTAATGTACGTGCTTCGTAACTGATAACACAGTCCTCCCACCTATGCGATCTTATAATTACAAATCCTATACCTTACGCAATCCATATCGCAATACACTTGCAGGAAAAGACACCGAGTGACAACTTTTTCGAAATACCAGAAACGCGTTTAATTATGATTTACAATACAATTTTTAGCACTGTTATTCTAAAAACGAGTTAGAGCAGAAAAATATTGAAAAATAATAAAGAAGCTTCTGAAATTTTGATTTACAATAAATAATTCCAATTTGAATCATTGCTTCGCGACGAAGAAAAATATACAATTTGTTAATGTAATATTAATATATAATAGATTCTAATCGGAGAAATATATGAAATGGTTAAAAGAAAAAGAAGAAATTGTGCGATTATCAACGTAAAATTTTGTTACAGTGGAGATTATTCTTTTATAATTTCATTTATAATCATTCAATCCAGAAAAAGTTTACTTGATCTAGCTTGAAAATTGAATATACGAATTTTAAAATCGAATTCCAATATCGGGACGAATAATTACAATCACTTGTTAACCCCTCTAAAACAATAGGTAACACACTAGGGTACAGTAGTCTGGTGGAATAATAATATTTCTGTTATTACGCTTCGCGTTACGGGATCTTGGTATTCCTGGAACAAAGCAATGTTTAAAATTCGATATCGAGGTTGGCGCGAAGAACCGAATACAAAACATTTAATTATAACGACAATAGACAATTACAGGCTGCGCAATTACAAACTGCACTAAAATTTTACGCGAAATTATCTTTTATTTTATTCCCTCTCCGGCCTCGTCGCGCGGCGCTGTTTTCACCGAGATTATCCCCCATCGAGCAGAAGTTCGATCAGTATACACTCATAAGCGACGAGTTGATATCGCGAAAAAGGGACGGCAGCAAAGAAACGGCAATTTGCTTCATCAACCGCCGATACGAGCGTGCAAAAACAATATATTTGCATTTGCATTCTCTCCGAATGTTACGAACTACTAACACACGGATCGGCGTGCATGTTCTACCCAGCAACCGCATTATTATGCGTGCATGCGTAATTTCTCGATAATACCAATGCAATATTGCGTTCGCTTCATCGGACGCCGTCGTTAATGCATGCATTTATGATAGATAATGTTGTTCCGGCTTTCTCTTCGTCTAATACCTCTGCCTGTTTAACTGTGGCCTCTCTGGTAACGAATCGTTCGCGAAAGTTTGCCAAATTTTTGCACGTCGCGAAATATAGGTTGGAGAAAAAGAAATCTCTTTTTTTTATAATTTTAAATGGATTTCCTTTTTTCCGGTCTAGATAATTCAACGTTAGGGAAAAGGAATTCCCTTTAAAATTATAAAAATAGTGGATTTCTTTTTCCTGGCCTAGACAATTTATTGTTAGGGAAAAGAAAATCCATTTAA
>NIJG01000033.1:1150283-1174753 GCA_002201625.1 Euglossa dilemma | reverse complement strand
TCTTTCTTTATTTCTTTTCTGGTATAATTAAGATTTTTTATTTGTTTCTTACCCTTATAATGCTTGAGCTTGTTCACATGAATATTAATAACGAATTGTATTCGGAAAATATGTCTAATATTTAAATATCGCGTAATACTAATATTAATATCAAGCAGGGGTAGGCAGATGACTTCTGCTTATTCGTATATTGTGAATTTTTTCTAATTGTGTACGGATGATGAAAAAGGCTGGTGCGAGTGTTATATTAAACATGACCGGTGGTTTTAATTTTGTCGAGGCAAGGAAAAATAAAGGAGGGAAAACTTTTAAAGACAGAAAAGACACGAATGTCGAGTATTTCAATGTACATATATGAATTGTAACAGATGTTGACTGTAATATTAGAAAATAAATGTACCATTGTAGTAAAAATAACATTCAATTTTTGGAATATTTCCCACGAAAGTTAGAAATATTTTTGTAACCGTGCAATAACTTTTTCGTACACTCAGAGGAACGAAAATTGTCAAATAAATTATTTTTACTCGACATCTCGCAAGTGAAAACGATTTTACCTTTAGGATAATTGTTTTTCAATTTCCAAATTCCTATTTTACCGTCTCTGTGTTTCAGTTCGACAAAGAAATGTCAAGAAATATTAGAGGCATTCCGAGGAAGACGAATCTCATCGAGCGGCAGCGTTTCAGACGTCGCGAGAAATTCGGCGTCCAACTTTCATCCGTCTTTTAAATATTGTCTTTAATATTGCACCATCTAAAAAATGGGCACGCTATCCTTTGAAGGATTTAGCCTATAAAACGCGTCTCGCGAGCTGACTTCGATGAGGTGCAGAAGAAAAATGAAAGCTACAGGTCGCATCGTGTGAAATATTACACTGGTACTCGGTCTTCAACGTTGTATCTTCATCGTTTCACCGTTTTCTCAGAAATCTTCCTCTATATTCTGGCATATTTTTAAATCCCTTCGTCTCAAAATTACCCATCGAAGCAACGAGCCGATTTTCGAGATATTCGGAAAATATCAACGCGAACAGTATTCTAATTAGGTAACGCACGCCTGGGCGCAGCAAATACTGGTAATTAAAGTAAAAGTAGGATAAAATTTATAATTGAAAATACAACAATTAAAACAGTGGATACAATAAGAAAGTTCGTATAATTAAGTATTATACGTAACTAAGTACCAACCACGATCTCATTTGAACTGTGACCGTTACGAGTAGAGGCATGTGCACGCGCGTCTGTTAATTAGTAAATCCATGAAATATTCAAAAAGCTGCCTCGATCTACGATATTCGCTTCACTTACTTAATTAACTAGATGAATTTCTGGCTGAATTACTGAACAGTCTTCCTGCAATCCGTGCGCGAAACAGAGTTTCGCCAACGAGTACTGTTTATCGTTTTATAGTCATTGCTGCTGCACTCTCTGTTTATAACCACGCACAGGCAACGTCGATTGTTCTTAATTAAAATTCGTCGATTCCGTCTCGCCTGGTAATTTCGTTAAATTTCCTACGTTCCGGAATACAGGCGGCATCCGCCGAAACTCGGCAGAAAGGAATCCAACGCTAAGCACACTCTGCTTCATTTGCATAACATTTATTAGAACCATATATTTCGTAGTTAATTTAGGCTACTTTTAAAACAGCAACCGCGCCGGTATGACCGTCAAATTGATACAAGAATTCTCAATTCAATTACGATCATTTCACTGGACACTTTATTTCTACGATCATTGGAAAGAAAGAAAAAATTTATATCAATTTTTATTTATACAGAAATACGATTATATCGTAAAAATTTTTATGTTTTATTTTAAAGCTATGTTAAAGATCCATAGATTTAAAATAAAAATAAGCTTTGCAAGAAGTATTCAGAAATTCGTGACTAAAATTTAGCATGAAAGCAGAAGGCATAATTAATAATCGACTTTTGTTACAGATTTATATTTCCTAGTTAATGTAAAAAGAATACTATATTTTGTGTATTATTATATTGCGTTTTATAGTTCAAACATTCCGCGATCGTAAAAGGAAGCTTATCTTGTCGTTTTAACGTTCTGAAAGCGAAACAGTCTTGAAATATATATTTAATAAACAGTTTAATATCGCACAGCAGCTGTTTTCTACAGAATCTCGTCGGTGACCCACAGAAAGAATGTAATAAAATATAAATACTGGCTACTAGAAAGAATAGATGTTGAAGAATGAAAATATAAACACATCGGATATTCCAGTTTATTGCATAAAAACTACCGAAAACGTAATATAATAAACGAAAAAGAGCAGGAGCGAAACGGGAAGAGACTGGACGAAACTCGGAAATGAAATAATTAACAAGTTAGCATTGTCCTTTCCCTCGTGGAACTTGCTAATTTTTCCCCGGAGACTCGCAATCATATTATTCTCACTATGGCCGGTACACGCTGTCGCAAAAACAACTTGGAAACTTCTTTACGTCCAAGAGACCAGGGCCCGTGCTTGCAACTTCGCGATTTAACGCTCGTCATGCGCGCAAACGTTGCCGCGATGGGTTTTTAAAAGCTTGCCCACGAATTGACGCTAAAACACCATCGAAATTATTCACGTGACCAAGCGTTAAACTTTAATTGCTGTTATAAATATCAAACACCAGGGATGCATAAAGTATAGGGCAGAGAAATGATGAGAGACACAACGCTGCTCGTTTATACGCTCTCGTCAAAGTTACATAGCTGTCGAATAAAAATTATGCAAATAAGGCTTAGAATCTTGGATATCGCGAAGAACGTCAAATTTTTTGCGATTGTGTTCATTCGTCATTCGAATTTCGGCCCATTGAAAATTCCTTCGCGGAGTAATTAAATTAGAATTAATTAATTAGAATTAATTAGTAATTAATTACAAATGCGGAGAGCGTGATATTGTACCATTTTTTTTAACATTCCTCCATTTCTAATATAATATCTAATAATATCACACGTCATTAAAGAAGTCGAGTTCTTATATAATAAAAAGAAAAGAAACATAGAATAATTATCAGTTTTTATACACAGTCCTATTGAAAATATTTCCTGTAGAAATCAGTTATTTCGAGAAACGAATTTTAGATACTCAAAGATTCGTTACATAAATAAAACAAATCTTAGCAAACAAACGAATAAATACATTCCAATCTTCCAAATCTCTCGAATAAACGAACGAAAACGTGAATGAACGTTCCTGTGAAACGTTTCTTTAAAACGATTCGCGAAATAATTCATTAATGGCACAAAAGAAGGGCAGTCGTTGAAGTACAGCAGCCAGAAAAAGGAAGTTAAACAACAGATGTAATCTGGTGAAATTTAACAGTAGGAAAGTGCATCCACCTATAATCCTGAGCAGTTAAACGCGAAGACATAATGCTAAATCTTCGGACATTCCGTTTGCTGGCACTGTGCTAGATTTAGAATAAACAATTATAGCGCAGAACTTCGATAATCCGGCACTAACGAGATTTCACTGGCAGATTATCGGATATCCTCGACTATTCGGTAATGCTCCTCGAATATTTCCACGCGAATTTAGAGTGTTTTGCAAGTGAAACCGCTTTAGCGAACGCTAATTGCGACTACCTAGCATACCACGCTGAAGATAATTGTTAAGCTCTTCGGAATTGTATTCGACGACTTATCTTTCTCCTTTGCACGCTAAGAACAGCTAACCACCCCCTAATTTAGAACACGTGTGCGCAATTTCGCGAGTACCCTTGTCAAAGATAGAATTTCCATCATTAGGAGAAAGTAGGTATACGAGATTTAGACATTTCACTAGAATTAGAACGCATACGACGTAAAAATAAGACGCGATTCCGAGTTCTATGCAGTGTCTTAAAATTTTATTGTTTAGATAAACTTATCGAAATTTCAAATTATTTTTCCACGAATAAAGGACATTTTTTGTGATTATTCGTCCTATCAAATATATAATAATGAAAATTAAATTCGTTTCATTTTATCACTGTAATAACATCCTTAGTTTAAGTTTCCACAAAGAAATATATGGTAGAAATGGTAGAAAATTTTCCAAGAAACTACACTATAAATCTGCTGGTGATCCCACTAAAATTACAGCTCGTTTTTACTTCGTCAAACGTGTAATCCGTCTCCGAGGGTCGCATTGTCACAATTAGCTCTGAAATATTTGCATTTATAACTGCTCTTGGTACCCGTTGCATAATCATCGAGTCGATTTAGTCCAAAACTTCCGTGATACTTACGTTACAACAAGAAACTGCTTGCCAAACTGTGCCTTATTATTCCTGCCTCACTCCGCCTTCCAACGTTTTGCCTAAATTCTAACAAACTCATCGCGCTATCAAAACTGGTACAAGCATTACGGTTCATTAAACTAATTACAAAATCAACACGAGAATCGTGGCGCACTGTCGAATCGTGGAGACGAACGAAAGTCATCTCGAAGAAGGTTTCGCTTTATTCACCGTGGTTTAATCACGATCTCAGAATTCTTTACGATAACGAGGCTTCATCGACGAGTTTCGTTATTACCGGAAATGATCTCTCAGCGATTTGTGATCGGTCAATATGGCGAGACGTGAGTGCATCCGTGTGTCGTGTCCTGTGATCAACCCTTCTGTAGTTTAACCCCTAGCTCTAAGGGATGGCACGTGCCATAATTGACAACAGAATCGGTCATTTCATTAATCGAAATGATCGTTGAACCTTGCAGAAGCGATTCCAAATTATTATTTTTCTAGCTGTGTAAATTATCAGTTTACCTTTGAGTTGATCTCTCTACTATTGGTCCACAGACCACTCTATCGTCCATCACAAATTTTTCATAGAACAGTGAAAAAATTATTAGAATGTAAAATAAAAATCATTAACCAAATTCTCGTTAGAAAATCGTCGAAATTTCGATGAAGTGTGACAAGGTCAACATGAAAATTATTCGTACGTTGAGCTGTTTCGAAGAATAATAAAGACACAAAGACTTATTCGAGGCTGGTTAATTGGTTATTTTTAATTTAAACGAAAATGTTTAAATCGCAAGATTACCTAGGAAAGTAATAGAACGAAAAAGATATAAATGACATGGAGCAGTATGTCAGAAAATCTCGGATATATAAAATATAGCAGGAGTTGGAGGATGTAGACTGCCTAAATGAATAAAAATTTGTGAAAATTTAAGGAGGTACTAAAAATGCATGAAAGTTGAAAGACTCGTGAAAGTAGAAAAATTGGAATACGCTGGAAAAATGTTACGTTTCGCGCAATACCATTACCGCTATCCAAAAATCTAATTTAGGTGTGCAGGAAAATATTTCTGCGGCGTAGATCCTGCTCCACGAGGATCCTAATTTAATTAAACCTCGGTATACCACTTTATATTAACCGAACATGAACATTACAATTTTCTCATCCCGAGACACGAGTCGCTAATGCCCGGATTAAGAGAAGATTCCGGTTTAAGGGAACTGTAAGAGGACATTTTTTAAGAATTTTTCCATCCCATTAAACTAAAGAAGACGATAACCCGTGACTCTCAACCTTATTTGCATAATTTTTATTCGATAGAAATATTAAACTCGCACAACTCGCATTACAATTGTAAATAGTGGAACCTTTAATTCTCCGAACAATATAAACCTCGAATGAAAATATGAAATATATTCGTGAAATAAAATTCCTGAGACAAGGAATCTACGATTGCGAGCTTGGTGCTTTTTAATAATTATCTGCTATTTCAAAATCGCACATCTATCAACCAACTTCTTTTTCTTCGCATTTCTTTACGCTTCAACCCTCTAGAAATACGTAAATTAAAAAAACCCACAGACATATGTAAATTCGTTTCAACTGTACATGCTTTAAACTTCGAAGAATCAAGAATTTTAGGAAAAAGATTAATTCCTCGAATCAACCGCTGTTACACTTTGAGCGCTGTGAGATCAGGTAATTAATTGAAATTTATACATTAAATTCTTCGCATCTCTGCGCTGGATCTTAGGTTAAAAGGTGTGCTTTATTCGGATTCAGCTCATTACCACTTGGTTTCTAGGATTGCTGTTCGTTCTGATTCTACTTCTCGTGGCTGCTTTACTTTCGGCAATTTTCGGTACACCATCTTGGATTGGATAGTCGGTAACCGAAAGGCTTACCTTTACTCGAAGCATGCATATTGCAGAGGACGATCAGACGTAAGGATGGTAGGTTGGAGCTGTTCAGCCTGACTGGAAATCGCGTAAGGAAGGAATGCCGCGGTCGAGAATGGTTGTAGGTAATTGGAAGCTACATGTCGGGATCGTAGAGCACGATGTTACGCCGGTACTTTCGGCCCATGGTAAATTTGGTGGCTCGTTAAACGCAGCACGATCGAGATTATTGTCCCATCGTTGGAGTGGGCCGCGTTTAAAGCCGACCGCGGCCCCGTGAATGCCACGTAAATCTCGACGCGACGCCTCTTAGCTTTTGCCCGACTGCCTGTTCCCGCTTCATTTCGCCGGATCTGTTGTGGTTCCGAGGGGCCAATTTACCCACGCCGAGCATACGTCTGCGATTTCGTTACACGGTGACGACCCGACACATCGACCTATTTTCCCGGAAACGGTGCTTCAAAACGGTCGCCCGACTCTTTTCACAAGGTGCAGATAGGTGAGGCTGCACGCGTCTTCGGTGTCGCACGGTTAATCCCATTCTGCTAGGATTTTCGCGACATTGATGGAATTTTTCTCGTAATTCTGAAATATAGAAGTTAGGATGTTAGTCTGATGTCGTGTGCTTGTCTCTAGATGGTCCGATCATTGTTTCATAATTTTCTCGGAACCGCTACAGCTCTCCAGGATCAAAATTCTAATTTCCTATTTTCCTGAATGCAAAGTTTAAGAAAGTAGAATTGTTTTAACCCTTTGCACTCGATAATTTTTTCGTTACAGAAAAATAGTAATTCGAAAATCTTTTACCATAAGATTAATGATATTTTTAAAACGGTAAATAGGAAATACTATGAGAATTAAGACATGGAATTATTTTATCTCGATATTCCACGCATCGTTGGGTATTTTTAAATTTGATATATCAATTAATATCGATCTTTAGAATCTGATTAAATGGCGACTGAGAGTCGTCTCTCGAGTGCAAAGGGTTAATAAGATTTTCTTATTAACTTGATAAAAGAATTTTTATCATAATTTTGAAATATGAAAGTTAGGGTATTTGTCTGATGTTTGGATAGGAATCGTGTGCTTTTGTTTAGAGACGTCGCTTCGATCGTTGTTTGTTAATATTCTTGAAAATATCAGATAGATCTTATCTTCAATATCTTCATCGACCTCAATGCTAGATCTTTTGTCTTTCTGGAAGCAGAGTTTAACAAGTCGATGACATGTCAAATATGTCGTACGATGTGTACCCAAATGCATTAAACACCTGTGCATTAGAAACCAGGTGTGTCATTCAATATCTGTTGGAAACAGTCGATGATGTGTCAGACCTGTCATCAAGTGTCTCCCTAAAACGATTAACGACGAATCGTGGATTAAAATAAAAATCATCCGACAAGAGTATTCCTCTTTTCTTNATCGTGTGCTTCTGTTTAGAGACGTCGCTTCGATCGTTGTTTGTTAATATTCTTGAAAATATCAGATAGATCCTATTTTCAATATCTTCATCGATCTCAATGCTAGATCTTTTATCTTTCTGGAAGCAGAGTTTAAGAAGTCGGAGTCATATCAGATATGTCATTCGATGTGTACCCAAAAGAAATAAGTGACACCTGTGCATTAGAAAACAGGTGTCATTGAATATCTGTTGGAAACTGTCAATGATATGTCAAACCTGTCATCCAGTGTCTCTCTAAAACGATTAACGACGAATCGGGGATTAAAATAAAAATCATTCGACAAGAGTATTCCACTTTTCTTATATCTTGTCGTTTACCTTGCTTCTCAAGGTACACGGGGAATGAGTTTGAACTTTATGAGACTCTATAAAGAATTCAATTACATTCTTTTTTTAATGGAACCATGCGACTTCTCCGACAAAAATTGATTCCCCGAGTTATTCCACGAATGAAAGGTGAGGTCACTGAAAACTCATTGAAAACTCATTGAAAACGGCAATTATCACTAATTGGTTGATCTTTCATTAAAACTTTCAGTCCTTTCCTTCTCTGTTGCGAAGGAAAAGAGCTGGCCTGCTGTTTGTCTAGGCTTCGCGAGCTTCGCAGGTGGGACAATTAATTGTAAGTTAACAATTCGATTAATTTATCCTCTTCAAAACGCGAATTAGTCTTACGAAATGCAATATAAAAGAACAAGTACGACGGAACAAAAATGTAGCAAGTACATTATGTCGCAAAGACGAATTGAAACGAAAATTCATCTTCATCCGTCATCGTGTCCGAGAAGAAATTGGAGGATTTTCGAACTTCGTGCTTCTAAAGTTTGCTTCCTGTCGCCACACTTCCACGCGAAATTGTCTTTTTTGTCAACCGAAAGGTTCCCAAGAATATTCAACTTCGAATCTCATCCTGTGGTTATCGAAGACCACGAGATATAAAACGATATTTCTGCTTTTGACCGTTGCAATACGTGCATATATTTCGTAGGAATAAAATCGCGCATATAAATTTTATTCTCGCAACTTAACTCAAACACGTGTCGTTTCGAAATATTCTCAAAACGCTTCACCTGACTGTAACGATAAAAATAAACACCCACTTCGGTGTGAAGAGGAATTATGAAATCAACTTCCATAATTCTTCCTCGAAACTAAACCGAGACGTTGGTCGAAAGACGTAATTAAGCCTTTAAGTCAGTGAAACGGTGCGAAAGAGGATGTTCAGCATCCACGACAAATACGCGAGAAGGAAGTGTATTTCGTTCGTAAATTATGACGCGTCAGAGGAATCGGAAAGCAATTTCGTTTCCGTGGGTTGCAAGTAACTCGACTGCTTTGAAGTCGCTCTCGAGAGATCCCGCGGATTATTCCTCGCCGGAAATGAAATTAAAATCCCGTTTCGTGGGCACGACAACTAGATCTCGTCGATCAGAGATCGCACCCCGACACCTTCGAGTCGATCAAAAGGACCTGGGTTTATCTTCTCAGAGAAGTATTTCGAATGGAACAGGACCGAGTTCCGAAATTTTGTCAAATTCCTCTCCCGTTTTATTTCGTTGTTCGTTTAATTCTTTGGCAACTGTTAATTATCGAATTTTAAACAGGGGTATGGTGTTCAAGAGATCGCACTCCGACACCTTCGAGTCGATCAAAGAAACCAGGGTTTATTTTCTCAGAGAAGTATTTCGAATGGAACAGGACCGAGTTCCGAAATTTTGTCAAATTCCTCTCCCGTTTTATATCGTTGTTCGTTTAAGTCTTTGACAACTGTTAATTGTCGAATTTTAATCGGAGCTATGGTGTTCAAGAGATCGCACTCCGACACCTTCGAGTCGATCAAAGAAACCTGGGTTTATTTTCTCAGAGAAGTATTTCGAATGGAACAGAACTGAGTTCCGAAATTTTGTCAAATTCCTCTCCCGTTTTATTTCTTTGTTCGTTTAAGTCCTTGGCAACTGTTGATTCTCAAATTTTAAACGGAGCTATGGAGTTCAAGAGTCAAAGGATGTGAACATTCGTTGCGGTAAATTGAAGAGGTACGAGTAATATTTCTCGGATGTTTAAATACTCGTAATTATACATAATAATTTCAATCGAGTCTTCTATTTGGAGAACTCAAAGAGTCGCTTCGTGAATTATTCGGGGCAGGAAGACGAAATAAAATTTCACTTGGATCCGAGTTTAAGAATCGACACCTTTGAATTAAATACCGAGTCGGAAAGATTCTGGAATATTCGAGTACGCGATAGTTATACTAAACGGTTTCGATGTAGCTCGGTGTTCGAAGAATTCATGGAATTGCAGAGGGAATTTTTTGCATTGGAAAAGGTATTTCACGGATGCTGTGCATTGATTCGACGCGCAGATGCTACCCTAAATCTTCCGGAGCGTTCGACTATCGCTTTGACGATCTAAAATCTAAAGAATGGCTGCTTTGATCCGATCGCCGTGAAACGAAATTTCACGTAGGTGAAAGAAGGGCTTCCGGGTTGAAAGGCGGATTCCGTGGGAAATTTCCATTCTTCGTTGCGCTTCCTGGTCGGGGAATATAAATAGTTATTATAGAATAAATCTGAATATTAGCTTCCGTTAACGTCCGATGGAAGTTTTTCAGGGAATATTAATTTTCCAGATCCCAAGTAAAACTGGAGTAGAATTTTAATACGAAACACGAGTCTCTCTGTAACGTATTTTTTCTTTTTTTTAATATCCACCGACTCTCCTTTTATTATTCCTTTATAACGTTCGTGCCTTCCTTTAACGACAATCCAAAATCCTCAAAATGGCAGCATCGATAAGCTGAGTAGAATTAAAAATTCATTATCTATAGAGTATCGATACCCTCGACACCTATTACGAATAAAACATGGAATTACTGGAAAAGCTAAATAACAAATCCAACAACCAAAGCCATCATTCGCGTCCCAATAATCACAGAAATGCTGTAGCCCCTGCGAGCTTGAAATTCGAATCGCAAACCATCTGGACGCAACGCAAATCCATCCGGTGCATCGAGAGCATCGGAAAATTCAATTTACGAAATACAAGACCCAGTGTTCTCGCGCCAAGGTAGTCGCTAATGAATTTATGCAGCTCGCAGCGAGTTCCTGCCCACGCAAAGCGAGTCGTCCTGGCTCCCACGCGAAAGGGACTTCCTCGTTCAAAGTTCTTCTCGTGGAAACCGAAGGAAAGAAAGGGAAAATAAAAGGGAGAAAAATAGAAGGAAAAACGCGGGTCACGAACAATAAAGGGAGGTCTGCGTGGGTTTATGCCCAATGGCGTCGCGAGCTTCGACGCGACGTAAAACTCGCGGCGCGTACACTCTTTCGCTTAATACTCGCGGATTAGTGTCTTCGTAACGACACTTTGCTCCAGCAGACGCGTCGAGGACGCTGGCAGGCAGCGCGAAGCTGAATTTTAGAATTTACGTGGGAATGCGAGGTACCCGGGGGATCAACCGTGCGAGTGACGCGCGTGTAACGCGCGCCAGCGAATATGTGCATCGTGCATGACGCGCATCTGAATTTCGCGAACACGAGCATCGGTCGGGGATTTTGTTCGATGCGTGTACGAGAGCGGAGTTGGTTGTTCGCCTGCTAATGTCGCCGGCAGACGAAGAGTTAGGGTCGATCCTTCCTCGAGCTTGGCAAGAATACAATTTTCTTGCCGCGGGGGTTATTCTCCGGAAACGTTCTCGCGTATATAGAAAGTTGGTTTTAACGCTAAATATACGATAACTGGATTTTTAAATAATAAATGTAACTAGACGACCGGAGAAATGATCTGTGAGTGAAAAATAGAAGAAGAATCTGGAAGGAAAATATTCGACGCGGGAATTTTGTTGAGTCGATCGCAACATAAACTGTTTCCTTTATTATTAACGCTAATGTCAATTAATATGATACAATGAAAATGAAATTTGGAAAAAAATAAAAGGAACTTGAATGTTTTCAGCAATCGTGAAAATAAAATATCCGCACACTTTTGTCAGTTATAGAGGTAGAAAATTGAAAACGTATCGTTTTGAACTCTTTCATAATTCCAGTGTTAACTCGTGTGATCTCGCTGAACCGAGGATTTAGTTACGAATCGGGTGTTTTAGGTATTTCCTGAGAGATTTCGACGATTTGTATAGGAACATCTAAATCATCCCCCAGTGTTTCGTTAAATACATGGGTCCAGGAAACTATCCTTTAACGGCGTTAAATAAACCCCGCTGTTAGTGAGTTAACCAGTTGGGTCTGCAGACAGTACAAACCATATAGTACTGGCTACACGCGCGCATAAATTCGACTTTTTGTACGTCAAAACACGAGCCGCGTATCGTGCGAATATTATAATTCACTCTGAAACGAGCAAAAGCATTTCCGCTCTCTGCGTAGAACTTTGTTACGCGTTTACACGCTTCCAGGAGTTTCTCGCGAATTATCAACGTTCTCATCTTCGGAAAAGTAATTGTACACTCCAGACGCCGACGTAAGATCGCGGGTAATCTGGTTCTGAAATGTCTTAATTAACCGCGTAAATTCTTAAACAGATCATTCCCGAGTATAGCATTGCACTTGAACCCTTTTAACGCTACGCTGCTCTGCGTTGTCGCATTTCGTTCGTTCGCTAGTTGTTCCTGAAGCACGTTATTTCCTGTAATTTCCATCCCCCTCGTTTTTCGCGGATAATTAAGATATAACCCGTGTAACGAGTACACGCTGCTGTAATATACGTCAACCTCCAATCTCGCGCGATTAAGCTTTATTAAATGTGCTCGCCGAGCTTGCAATTTCGTCGTTGTAACTTTCGAGTTTACTTCACTTTCCTATCTAAGGATCGTGCCTTTTAACAATTTCCCACCAACCGAAACTTACGTCGTTAATATTCCAAAGCCTCGCAGTGTCGGGTGGCACGTGACTCGATAAGTTTACTCGAAACGATAGTAGATAGAAGTATAGAAATGACTAGACGACTTCTTGAAAATCTACTCGAGAGGTTTTATTATAATTTCGAAGTGTACGTATGTCGTTAGTTGATACTAGAATCTAAATCTAGCTTCTCGCAAACCGGTATATATATAATCCAGGAACTAGGAATGACGTGGAAGGGGCTGAGAAAGAAATATCGTAGAAAGGATAAGAGTAAATGGCGACTAAGGTATAAAACTAAGGGATTTAAGGATATAGAATAAAAGGGACGGACAAACTGGAGTGGCTCGAGTTAATTCTTCTTTTATTTTATCTTCACGTGCCACAGACTGCTCTCTGGCACTAATCACTGACTTTATCGCTCTTTACTGACTGTTATTCGCTAACACGCGACACGCTCACATTTCGTTACCGATACACGCGAAATTCCTGTTTTATCATCGATCTAATTTTTACAGGAGTAACTATACACCTGCTGTAGAGGATGAACTGGTATTTACAAGAGATTAAACACAAATCAATAGGTACACAACGAACAGTTTCAGTTAGATTTTCGTATTAGCATCAACCTTTAGCAATTACTGTACGTGGTTTACATTTATTGTGGAAATTCCGAGCAGGTTAATATATTAAGAGCGATAGAAGAGCGAATAGATAGATGAGAGAGATAAACGAGTTTATCTATGACAGTGCCGAATGTTTAGGATACGCGAGAAAAGCATAATTGAAGAAGAGAGCATGAGTATGAAAGATATTCAGTATGCAGTAAATCCGTGTTCAAGTGTCAGTATTCAGAGGCGATTAACTGTCATTTTCAATAAACCCTTATTATTTATTAACCCATTTGCATCATATGAAAATGTGAAAAAAGACCCAAAAATTTGTATTTTATATGTAAAATTGTATAAAAGTAAAAAAAAACATTTTTTAGTATTATTTGTTTGAAATTTTGTTCAGTCTGGTAATATTTGAAATGTGGGATGCATATAGGCACATCACAATTTTCACACTGGTAAATAGGTTCCCTGCTTTTCTTTTCCTGTAAACAAACAACGCAACGCTTTTAAGCTTGTTATGACGAAGTTGATGGTATGACCATTGAAAAATGTATCGGTACTTGTCTCTATGATCTTATACTGTTAGGGAGTGTGTTATATTATTAATTAACACTAGATTTACGTGACTCGTCAATTTGACGTATGGGTTGCTTCAATTATACGATATTAACAGATTTAATTAACTTGTATTAAGTCTGTCAATATTGCGATTGTTTTCAAATTAAACCCATCGTTTATTTTTTAAGGAAAATATGTGGTTTACTTTACCCTAAATCTAACGGGTGTCCGTAGAAATAGGTATACAAAAAAAAAAACCGTAAACCTAGTGTTAAATATTTGGATTCAATACCAAACGCAGTCGCGTATATATACGCTCCGGTGATAGTGACCAGGAAAATTGAGCGTATATATGCGCTTATGATGCAAATGAGTTAACACATTGCGTACGGCGCTCTGTCTCATCTAGAAACACTTTATACGATGCATAAATTCGCTTTTTTAATTCGCATTTGGTAGCAGGTACTCACAAAAGTATTCATAAAGTATTCATAAATATTACTATATATTTTTCATACATCTGTTACATTTTTTACATATTTAACAATTTTAATTATTTATTTTACGAGTTTGAATAATCCTTTAGCGTATGATACCGAGTGAAGCACTCTCCTTTGTGCAATGATATTTTACACAATTTGCAATAATATCTTGTTTTGCTCCTTTTTCCATTGAACAGACAAACTTTACATTTTTTTGTTGCGAATTTCTTTATTCCTTTGCCTATTATTGGTTCAAGGGTTTGTTGTTTCATATTATCCAAGAGTCTATATGGAGAGTCGATTCGTGCATGATTTCTTGTATTTGGAATACTTTGTTCAATACCCATAATAGTAGTTATTGAGTTTTGTTAAAGGGATACTCAAGACTTCGTTACCCTGGTAACGTAACAAGAAAGTCTATTTTTAGTTCCTTAACACTAGGTTTACGGACATTTTTGAATACCTATCTTTATGGAGACCCGTCAGATTTACGGGTAAAGAAAACTATGTATTTTCTTAAAAAATAAGACCATGAATTTAATTTAAAAACAATTACGATATTAACAAACTTAATATAAGTTGATTAAATCTATTAACACTAGATTTATGGGACCCGTCAGTTCGACGGATGGGTTGCTTCAATTACATGATATTATCAGATTTAATTAACTTATGTTAAGTCTGTCAATATTGCGATTGTTTTCAAGTTAAATCCATCGTTTGTTTTTTAAAGAAAATATATGGTTTTCTTTACCCTAAATTTGACGAGTGTCCGTAGAAATAGGTACACAAGAAGCCACCGTAAACCTACTGTTATTATTATACAATTTGAGCAACTCACCCGTAAAATTGACGGGTCCCGTAAATCTAGTGTTAAATCGTCGATTGAGTCGAAAAAACCTGAAAACGAGATATCTCGTCTCCCGACCACAATGTTCGTATTTTTATAGACGAGATATCTCATCTCCCATACGCAATGTGTTAAGAAAGACTTCGTTTCCATAGTCCACCGAACATTTCTACCCAAAGTTTGGACTCGTCCAGCAGCAAAATCCTACGTTATTACACGAGACAGACATTCGAGGAAAAACTGCAGTGACTAGCAAAGGAAGGCAACGTATCGTTGATTGTTTTGATTGTAAAATTCATCTGGCCCATGCACTGTGGTCCGGCCGATCGGATCCGGTGAGATGGTTTTATATAGCGAAGACAATACCCGATGGAGACCTAGAAATCGCGGAGCTCATAATGCGCTATAGTGGCCTGTCAAGTCGTGGTTATCAATACAGTTAGACCGTCGGGTAGGTCGTGTGTAGACGGTTTCCGTGTGGTTCGAGCCAGAAGAGATCCTCGTGGCATCAAGGGCCTCAAATGCAGACCTCGAACGGAAGTGGGCCACCGTGGGGTGCTCGGCCCGTGTCTCTGCGCGCGCGTGTGTATACGTGTGTGTGCACCTGAGGAACGAGTGCATCGAAAGGGAAGAGAGACGGATGATGAAAGCGAATAATTGAAGCGGGGAAGAAAGGCCGCCGGTGTAGGCGAAGCGGAGGGAAAGAACAGAAGGGATTGTTTACCCCGCGATGCACTACGGTTCTTCAGATGTTTCGAGAACATTGTGTCTGAGATGTCGCTGAAGGTTCGATCGGTTTGTCATCATTCGGTTTTGATCGTCCCGGACAAAGGGATTCCGGTGTACGAAGCCGGAATTCGAGCATGCTAAAGAGGCCTGCATCGGTTTCTGGCAAGCTGCGTCGTGCAGCTGAGAAGGTTTACTTTGCACGTAATAATGTGTCTCAGGATGGCTGGAGAGGATCTATCCAGAGAATTAATTGCGTGCTGCTATGCATCGATCGAGACTGCGTTTGCTGGAGTGCTTGGATTTTCAGGGTGTTCCGTGCAAGCGTCCTCACAAATGCATAGCAAACGCGTTAAACATTTCGTCTATTTTTCCTGATAAATGCCTCTGTAGGTGTACGTACATGGAAATATCGCGGAGCATATATACGAACACATATACGATGTGTTAGAAACTAGGTTATTTGGGAAGAACTCGATGTCGATCGTTATTGTATATGTAGGAATGCGAAGAGTTCGCGTTTGTGCGTGTACGAGGGAGAAAGGTACGAAGAAAGAGAAAGTAAAGGAATAATCGAATGCGACCTTTAAAGAATCGATGTAAAACAGGAATATCTGGCGAATATACGCGACTACGTTTCTGTAATAGCGAATGATAAGAAGATCGGAATGGACGATGGATGAATGTCCGAGAAAAGTTAAAAATTCGCGGTTTATGTTAAATATTAAATAAACCTTTTCGTTACAAAGTTTAATCGGATCATTGCATTATTTATTTCCACAATTCGACTATCCATGAGAATCGAAACCTCCGGGAATTTGTAAAAATGTTCAATTAAAATCGTCGCAAAAATCTGTTGAGTAATTCCGAATGATTTTTAATTTGTAATCGTAATCTCAGAAAAGAAAATGAATTATCGTTGTCGCAATGATTAATCTTTGGTGACTATTATACCCTCTTATTTTTCGAAATTTAAATATTCTTTCTTTGAGAATTCGAAAGTCGACCTCGAGAATTCAGGAACGATTATATCGAGGATATCGAGATTAAAGGAAACTCTATCAATTACCCTGTTCGATTAAAGCTGAAAGAATGATACACGGCTGCCCGGGCTAATTAAAATTATCCGATGCGGAATAACGAAAATAAATTGACCCATAAAGGAAGCCGTGGGCACACATTTGAATCGAGAATAATTCACCACATCTCGCTTGAATCGGAAATAATTCGCCGCATTTTCATCGGAAGAAGCTTTCTTTTTCGTTTCGACGCATTCGGTTAATCGCTGGGATGTACATATATCCGCGAAAATGAAAATGAAAAAACAAACGAATGCGGAAAATGAATCGCAATAAAGCTTGCAATTTTAATCTATCCAGCCGATGGATGATGGCAGATAAAAAATTCTATTTGCGAGTTCGTCGATTAAAAATATACGATATATCGAATTTTTGCAAATTTTATTGTGCAAGCGTTTGATTAATTTCGAAATTTTGACGATTAAAATAAAATCCTATTTCGTGATCCAGAAAACAGACAGTTCTGATCAAAGGAATATTACTTTTCCTTCTAATCTCTCTTTTTTCAATTAATTTCCGATAAAAATAAATTAATCAAAGTCCGATGATTATTCCAGCCATCTCTGCGATCAGTTGCTGTCAACGACACAGGCTACCCTGAAAAAATCAATGAATGTCTGATCCGAGCGAAGAAACGGGGTCAAGAAATGTACGGTTAATGGGCTCTGAGCGAATGCACTTTATGTAGATTAGATCAGGGCAAGGACATCATCCTAAGGACGATGTTATACGATTTGTCGTGAAAAGGTACTAAGACTCAACAGCACAGGAAATGTGCTTGACTTTACATCGAACGAACATTCGTCCGTTGTTCCCTCTGTAACTGCTATCTACCATCGAATCCTAAGACCCTTTCTATTACACCGAGAGATAACGTCTTCCTTTAAGGAAAATTGAAAAGTATCAGTTTCGAGGTTCTCAAACAACGACGCAAATTGAATTCCAAATTGAATTGGAGAAAGAAATTCTAATCACGAGACTTTGGCTAAATTCCGAGAAGAAATAACGAAATTAAATTACAAAAATCATCAAAAAATTCGCCTCTATTTTCATATCTCTTCCTTCGTTTCTCTGAAAATTCCAATGAAATTCAAATTCGTCTGAGTGATCATTAGATCGGTCAATCTACTAGTTCGCTTTAAGATTCGAGACTTCTCTCGTTATTCTACAACCCACTTCCATATACATTCACCATCAAATCTACCTCTACATCACGTATACCTAAGCATCGCACATGCAAATATCGCTAATTAGAGCGTTATAACGAGGCAAATAAATACACGTATAAATATTTTTATTTAAATAAAAGGCAATATTAATCCGGACTAAAATTCGCTGAAGCGAAAAATCCACAATCCGATCCAATCCTTTCAATCGTTTTAGCAATTCTGTTATGTTATATCCTATAAACTATCACGTGTACACTTGTCCGATACATACTATTATAATTGCAGCGTTATAATTCAAACGATTAGTAGAGGAACACCGAGATGGAGAAAAGAAGAAGCAAGCGTTTCTTTAAAATGCCGTGGATCCTGCCCGCAGAGGGAGGGAATGAATCAACCGAGGTAAGGAAGAATCGCGTCTAGATCAAGGAGATTTAGGATCCACGGGGTAGGTGGGTAAACGAAATCTGCAGGGTGTCGTTACGAGCGACAAGTACTAACAACGAACGATACGAGGGAATTAGATTGTCCGAAATCGGTGTAGATATCCGTATAGAGAGCCGTGTTCCCGTGAGATCCTTCAGTTGGATCCTTCTTTCCAGCTTTCCGCTCAGGAGCTCGTAAATCAGTCGATCGCAACTGGATATCGAAAGTCGTGCATTACCCGGCTCACGGAGGACCGAATTCCTTTGTAACGGAAGATTTACTCGGTCCCGTTCTCCATTCCGATGTATCGACTAACATACTTCTCTCTCTCTCTCTCCGTCTGTGTGCACGCGCGATGCATCGCGGGATGGAGCGCGATCCGAATTAAACGTCGGGATGAACGAAATTTGAACAGGACCGTGAACGTATGATATGCAATCGGAATTTTCTACCAACGAATGTTTGACGACCGTGATGCAATTAAAATTCGGATTAAATTCGACCTACGTAGGATCGAAAAAACCGTGGATCAAGCTTCATGAGCTTATAGCGCTTGACCCCCTTTCTATCAATCTACGCGGTGGCTCGATTATTCCGGAGTGAGACGATGCATTGTCTTCGATATTCGTAGAAATCGGGAAGGAACTCGCGTGAGTTTAGGAATTTTTTCGGAATTTTTTCGCTGGTTGTCGGTTTACTGCGTTTATGAGAGACAGAATGTCAGCGATCGAAGTTATGGTAAAGTTTGTTGAACTAGATGAAGCATTTGTCTTTTTATTCGTTGAATATTGATCCTCTTTGTCACTTTGGTGTTCGTTTTATTTACTTTCTTTATTTTCCTTTGACTCGTCTTGTTCAACGATATATAAATCATCAGCAGTGAATCCTCGAATTTTAGTCGGATTTTCGTCTATGTACGATTTTATCTCAAATATGAAACAATTATAAGATAGTCTATTTTGAGAAGTGGAGTACGACTTCTTTCTTTTGGAATTTGAAGTCAGTCAACTTGTTGTTTTTTAACGTTTAACGAATCCTCGTTTAAGAGTCAGTTGATATTTCGAAAAGCTAACCGCTTCGCTCCTGAAATATTTTTACTCCACGAACAAAAAATTCTCCCGTCTTTGGTATTTAAAGGTCGCGTTATATCGGCAAAAGAGATATTCAATTGGCCATATGACCTGCGAGAGATTTCCCATAGTACACATGGCACCTCGCTTATTTCCTCAAGTGTTATAGCACACTATAAAATTTTTCTCGGATGCATTAACGCTAAATCTATCAGCACAAACGATTGTTTCGAAACTTTTGATTAAAAATCTTGCATTATGACACGCGTAAAATAAAATTCTCGATGTCTTCCCTTATTAAACCTCTACTACGATTCTTCATCTGTCCTCCAAAAATAAAATACAACGCGATACCTAAATTAAGAATCATGTAATAGTTGATATATAAATCATTCAACTCCGCGAAGAAGAATAGAATTATTTCAAACATAAGATATTAACTATCGATCAAGGATTTTGACACCAAGATTTTAAACAGTTCCAAAATTGAGCTTAATCGCGTTGTCCTGTATTCTTGTTCTTTTCGTAGCGTGGTTAGTATCTACTATTCGCGAATCATTCATGCTCCCAAAAATTCTAGGTGCAACTGAGACAGAACCGGAACAATCAGACACGAGTTCATGCTACGTCATGGTACGATCACTCGTATCGCAATCACGATGGTCTCTTAGCACAACTACCACTGGTATTATAGCGTGAATGTAGATCATTGTATCTCGATCGTGGCGTAATTGAACACTGCTCTGATATAAATCACCTTTGATGCGATACTGTCTACTGCTCGGCCCCTAAGCTCGGTTGTTGAGTTCTCGACACGAGGATGTACACGTACGAGAATTAGCGTTGATGACTCGTGACATGGAGACAACGAGAAAGTACTCCATCGAACACCAAAAAAAGTTTTATTACCAAAACACGCGAGTCTAGTCGCCTGTTTTAAATATAAATACAATTGCCTTTCTATTTCAAGTAAAATCGCTGTAAAAATTAAATATTTGTAATACACGTACTATCGTTTAACTCCTACATTTAATGTAAAAGATTCTTTTGACAACTTGTCACTCGTTGATATCAGGACAAAAATATTTTCTCCAGACATTACTTTAATTATAGCGAATTAATTATAACGGGAATAATTTGCGCGAAAAATTTTGAATAGCTTCCAGTATTTAAAATTAACCCTTTGCACTCGAGAGGTGACCATCAGTCACCATTTAAGAAAATTTGGAAACCGATATTAGCTGATATACTAAATTTAAGATAATGTAATATTGTGCGATGCATTGGAATTAAATAATTCCACGCGTTAATCGTTATACGATTTTCTATTTACTTTTCTAAAAAAAATATCAACAGCTTTGTGGTAGAAAATCTTTAAATTCTTATTCTTCTGTTGCGAAAAAATCGTCGAGTGCAAAGGGTTAATATTATTATCATGATAGCTCGCGTGATCATATAATTGTAGTAATCTAAAATCTATTTAAGACAAAATTTATAGGAATTTGTGCGAAATAATTAGGTCCAAAATCGGTCGATTTTTATCGTTTTTTCTCAGGGCCAGGTGGAGACGGAAATGGGAGAAAAAATGGCCGAAGGCCGACTTACTAGCGTGATCTTTATGTCTGCGCGAGTCTATTTGTCCGGCTATCGGTTAACGATCGACGACGTTTCTCAGCAATCCCTGGGGCATCGTTGCAACGCATTACAGGTACCGCTGCCGTGTTTATCACTTCTCTAGCTGCCAATGGTTTCACGTGCTTCTGGCAATGGCCTCCGTGCTCTGGCAAGCGAGAAATAAAATTTAAACACGAAGCGTTCCGTTTCGCCGACGAAATACAGCGGACACAAAGCTGTGTAGCTTCTTTTCCACGAGGCCCTGTTAACTTCGCGTTAATATTAACTCCACTGGGAAACGAACGTCGATGTAAGTTTCATTTAACGTTCTCTTCTCGGTATATTAGTCTCGCGTTGCTAGACAAGGGTGGTAGTAGTACTATATCTGTCTGGAAATTTACGGTTTTCGGGCTTTCGTGAAGCGACGAGTCAGAAATTTCGAGCTTTGGCCCTCGGGATTCGAAGGATATTATTTTTAGAAGTATATGATGTGCTTGTTGAAGTTATCTTCATGACAGAGATTTAATTAGTTCGGAAGATCAGTCGTTCTTCAGACGAAGAATTAATTATATCCGCTTGTAGCTGCTCGTGTTTGATCGTAAGGTTCTTCGATATCGACCACTCTTCGCACCCATTGCTGTATCAATGTACAAATGACACGGTAAATACAGGAAGAGTTTGCATACATGCACCAGCATCGATGATCCCAGCAGTTCTGGGGATCGAAGGGGCGATGTAACAGTTGTTAGGGATCAAACGACCAGCCGACACTTGTTAGGATCAAAGAACCACCTAACAGTTGTCGAGGTCGGCTGTATTTATTTCACAAATACTGTACCAGTCTGACCCTCGCTTCCTTCGCCTAATTGTCTCAATGAGCCTGCTTAAGCCAAAGTTCCAAAGCCAATTACTTTGAAATTCTAGTCAGAAAGGGTCTCTTTTCCAGAGGTTTCTCCTCAAATTCTGACCATCAACGTCTCGATCATTTCATCGATTAAGATCTCACAATCGGAAGACTCAATTTTTTAAAAGAACAAAAATTGAAAATTCATTGCAGTTGATCAATATAACACACGAAATTAAAACAAAATAAACACAAGAGAATTTAATCTAAACTTCAACCAGAAGACACGATCTTACTTCAAAGATTTGTCAGAGGGATAAAGCGAGAGGAAATTCACAGAATCGAAGCATTTGTTCTCAACACACCTAAACGTCTCTTCTTTGATGTGCTCCCTGGAAAGCGTATCGCAAGCACGCTTTGCAGAAACAGCTGGGTCCATCGCGACGCACGGTCCCACGAAATTCGTCGATTCGCGCGATAAATCCAACGAGTATGCAAATATTTGAGCGCGCGCGATTCGAACACACGGTTCACTGCCGATTGGAAAAACGGCGATCGGCGATCGATGATTTACGATTGTTTGGGAAGCGTTTCGAGGATCCCGGCTCGGTTTGCAAGGGGCTGTCGCGTATCCCGGCGTCTGGCTATAAGTCAAAACCGCGGAATAAAGTTCTAGCCTACGGCATTCGGGTATAACGGAGTAAATCGCGTTACCGCTCGCTTGATTTGTTACTCGAGTCAATGTGAACACCGGCGCGTAAGTCGCGGGGATTTCTACTGGAAAAATAGACCGTTTCGCGAATTTAGCGCCGAATGAATTGAATACGAGGTCAATTAATCCAAATGAAACATTCTGCATGGAAAAAGTGCAGCCGTGCTTGCACCATTTCTGCGTAATGCAGAACTGATGGTTATTAATTGCTTATATTGCAAATTCCATTCAACGTTTTGACGATCGAAGAGCTGGGTAACGTTTAATATTAAATTTGATAAGTCGAACAATCATTTCGGAATTTTTCGGTTTACAATTTTCCATTCGACGTAGACGTTCTCGTCTATCGACTTTTTTACCTTCTTGGACTTATACAGATTTGATTATATCTCGGAGGGAATAGAACTTAGGTTTAGAATCACGTATTTTCAGTGAAATTCAAACATAGAGAATAAAATCGTGGCCACGTCTGTTTATATCGCAATATATATTCTACAGTAAGCAACGAATTTTCGATTCCTGCAATAAGAAATTCAACGAAGCGTATACATATTAAATAGCTTCAATGCTCAAACGGTATTTATAATTAAAATTAAACTTCGTCAAGTAGTTAATTTACAAACTTTTCTGGAGAAGACGCGGATTTTAATACCAAGTTTACTAATTTCAGATTTGAATAAAATTGCCTGTGAAATATGATAATCACGATACTTCATTTGACCGTTAAAAGATAAATGTAATCGACACTACGCAAACAACGAATTTCGTTAGAAATATTTTATATAAAATCACATGCTCGTTGCTGTACTTTAATTTTTCGCTAGCTCGAGTAATTAATTCTGAAAAATGAATACATCTTAACAAGCTTTTACGCGTTCGCTGCGACTACATGCTACGTTATTCCGTTTTAGGTGAAAAGAATTCTGCTATTTTCCTGTCAGAGAGGTCACTGCAAATGAAACAGCTCCGTGTACGAGTGCATTGTAAGAAAAGCAAAGACGGCGACAAAGGGACGATCTACACAGAGGAACTTGTACACAGAGTGAACAGCCGATCAATAGTCAATCAAATGGGCTTCCGTGCTAATCGCTTTCGAAACGAGTTTATTATCGTCGGAACTATTCATTCCCTTTCTACCACGTGTTCATGACATCCGGTATAGCCGATCCAGACATTGCCAGCAAAACTCGTTAAAGAAGGCAATGCGAACTCGACTAGCGATACGATCGATCCTTTTTGTTATCTTTTGCGTTAGTCAATGTCTGTCTTCGGATCTTTGACTCTAGTCAATTGATCTATGAAGAAATAAATTTTAATCGCGAGTTAGAATATGGGAAAGATCCTCTGATAATTTCTACTCTGATCTTTCTCAATAAAATATCCCGAATATCGAGTGATTAACACTTTAATTTGTATGATAAATTTACATGAGATGCGTTCACGAAGATTTTTATTTCCTTTCTTACTTTATTTTAACTTAAGTTCTTTATTTCAACGAAACTGTGAATTATTTACTTCGAATTTCTGAATGTAATTGAGTTAAATTTTATTAGTTTATTAATTGCCTAAATTAAAATTTCGTACATGATTCCTCGATATCGTTAGATTATTGTTTTTAACACTAAGAATAGACATAAATATATGTCGTTCTCACGTTCTGTTTCCAAATGTTTCATTTATCGACGAAAGATCATGCAGAAAATTTCGCAAGATCTATATGATTCGATGTTAAAACGAGAAATAAATTCCACATTCCAGCAGTAATCCTTTATCTACGAAGCCGTAGAACAACGTGATCGTAAACTTGTACCCTTGAGACGTCTAGGACAGTCAATTTCCGGAATAGACCTCGTATCTAAAAATTTCGGG
>NIJG01000033.1:1126906-1149495 GCA_002201625.1 Euglossa dilemma | reverse complement strand
GGAATACAAAAAATTTGCCCAATATTCTCGCGAAATTATTTCCAAATGCAAATCGGCACATTTTTATTCGTTAAATTTACGAAACCATGACGCAAACGCGCCATACCGTGCAAATTCTCGTTCGAAATAATCGTGCTAATCTAATTTAAACTTTAAATATCCGACATCGAGCTACAGACAAACTCTCTCTCTCTTTTTTTCTTTCTCATGCAGAACAAAGTATCTATTTGGAGGATGATTTTGGGAAAAATTATCCCGTTTTATAACCACTTGCGGTGCAATGCCACCGTATACTTTTTAAACGCAATTAGCAAGGCGAATTTATGTTCGAATCGAACCTGTTGCGCGGAAACCGCTAACATGGCGCATCACTTTCCGCCACTCGTACATACGTGTGCGCCTTCCTGTTCTAGAGGCTCGCGAATGAACCCGATTTCCAGGTCATATCCGTTCGTGAACTTGATTTGCATCCAGGACACTTGGAAACCGCAGAAGGGAAGTTCCAAAGGATGATGAAAAGCAGCGGATACGCCCTTTTTTTTCCCTCTCTCTGCCAGCGAATCGTGGACTAATGCTATCTCCAAGTTCGATCTCCGGAACGAACTAGGATTTTAGCGGGCAATCCGAATCTCCAAGTGCATTTTCGAGACCTTCGCGTCTCTTGAATGTTGAACTGGGTCATGGTAAAATAAGAGAATGAGCCGGGGAACTTAACTCGGTTTGCTCGCCCGATGGGTAATTAGTTAATGAAAAACCGAGTTTTGCGTTTCGCGCATTTAATCGCGTTACCAGCGTCGAATCAGCGTCTTCTGGGGACAGTTGTTGCCGTTGTTAGCCTGTCCTGTTTCGCGGTGTCATATCGAGAAGTTTGTGGAAACATCGGAAGACAACAACTTCCTCAGCTTTCATTCGTTTCTACGACAAATCACGAATATTGAAATATTCGAAAGTGTTATAAACATCTCGTATACAAAATCTCAATTCTAACGGATATTGCAAATTATTTTCTCCATGATATCATATCGAAATTAAACGTTTTATTCGTGATAAAATTCTCACGGATAAAAGGAAATACAACAATCCAATATCCTCTATTAATATCCCGAAAGAAACCATAAACGTCAGCGAGAAGCCCGTAGAAACGCCGTATCTCGACACACGTTGCATCGCAAACTCGATCACGCAGCATTTCTCGTTAATTTCCCTCATCGATTATCTTCCACCCGGTTTAAACGAATTTCATCAAGCCGAAGAGGAAGCCGAGTCTACGTCGAGGCGTCGCGGCGTTGAAAGCAGCGAGGGGTTATTATTTTCAGCCGTTGACAAACAATTCGTGATTGCGCTGCATATTACATGAATGAGGCAAGTTTATCGAAGGAGCCGTAACGACGCAATTTCGCAACGCCCATCGGTGGAATACTTGATAATGCGGCGGTGGTAGACGGTATCGTTAACATGACGTTAAAATTTATCGTCGACTAGGCGGAAATTGGCCAAGGGAATCGTCGCGGGGATTAATACGCGTCGTTGCAATGGCAACGGATTCAAATTCCGAGATAATCGTTAAGCTGCATAAATTATTCCGCTGCGCGACCTGTCGCCGGCTAGTGAACCCCGAACAAGAAGTTTTCCAGCATGCATCGCGACGCTGAGACGAATCGCTCGCTTCCGATCGGTTATTCAGACGGTTAGAGAGATATGAGCATGTAATCCCGTCCCTGAACATCGTTGAAATCTGTCTGCGTGATGACTTTGTGATATTGTTTCTCAGAGAACATTATTCGATTCATTTTTCCACCTCGAGAATTTATTCAGCATTTAATTTGAAATTTTACGAAATTCAACAATTTTTATATGGTTGTATAATAATTTTGTCGTGAATGGGATAGGTAATGGTTCTCAAAATTAAATACTCCTCTGGTACGTCATTTTTTAAAATTAAATCACGGAAAAAATTGCATAGTCCTCGAAAATTAGTCGAGATTACTAAGAACATCGTGGTTTCTATAATGCTTCTATTACTCCAGGATTAAGAGAATTTCTTTTGTAATTTTTTTGAGGAATCCTTTCTCCCAAAAAATTATTTTCAATGCGAGAGCTTCCCGGTATTATTTACGTTGTTCCAGGCGTCGGTTAAAATAGGGGTGAAAATTCGAGGAAGAGGATTTAAGATCGGTGAAACGATCTCGCGCGAATTTTCACCGATTGGAACACCGTCGACCGACCAGGCCGATTTGAATATTCGTTATTTGCCCTGGGTAAGCTCCGCGTGGTTCTCGGCGTCACGTGCTTTTATCGTGATGGCCCCGGAGGTAATTATTCGCCGGATAAAATTCGGGCCGTAAGGCAGCGCGGGGAATATTAATTATTTTAAACGAAGTTTAATTACTTGCGAGGGATTACATCGCCGATGATGAACCCGTCGAAGAAGTTTCTGTCAAAGCAGCAAAGCGAAAGAGGCTTCGCACGCCTCATCGTGCACGAGTTATTCTGCCCGATTTCGGTTTTAATATACGTTCGCGAGAGCTAAAACAGAGGGTTGAACGAGAACAGGCAAATTCGTCGGGCTTTCATCGTGACCAACGATTCGTCACTCCATTCTACGGCTCGTATTCAAACGGATACTCGCGTTCACGCGAACTGCCTACTTGCTCGTTTATTATTGCGCTTCAAACGCGGAGATTCGACGAAAAGTAAGGTGTCTTAATTTCGCGTTGTACTTTTTTCAATTCGGTTCGTTTCTCTTCTCGTCGCGCGTATCGCAGACTCGAGTATAGCGGATACTGTACGCGATCGACTAATGGCAATTTTCAGCCATCTTGGATGCCTAGTTTGCCAATAGTTTAACGATCGTTCACCTACGAGGGAAAAACTCAAGCTCGAACGCGTTTCATCCAATAATTTCATCGTCGATAAATAAACATCCTCGTTATTTTTTAATCACACCTCGCATTTCGAGATGGATAGAAAATTTGTTCTATAGAGAAAATCGTAAAAAGGAGACTTGTCTGGTAATGAACATTTTTTGGGGAAAAATTGGCCACTCGACTGTATCGTTGGGAATTTGGTACACGGGAAAATGAAAAAAAAGGTCACCATTAAAAATTCAGCATTGCGCCGAATAGAATGTCAACATTTTTCATATAATTTTTATTTCTACGTTCCGTAATGACACGTTTCGAGTTTGTTCCTCTTTTACTTTTTTTTTTTATCTCTTTTCCTATTTTTTTTTTTTTTTTCTTTCAGTTCAGTGGCAATTCGGAATAATGTCCACTTGACAGCGAAGCTCTTTTTATTCGCCGCAAGATATATACCTTTTTTTATTTAACGCTCGACCTGCCTTCATTTTTTGCCTGCTCGTTACTTCACACGTCATTAATTTAATCGTTTAGATGAATTTACGATTCAACAGTCACGAAAATTTCTGCTCCATCTGTCGCTGGCTGCGTTTGCCTTGCTGGCTTGTCGCCCACTTTCGGTTACACTACGAAAAGGCAACAACGTTTAACGTGACACGCCGACTAATTAATCCATGTCCTTAGACACCTAATTTCTGAAATGCTCTGGCGGAACGCTTCGAATAGAATTACTTTGCCATGGCAATAAATTAGCCGGCGGCGGCATGTAAAGACCGAATTATCGTTTATCCCAGCCTTCGTGGTTAAGAGAAACCGGAAGATTCCGAATGATCCAGAATTCGATAATTCAGAGCGTGATTTTAATTAGGAAAATCTCCAGCGATTCGAGAAAGAATGATTTAAAAATTATCACGGATATATCGATAGATGCATGGGATATTTTCAACGAATAAACGTCGATGAACAACACTATATAAATACCGAAGAAATTTATACAGGAATTTTGGATATGAAATACACGACAGTTAATTTCCTTCGCTGAATTATTATATTTCGTGTTTTTCTACTCGTGTTACGACATATCTCGATAATATCACTTTGTTCGACGTTCAAACAAATGCTGACAACTTTGTGCAGCATTTGCGTTAATTAACACACGGCAAGACCTGTTTATTAAACGTTTAATGAACGAGATACGATCTCTGTCATCAGAAAGAGTGGAAATTAAACATCGAACTAAATTTCGATATAATCGAGGCTGTAATTTTGCAATATTATAAACACGAATTATCTGAAGATAATTTAATTACTTCGTACTCGAAAATATAACATCAAAGAGGAATGAATTTCTTTTAACATTTTACTGTAATTGTATACTATTCTAATTAAATCAGATGCACTCTGCTATATCACGTTAATCAATCATGACCTCGACAGAATACTCGATACGCAAAGAAGTATTAATAAGCAACGCGGTGTAATAAAACGGAAATAGAATGACAAGGTGTCACGAGTTGAAGAGATGGAAATGTTCGAAGAATCAGTGCTCGTCGTGTCAGGAATGGTATTTTTCAGCATGAAACGGACATGGAAAAAGGGAGAATCGCACATTGCCAGAATTAGGGTCAATTTTGACAGCCCTGCTACTTCTTCGCTAATCACTGCACATTCTGCATGGCAATCGATCCCTTTGTTTTGCCGAACGTCAATGATTACGCGTCGCATTATGACGTGCAGTCTGATTAGCCGTCGCTTTCGCGACGTGAAATTCAGTAACGAGAGCCGGTTTGTGCAGGGACTATGATCGTTTGATTACAGTAGCTTGATTAGTTCGCTCGACAGAACGGAATTTTAGTTTCGAAACTGTACTTCACCCTTACACCCTGGCTACTTATTCTCTTTAACCCCGTCTTTCTCGGCGTTGACTTTGCCTCTCATCCGAAGGCGACTTCTAAGTATACACCGGCGCTGATTATAGTCTTCGTCAAAACTAGGTCGTTAGACGTTCGATAGACCCACAGGCGAATTCTGGTTGGTCAATAGCTGTTACACTTGCACGTAGATACCTTGGGTCGCGGAAATTGCGTTCGAGTGTCGTTAACTCGTTGGATCCTAAGAATATTTTTATTCCATCGACGGGCAAACTCGGGAAACTTTCGCAACGGGGACAATGAAAAATTCGCGTATTTTTTAAAACGGGAAATTATAATTTCGCGCGAAAGTTTCACTCGTTATAGAATTTCGGGGTAAAACAAAATGCAAATGTTACGCGCTGCTTGAATTTTGCGCTGGAAATTTTGCGACTTTAATTACTGCATCGAGAACGGTGTAATTTTTGTCAAATACCCCGAAACAATGTTGCCATGGAGAAAGCAGACGAAGACCGGGGAAAGCGCTTCGAAAAAGGAAATATTCGATCGAAATTGTCGGCTTTCCTGCTTCGTATACAGGACGGATACAGTGGAAGAGACATTTGGAGGATTATTGTTGCGTGACAATGGGAAGATAGTTATCTACGCTATCTCATGGTTCGGTTCAACCTTCCTTCGCGCAACAATTCGAATGGAAGATCATTCGTGAAGATAAATCCCGCTTGCGAGCGAAACTTTTTCACCACGCGGATTTTTGGAGCTGGATTTCGAAGAGGAATATAACAAAAGGATCCGTAAACACTTTATTTTTCTAAACAAATCTCCTCGCCGTAATAGCTGCTGACCATAATAGCAAATAACTGTTTTTAATCCTTCATCGAATATTTGGTAATCAAAATCCATGTAATGCTTGCAACAAACCCACTGTCCACATTTGAAAAAGAAGTCGCGATTAAATCTACAAAATAAAAATAGAATAATCTAGAATACCTTCGATATTTCATGGTGGATTGCGATTTGTCACGGAATAGGTTTATATCCGTTCGAGTTAGGAATTATTAGGAAAGGGAAACGCCATTTTAGCTCTATACATCAAATTAAATACAGGTAGCCCTCCTACAACACGATATTCTATAACACGGTTTCGCTCTAACACGATAAGAAAATTGGAAAAACTTTTATACGACACTGTACTTTTTCAGTCGCGATGAAGCTTGTGCCATTTTAACCATTTGAGTTCCAGAAATTTTTGCTAAAAATACGAAGAAATTTGTGAAATTAAAGTTGCGTGGAATTAAAATAATATTTTTATCTTGTTTTGTTTTGTGTTGTACATACATTTATATCTTTAATAGAAATTAAGTTTCTTACGTAGAATTAAAAGAAAAATTTGTTTTCAATAAGTTTTCGGAACGCAATGCGGCTTCTTGTATAGACTCAGGGTCTCATACAACACGGTTTCACACAACACGACATTTTCTAAGAACCTATCTACAGTGTTACTAAATTCTCTGAAATTCCTTTAAAGTAAAATCTTGATACCTAAAGCAAAACGCTCTGAATTTTAATTAATTTTTTACTTTAATTAAGCATCGATTGAAATCAGCGCTGCGTACAAGAACTCCGTAGTGAAATCTGCGATTACTAACGCTAACCTTCCCTCGAAATGTCGGAAAACGAGATACTAATAATTTTAAAATGAACTCTGAGTTAACCAGGATAGCGACCCTCGTCGTTGGTCCCGATCTCTGCGTAACAGTGGTTCGATGCAACACTCAGCGAGCGTTGCTAGAAGGGAAAACGGAAGGAATTTCGATAAGAGAAACGTGGAGCACGAACGCATGGTCTCGCGAGCATTAAAGATTTCGCAGCGCCGTCCAAACGTTTCGTCCCGGTTGCAAACGTACGCTGCAAAGGTGCATGCCGACTGATCTAAAATGCGAACGCTAGAGGCACGTTATTCCAGCCACTCGTGCCGGTTGAAACGTGAGTGTTACGACAACGTCCTCCGCTGCCATACATTTAGCAGCGACATTGTGCTAACACGCACGCGACATGCTACGTGATGATGTTAACCGTGGCTGCCTGGCCCGCGACCCTGCCAGCCGGTCGGCCCGTTTACTCTCCGCGAAAGATGAACGGTACACCGTCCACGATCTTGTTTTCCGACGAGCAAAGACAAAGTGGACGCAATTATTTCCCCGCTGCATGGCCGATGGTGCTTGTGCCGGGCTTTGAAAATGCCAGGCTGGTGTTTTAGTCTAGCGCGATGCCGGTCAGCTCGGTTCTTCGCCGGTCACCTTCCGTTTTATGATCCAACTTCGCGAACAGTGAGGTCGTTCGACATTTTTCTTTCCGCAACCACGGTGCATACAGGCGTGGATTACGACTAGGAACACGAGCAGGACAGATGAGAAGCGGTGTTAGGGATTTGTACCGTGTCTAACACGAGAGTTTAACGGAGTTGGTAAGAACGCTGAAGATTCGTGATACAGTTTATTCGAGAATAAACGTTGTTGAAATAACGTGTGCATGTGTTCGATGAATGTTAAATGGCTGTGCGTGTTACCCATCGGCAAGTTTTAAAGGAAACTATCCGAAAAGGAAGAGACTGTCGAGGATTTTCATCGTCAAACGTTCGTGGACAAGCCACGTTGTAAAAGCAGAAGACGTGGAAGTTTCTGAGACACACTTCTAACTTTCAGCGGTAGAAGATACTTAAATTCAAGCGGCCAAGTAGCTCACGAGCGTCACGTCGCACATTGGGGAATTTCGTTGAAAACCCGGTCGAAAGTCAATTTTTCTAAAATATAATAACCGTTTACCGATCTACGCGTCACCGAAGTTCACGAAGAGTATAAATAGTAAATAGTTCTAACGTGTAAAAGGTTTATAAATATTATATTAGCCTCGGGAAAAGGAAATCTATTATTTTTATAATTTTAATTTCCCCAACAAACCTAAAAATCCAAAATTACAGATCAAAAGATTTCTTTATACTTTGGCCAATTTTTTAGCGAAATTTCTCAGTGTGCGCGACGTCTGTGATTCAAAGTCGAAGAATCAGCGAAATAGATAGCTTAAGATGAACCTCCAACGCAGATGTCTCGAAGAATTCCATTAAGGACGGAAAAGTTAGCGAAGCATGGGACGAGAAACATCGCAACGAGCGGGCTCGTGCCGCGTTTGCTGAGGAAACAGCTTGAACGTTCGAAAGTTGCACGAAATTTCGCTCGTCCCTCGCGAACATGAGTGTTTCTTCAGTGAGCATTGTTCCAGCTCGCGTCTTCGTTACCCTTAACGACATTGGCCCAAAATTGCTCGATAATTATATTCTCTGTGTACCGTCAAAGTTATTGTCACGGCCTAAAAATATTTGCACAGCAAGGAAAAAGGTCCGTTTGAGTAAAGGCAAAGCTCCTTGCCGTACCCGCTATTTATTTCTCAATTATTCTCTTTCCACTTTTCCAGCCATACCGACAGTCCTCATTAGCCGTATCTCCACGTTCGTGCAAACCAAACTTGATTACGGTTAATAATTAATTACGCAAACAAGCTAATCGCAAATGATGCAAATCGATTCTGCATGGCTATTATTCCGCTTGGATATCGGAGAAGACTTAAAAATGATCTAATGCACGAATCAGGATAGGTGATAGGCCATGCAAATGCAATATCCTTCATACTGGATGAGATAAAATTTCTTAGCCTAATTTATATATTTTCACGCATCTTGCTACGTGTGACATTGTTGTAATAGAAAATCGCTTTGTTTTCAATCCACTTCCGAATGCTTTGCAACATTCCTCCTATCAATTTCTCTCATGGTGGAAACCCCATTGTCTATTCTATTTCTTCTATTTTTCGCTATTAACCTCTTAGGCACTATGCACCACTATAGTGACTTTCGCGGATGTATCTTTCTGTACGACGAGCCACTATAGTGTATCATATCTTTAAGAAAAATTATAATTTAATCATCAAACACTTCATATCAATATATTCGTGTAAAGAACAGCATTATCCGCCACACGTTGCAGTGTTGTATCATTTACACGTAATTCGCGTTGAACAGCTCCACGGAAAATTCAGCCATGCCTAAGAAGTTGAACAAATTGCTCAATAATCGCAGCAAGTAAATAAAATTTGGCAAGAGTGTAAACGAAACCTTACGTCATTGTACAGTTCAATTTTCAATGATCTAATCTTTATAATTGTTATTTGGAATCCATTCTTCATCCTCAGTTATCAAAATCGCGAATAACCTTGTGAACAGTGTACCAGGCAGAGGAATACGCATTTTATTGTAACCTTGTCTGATATTTCGCACCTTTAAATCTGTCTAACGTCCAAATTTCTAAATTTAAATAAACGTGTTCGCTGGAGTTCCTTGGTTCACGGACATGTACCATTTGCAGAGCGTCTGAACAATCGACAGCTTCATTTATCAAACGCCTAGACAGGTGAAAGAAAAATTGAAAAAAAAAGAAGGAAAAAAGATAGACGGCTGGTGAAAGGGCGGCGAGTTCGCCGTCGAAATTTTTTCGGAAAAGTCGAAAGCCTGTATTCACTCGGAATCCGTTTCGTCGTTCGGCCGCCGGTTTGTCGTGCACATCTGAGTTACTGCAGCTTCAGCTTCCGAATGCTTTGTGCCTAAATGTTTCCACTGGTGGAGCATTCAACATTTTGTATCCTGGCAGCCGTAGACTTCGGTTTGAATTATTTTTCGGCCTTTCGCGCGCACAAGTGCTCGTTCAAAATGTGCTTTTCACTTTTGACCGTGTAAAATGCAAAAACAAGCAGCCTTTCTGACGAGCCAGCGTTTTCCTCTACCCTTGCATTTTTCGAGTAGTTATTGCTCTCATTATCTCGATATTTTTTGTCAGATCGCTGTTTGTCCAGCGAATTCTATGGGACCGGTAGAATAAATATTTCTCTGTAGAAAGTTTATCAGAGGATCTTCAAACATATTCTTCGTATATATGCATATTTTACAGGGAAATTAGTTCTTTCGGTTCGATGTTCATATTTGGTCCGAGTGGTCATATTCGAGAGTCAAATTACAGAAATTTAACCGCTCCTCGAGGTTGTTAGGCTCGAGTTAACCTTGATGGTGCACGATCGTATCGCGAATATTGTGTGCCAAATTATTCGTGGCTAACTGGTCAGACCAGAGGAGCGATGGACTGGATCGATATCGGAGTTCCAGGTATATCGATTATTGCATTCGATCGTTTCGTTTAGAGTCTCGATATTGCTCCATCCATTCTCACCTTCATTTCCTTCTTTCTCGAATTATGGTACGATAACGCGAATCGTAAAATTTATCGCAAGAATTTTACGACAAATGATTCTGAGGCGATATTAAAAAAAAGTAATACAGGATGAAACGATAGGAGAAGGAAAACAATATTTCTTTCTTTTCTCGAAGAAGATATTTTCTTTACTCGCATACATATTCTATTAAATAAGTATTTCGTCCCGTTTTGCAGCTTTAAACGCTGATAAAGAATACGTAAAGTGACAAACGTTCACATAACAATAATCACGCATAAATTAAAAGATAAGAAATAAACACCTTTATCATCACAATGCTTTATGTTTCTTTATTCTTAAGATAATCTCATAAAATTTTTGGTAAAGATCCTTGTTTGACAAAGAGCAACTACCCGAGTGAAGTACGATACAGGAAGTACTAAATGATTTCTGCAAATACTAAATTGCGAGTAAATACAGCTCTTATTTCTCTCTAGCTTCGAACCACAGCCATGACGCAATAAATTCCCACGAATTACATCTCGACACTCATTCTTCCCGCAATGACCGTTGCTCTGGAGTCCACAGCTGGAAACCTCGAACCCGACCTCAAACTCTGTGTTGACCGCGAGAGAAATCTGTATTAAACTCGTATCGATTCCTTCGTCCAACGTTCTTGCTCTTTTCTCGCCGGAAGGACAGGAACACCCTATGCTCTATTCACCGGCTCTTTTCTAGGCATGAATTACTGCAGACGGTTTCAACAGGTCCCGAAGTTCCGCAACTGGTTGCCTTCTAGAGCAAAAGAGACGCCTCATGGCTCGCAGCTTTGTCGTTCGACCGGTCAGGTCACGTTGCATATTTAACAACATCGCTATGACTTAGGCCAGTCGTGTCACCTACGGGCACTGCTTCGAAATTCCATTTAGCTTAATGCGTTCGAAAGTTTTGATTGGCTATTTTAAAGGGGCCTGCGTCGCGCGGGAATTAATACTCTTTCGTGGAACTTCTTCGTTAGCCGAGAATTTCGCGCTGTAATTTTAATGCATCATGCACCATGAGGACCAATGAATCGTGGACACGCAAAGGACTGTTAAACTCGTTGTCCATTCATTGCTCACATTACGATCCCGATGCGAGTCTAACACAATTACAATCTCTGACACTTGATTACTGGTGATAAGGAATTACTGAAAATGCTAAAATTCGAATTTAGAACTGAGATCTCAATACTCAGGATGAAAATAACTATCTTATGTGTAACAACGCGGTAATTTTTAATTAATTCCTAAAATCCAATAGTTGTATAATTAGAGGACAGCATTCAAAACTCAAATAACTAAAAGTTATAAATTAAAAACCATAAGGTAGATCTCAGAAGTCAGGACGCGGAATGCAGAATTGTAAACGGTCCCTTTCAGTTTCTCCTTTGAAGATAACAAAGAAACATCAAATTTCTATACAAGAAAACATATAAATCTTCAATTTTCCTGAACTGAGAAACACACCAAGCAAAGTACTATTTAAATACCACAGGAAAGAATTTCTTTTGCAAAAATAGTTCTCAGTCTCGTTCCTTTCATCCACTCTAATTTCCCTCGATCCTTCCCAACCGGAGAAAAAATCAACTACATCGAACCATCACCAGCTGTTCGTACTAACCACGAAAGAGCAACCGGCAGAGAGGGTAACAAACCCAAGTACCGATTCACCGGAGCACAAGCCAGCGCCCGGTCTGGCGTTCGTTTACCCATAAAATAGACTCGGAAGAATTATCCCCCGAGAGGGGAAGCAGGAAGAATGCGACTGGGAATTCACTGACCATACCATAGCCCCGAAGCGAGCGAAGAGTTATGAATAAATTCACGCGTAGTTGTCGCGTATCGCGCGAGAAAGCCGAAACGTCACCGGCACGCGGCCACGGTCCTTTATTCGAGGCAGCAACCCCGGCAAACCTTCCCACCCTTGCTTTTCATCTTGATCCAGCTGCAGAAAGACGCGAGAGTGCATCATTCTGCTCTCTCGATTTTCTCGAATCCTCTTTGCCTCGCGCAGCCTGCGATCCGTTCCCTTTTATCTCGCTTTCCATTCCCTCTCGTGGCCGCCGACTCCTGTTTCCCGTCCGATCTTCCCCTCGCACTCTGGGGGATGATGCAAGGAAACGCGCGGAGGATCACTCGAGCTGGCTGAATCGACCCCGACGCGTGCATCTTCTTGTCTCGCCGATCAACCCTCCGGTAGGTAATAGCGCGTGGGATCAATTTGCTCGATCTCATTTTGATGGATCGTTGCGGCCGGTCGGAACGGGATCAATCTCTCCCTCTGCGGGAATTTGTTGCTCGCGCGATCGAATCCGATGGAATTTATACCGTCCTCTTTTCCACACTGCCACGTTACGTATTGATTTCGTTGGTCTTTTTGCTTTGTTCCACAGCCGGCTAAGTTTGGGCTAGGTTCGCCGACGAGTGAGATGTGGTAGCTCGTTAGCGGTGCTCCGTTCGTTCGCGGATGATGATGAGGGATCGGGGTGGTGGAAGTTTCAAGACAGCTTTCGAGGAGATTTCAGAGAGTTCCGGAAAGTATTCCGCGTTTTCGCTAATTTCCCTACGTGTGCATATTGGTTTGCAGATTTTTCAAACGTTCGTGTAGGAGATTTTATTTCCTGATTCCTTGTTATTCCGAATCTGTTGTATTAGGTCGTACCATAAGTTCGCATTTTATAAAGTATATAGGTCATTAACGTCTTTGTCAATGAAATGGGAAGAAATCGTAGAACAAAAGAGCGACTAAATTTTTTCTTAATATCTAAAGGTTTATTCGACGTAGAATTTTAAATGGTAAAAGTAAAAACCGGAAGACCTGATATCCTCATGTTTAACGAGCACCTATTTACGAGTTTTTATACATATATTCTTCAGAGAATATCTTATATAAGATAGATTAAATAAGAAGATAAAATTATTCGGTAATTCTTGCCGGTAAGTATATTATTCACATGCTTTATCCAAAATGTTGATAATTCGAAACGTAAAATACGAAATTGCGAGTTTGTCAAGAGATAGTTAAACCTATTACATCAAAATTAATATAAATGCTATAGTGATTCTGTAGGTACCATCTTTGCTTCCTAACCACCGTTAAAAATTCCAGAGAAATTATTCGAGAAAAGACATACCTCGGCAATTTCATCGAAATAGTTTTAATTTAAATTCTATTAGCAATTACACCGTTCGATAAATTCCCATTTTTATCGCAGTGCCAATCAACGCAAGAATAATCGTCATCTCGTGTTCCATCCAGAGTACCGAAGATAATCCACTTTGCACCCCCGTCGAACACGAGAATAACGCAGAAGGAAGCGACTGCACCTTTCATCTTCCCACATTGTCGATCGTGCAATACGATAGACGCACCTTAAGCAGAAACAGTGAGAGAACCGGTGGGAAGGACTCGACGAGAAGGAACTGACACCGACAGCCGCAGCTGCGTTTCCGCCTCATCGGCGGCCTGACGAATGCAACGCAAATGAAAAATCGATTCTATCATTCGACGCCGTTTCTCCATTTTTTCCTCCATTTCCTTCCTCTTCTCCTCCTTTTTCTTCGCCGTCTATTACGCAAGGGACCCCCGGTCGCGTGCGCCGATCCGTGTTCCTATTAAAATAAAAATGATATTCCGTACCCACGGATCTCGGTTGCAAGAATTCGTGTTTTAACAAAATTGAAATTCCGACTCAGCTCGGCGATCGGACTCCTTTGACAGGAATCGTATGAAATTACAAAGGGTTGATCGGACTATACAGCGAAATGTTCTTATTTGTTTCGAAGAAGAAGCAGGTAACTCGCTATGGACTGAATTAAATTAAAAATTGGTTTTTAATTTCAAAGTAAAGATTTCAAATTAAATTAAAAATTGGAATTTTGAAATTAATAATCGGGATGATTGGATAAAGATTCGTTGTCTTTAAATAGTTGATTAAAGTACACGTAGTCACAAAAGGTGAGAAATAAAATTAATTTTCGAATTTATATATTAAATTAAAAATAACGAGTATCGATAAGATCGATTTTATTCTGTTTTTAATTTTAATATTCGTCTTTCAGAAGATATTTGAAGAAATAAAAATTAAATTCTTGGTTCTAAATAAGTAGCCACTATGAAACCATAAAAAAATTCAAATCTGAACTTTATTACATTTCAAGTTATTCTAAAAGTTTATTTAACCATCTTTTGCGTTGTATTTTTCATATATGACGAAATTTGTTTCACCTGAATCTTAATTACGAAAAATCTTAATTACGATAAATAATTAAAAGAGTAGAAGGATAAGTTGAAAAATTGTTCACGCGAAATGTCATATTACGAAAGCTTTCTTCCACAATTTCGTTATCACTATTCACTTTCACAACTACATCTACGAATTGCGATCCTCTTTCATCGTGTATAGCCTTTGACCGTGGCTACTTCCTTTTCAAAATTAATTAATGACGAGGACGCCATGTTAAACTAGAAAAGCGATTCTCTTCCCTTTGTCTGAAATCCCGTCTGACTTTTTACATGACATTACCTCGCCTTTTCTTTTCATTAATACAATACTTTAACATTAAATACCCTTTCTCGTTTCATTAACGATACGAATGCCACGGCAATTTCAAAAGAGATATCCTATCTAACAAATTTAATATTTTCTCGCAATTTTCTCCAATTTTAGCATCGAGTGGCACAGTTCTGTGTGCTCGATCAATTCGCGTTATTTGTAATTTCTGTTAAAATAAATTGCAACTTGACCTTACGCAATTAGTATCTCGATCGTAAATACGAGAAAAGAAATTAATTCTTTTTGAATTTTCCACTTTGAAAAGTAAGGATTAATAACTGTTGCAATTGTTATTATTAAATAAGGCCTATAATTTAACGAAGAATAATTTTTAAGAAACGATAAGAAGCAAAGTTCTACGCTTCAAAGTTAATATCGTATTTTTCTTTCCTTTTTTTCGTAGACCGTTATATGTCAGCTCCATTGCAGTTGGTAGTCGATGGTATTCGAATGTAATTAGCCTAGTTGACTTATTTCAACCCTCTTCTTCCTACCCCTGCTCCGCACTATTCTCGGTGATAGGGATGCGTTCTTTAAAGGGAACGTTATACCACTTGGATGGAAATGAGAATAGCAACCGTGACAGGCGAGTATTAGTTGCCGTATATTGATTTCCTGTAAGCGAACCGGTGTCGCGAAAAAGGAAAAAAGACGATGCTACCGGGAGCGCATTTTAAATTTCCCATTTTTTACCGGCAACCCCATTACCAGCACGTTCGACCCTCGTGTCAAATTGTTTTTCGACATCGTCCATACTAAATTCTCTTCGTCGCGATAATTTAGATACTTAATATCACTCGATTCTTATAATTTCGTTCGTTTTTTACCGTTACCGAGGGTTAAAGATCCCCGAGAATAAATAAATCGTTGTACACTTTCTTATAAAATGCCTCGATCACTTATATCGATCGAATAGAATGTATATAAATCATGTAATAATTTTTAGAGAATATATTTAATCACTCACCAACTTGAGCCACGCGTTCGTCGTCAATATCTGATTTTTTTCGTCCTGAAAACAACAAAAAACATTCGATCAGTACCATTTTAATCTACTTTGTCAAATTTGCAAAAATATCGTCAAAGTATATTTTCACGTAGTTATAAAAAAAATATGGCATTAAATATTTCTAGTGTCTTCGAGAATATCGAATCATTCCTTCCATCTTACTTCAATACAAGTTTCGTGCAATTGCTGGAATATTTTAATTTTAATTCGCCATTATTAGCCATTACTGCTGAAACATCCTATTTCTCGCAGTTTCGTCGCCAATTTAATGCATTGAGATATTTAATAAAAAAGCACTTAATAACGCGACTTTATTTTCGACGCTCTGCGAGAGGGAAGGACGCAAACGAATTTAATAAGCGTCACGCGTCGGCAACGCATTAATTGCCGTGGAAATTTTCAGAGCGAGATGCACAAGACGTATGCAAAAGAGCAGAGATAGTCGCGTGCACGCGAAAGGGAAGAGTAAGAGTGGCGAATCGTAAAATTCACACCAAAAACTAGAGAGCCAATAACCACAAATTGCTGCTGCAATCGTTCGTTTTCCGAGTGCTCTGCAGGGAACCGCACTCCACCGTAGACTCATCAGAACTTCAAAGTGATTTATAAAACGAATGCACTTCATCGATGGTGTCAACTGGCAAACCGCTTGGTAAACGATCCTGTCCAACGAATTAGTCAGTGACCAACACTTGCCGCGACATCGCCTGCGCGATTTTAATTCCAAGTCAAATTTCCCGCCGCGCATATTAGAATGCTTCTCCAATCGTTCCTCCAACGAATCATCCCATTGCGCGCGTTACATCGGATAATTTCAGAAGGAACGAAATAAAACGAGAGACAAATATTGCAAAACTAATTACAGATCTGTCACGAATGAAAAATTCCCCCCAAAAATGATTCGATCGAACATACTAATCAGATTGTATATCACTGCGTTAAACGAGTTGGAAATTTAATTTTCCAAGTAATTTTTTCGACTATAGTTCACAAAATACTCGTACATTAGTACTATAACCGCGATTCGACGCCTTTCGAACTCTAACGGATCACACGCCATAAAAGCACGAGGTAATAGAATGATCAACGGAAGTGAAATAAATTCGCGAGGCGTGTCTGGGTTGAAAGCGAAAAGAAACTGGATTTGCATGTCAATGAAACGGTTGCATCACGAGGCTGTGCGGGATGCAAGAAAAGCTAGCGACCAGCGCAACAAGTATGAAACGATTTAAGTTTAACGATTCGTGACGAAAATGGACCGCTAATCCCGCGAAACTTGGCTAGGACGCGGCGATAGGCAAGAAAGCGGCGAAGAATGCAATTAGCGGATGGCCTGAGCGGTAAGTGAACTTATTATTTCATTTTTCAGCAGGATGCGGCCGTGGTCAGACCGCGCGACCATCGCTATTATTCGCTCCGACGCGGGGTGAAATTGAAAGTTGCTCTCAAAGCTGTTGAAAACGATATTAAACTGGTCTCAAGTTTCGCAACGGTCACGGACATCAACCCAACTTTTCATTCGTAAATTTCATTTCTCTTTTGAAGATATTGCAGTTACCGAAGTAAGGAAAATAACACCTTTGGTGTCTCCAAAATTCCAAAGGAATTAATTCAACAACAGTAAAAATACGAATCGTAAAGCGTAAAGTTTGCGTAAATATCTTATTGTAAAATACATAAAAATTATTTCTCGTTGCGGTAATAGATAAGAATATATTATATCAACTAAAAACGCAGTTACTCTATTTAATATTCAGACACTATGATATTTTGAAATCCAATATTTCTTTAAATTACATTACGTGTTCTAAAATATTCAAGATCGTAATATCTTATAGGATATCGAATTAGACGAAGATATGCAGAGCTACTTCTGGTAAGGATAATATCGATTTCTAATCAGAGTTAACAGTCAAATGTACATACTATATTTATATACGTATCACACGTTGGTGGAATTAGCGTTAAACGAAACGATATCAAATTTTCAATCGCAGGTATATTCGTATCCTATAAAAATTCGTTATTTTCGATACATTTTCGAAGACTTGATCAAAATTCGATACTCCCTTTATGACGAATTGTACGTCAATTATACGTCTATGTATATGTATTTCTCGACCTGGCAACTCGAAGACACGTCTCGAAGAAGCAATCTGCCGAGAGACCACAGACAGGTTGGCCGTTGAATGTTTAGACCTTAGGATCAAGCGAATTCGTTAGCGTATTTGGTAGTCGCAACCTTGGTCCACGCACGTGTGAAACACTTGTCTCGGCTTCAAAGTGAAATCGAATTAACGCTCGATTTCCACTTCAAAGTGGAATCGGATCCAAGGTCGATTTTCCGTTCGGCTCAAAGCGAAATTAGATCGATCGACGGTGCGTGAAGCTTTCCGGTCAAGAAGCACACACGCGACACAGATAAACTGCGAAATCGAAATTTTCTGCGTACCCAGCCGATTTTAAGCTCGTTGCCTCCCTACGGGATCCTATAGGAGGGTAGATTCCCTTACATTTTCGAGAAATTGTTTGCTCGAGGAAATTACGAAGAAATTACCTTCCAAGATAAGGCAAGCTTCTTCTTCAACTGTGTACTTCGAATATGAGCTATTCATGGAATAAATTGCATAATCCCGCTTCTCGAATTCGTAACTTTATGTACTTAACATAACTTCAATTGACAATTTTAGTGAAAATAATTTTTTAACTACCTGAAAAATGATAGCTTCAGTGTATCATAAATAATTGAAAGAGGTCAAAAATGTGTATAATCTTAAAGGCGTTAAAAATGTCGTGACAATAAATAAAATAAAAAAATACATTTGACTATATTGTTACTGAAATAGTTGTCTATTCGCAATACTCTAAAACGCATTTAATCGGAAAAATACGAAACTTCCATTCGCAAATCGCACAGGATGCGTTCCCCTCGAAAGACGTTCTCTGGAATTTTGTTTTGCACCCTAATTAACGTTTGTAATAAATTTCAGCGTGCGCGGAACGCTAATACGTATCCATTTTATTAGGAAAATAATTCCGTGCTTGACGCGGCCATGATTAATCGTTGTTTAATATGTTTCGTGGCGGAAGAGACCGGCGGATTATCGGAAATCAATAAGCGATCAAATTATCGAATCAATCATCGTGAAACAAACCACGCTGGAGATGTCTGCGCTAACCGAGCAGGTTATTAGATTATTAGAAGTCTTTCCACGATGTCCCCGTCTTATCCGGGGATTAACGCGAGAATTTAATACAACGTTATTATTTTTGTCGCCAAGCCGAGAACACGAATTTCGTTTTTCGCGGCTAATGGCGTTCGCAATTACGTGCCATGAGGTGAGTTTACTTTACCATCTTACTGAAATGTTTTTAAAATCGAACCTTTTACAGGCAATAAATATACGAGCCATGTCGACAATGCGTTTCAACCTTTTTCGAAACAATCGTAAATATCGATTTAAATTCGTTTTTTTTTTACCGTATGGTATAGAGGGTTAATTATACGGGACGATATGAATTTTCCGGGTCGAAGGAACCTTTCTTCTTTGTTTATATGTATGCATTTTTGTTGTTACAGGATTTAGTAATATTTAATTATTATGTCATTTGTTCGGTCACTTTTAATTTGCGAGAAACTTGAAAAACTTATTAAAATGTGTGAAAATTAACTAAATATTCTAAATAAATAGTACGATTATGTCTTATTTGATAATACCAGGAATTATCCAGTCCAAAAATGGGTTTAAATAAGCTATAATACGCGGTAGATAAATTTATGCTAGACAAATTTCATTAACCCAGTGCAAAGAACGTTCTCGATATTCTATCATTTCCGATCTATCAACTAGTTTCTCTCGGAATACACACAATCCTCCTAAAATTAGCTTTTATGTCATATATATAGTCACTCGGAAACACGAACCAGTGCACCTAGACAAACAATATTAGCCGAGGGTATATAATAATTAAAATTCTCCCTTTTCGAATATTCCTCTATCCGCAGAGGAAATTTTTCAAAAGGAGAAAACAAAATGGAACGCAAGGGAAAAAAGGAAAACAAAAATATCCATGTGAAAATAGAAATTCCGCTGCACACGTCGAGTAATCCGCAAAAATTGCAATTTTATTCGCCCTGTTTTTTGCGATCGCGTTCAATGCTGAAATGCGAAATACAGTATTGATTCGGTGAAACGTGTGTTTATCGAAAAAATAATAGCCAAGAATCGTGTCTTTGTTACAGTCGATCGTCTCTGAAATCCTTGCTTGTTTATTTGTCTTTATTGGGATTAAGTACGAATAAATGTGTCGAATTAAATCCACGAATATTCAATCACAGCTCGAATAAACCATCTGATGTCCAAGAATAATACCACGAATTAACGACAGAGATTTATCGAAGCACGTTCCCAAAAGCACGTTTTCTAACCACTGTACGAGCCTCGCGAAATACGAGGAACGTTTGTACAGTTTGTTTACAGGCCAGTGCTGTCACTGTTTGACGGAAACGTGTGTACAACGGGAGGTTACGACGCAGGTGTCGAAACTAATCGAAATTGTTGACAACGCCTTTGGTCACGGTCCACGCACAGACCCCTCGTAATCTACACCCCTATTCACTTCAAAGCGAACACGGACTGAAGGTCGAATCGAACAGGTCAACCCTTCACGTCAAAATTCCCCTCCTCAATGGGGTGGGACATTACACTTGGGACGCGTCACATTTTTTTCTATTTTCTTCCATTTTTTTTTTTTTTTCCAAATATTGAAAATGCCCACACGAAATGAACGGAATTTCAGAGCTGAAATATTCTTTGTTTCGAATTTTGGAGGAAATAATAGAAAACGATATAAAATATCAAGGAAAATCACGATTTTTCTAATTTTATACTGCAGAACCAAATATATTTTATTATCATTTGGAATTAGCGATACAATGATTCTGGTGATTATAAATTATTAAAGGCAATCGAATTAGTTTCGCAGAGACACGATATATGAAAATTTTTGTATAAATTAGGAAGTAATTCTGAGAACTGACGACAATTTTAATTTTAATTGTAGTTCCAGCAGAAATTTCTAGTTGCCTTTTTAATATCGAACAATTTTCACAGTAATTCAATATTTTTTTATAATAAGTAGTACGACATTAAAAACGCCCATCCTTTTCTTTAAAACGTCTATAATCCTGTGGCCAATCTTGTAATCTATAACGATAAAAGTATCTACATGACGTCCCTTCGGTTAAATTATACGTCACACTATAGTAAGGCAGCGAGAAAACATGTACAATGTGATAAGTGAAGGAGAATAATGACGGAGCGATAGTAGTCAATGATGAGAATGATAAATAGGCCAACCACTGAACTTTTATCAGTTCGGAATACACGTTTATAAATATACATAAGTGTAAACTGCATAACACCTACAAATCTCATTTAAATATTTAAAGCCACTTGTTCATAAATATAAATCGATATTCGCCGTCCGACATAAATCACGTTGCACCACTTCCAACCGATATTGCCTAGGAGCATTATCACGTTAGCTTCGTATACCAATTCTGGTATTAAAGCATTGCCACAAATACAGTTTTACAAACGATAATTGCGTTGGGATTCAGAAGTAATTCCACATCGTTCTTCGTTTGTCGAAGCCATTAATTCAGTCGAAAAGCATTTTTCCTATACTTACATCCATTAGCTTGAACATCGTAGAACAATTACTGCACAGGGACTCGAATATTTCGCTTCGTTACATTCATTTTGCCAGAACTTTCCCCTGTCTTTTTATTATATAAGCGTTTCATATTTTCCCGTAATATTTAAGCTTCTAATATTGCGACGATAAAAAAAAGACTTCGTAAGAACTTTGACAAAAGTTGCATTACGCTATGATGCATTGTGTCGTGAAAAATTCCAATATTTCTCTACGATTATTTCCTATCACCGACAGGAACAATAGACACAGGTAATCTCGCGTGACCATAAAAGACCAAAATACAATGAACCGGCAAATTCATCTCCAAACGAATCGCACGTTCACCCGCATAAAATCACCTAAAATTCCATTAAACGAGAAAAAAGGAAAGCCGAAAAAAATCAATCTGAAAAACGCTCCCAATCACCGTGCCACAACGTATATCATTCGAAACGGTAAAAATTCAATTTGAAACGATTTCTGGGACGCTCATACGTGCAATTCAAGAAGTAATCGTGTCCAAGGATGAAAATAGAACGACACTTGGCAAATTGCGAGATTCGGTCGAAAAATCTCGGCAAATTGACTCCGCGAGAAATTATATAGAAGGCGTACGCGGACCATCGCGGCATAACGAAAGCGTGTTTCAAACGAGAACAACCCCCGACCCTCGCGATGATTAATTTCCGCGCGGCACGACATAAAAGACGAGGGAAAAACATTCGCTGTGATACGACTCGTCGTATTCGCATTTATGCACGCGCGGCAACCGCTTTGAAGAGTTGCGAAGAGTTTCGAACAATTTCGCTCTTTTTCCACAGGCGATGAGTCGCGTGCGGTTCACAGGGGGATGAAAACTGCTGGTACGCGAAAATGAGAGGAGAACCGCGTTCGCGGGTGCAAAGGGGGTGAGAAGGATGTGACAAGGACTGGACGATCGTGTCCAATCGGTTATTGCATGCTCGAGTGGAGAACTAAGAGCGTTGCATTTGTTATGATCGTCTCGATGCTAAATTTCTGCAGTGATTTATGTATTGAATTTATCACTGTACGCTTATTTTTATCTTTGCCGAAATATTAATTTTTTTTTGTTAAACATTTGGGAAATTTAGTTTGGAGTTTATAAATATGTAACGAAAGAAATTTAATTTTTCTAGATTTATTATAATTGTCGGTTCCTGGTGATTTATAAAATGTGTTATTCGAAGATATGTTATATCGCGTAAATCTGAATTAAAATAGTCGAAACACGTATCACGAATTTCACATGAATGGAACATATGTTATAGGAAATATGC
>NIJG01000033.1:1064712-1126382 GCA_002201625.1 Euglossa dilemma | reverse complement strand
AACTGCAACTTTTAGGCGTTACTAAACTTTACTGACACGCGTTTCATTCGTAGAAATAAGAGACAATTTTCAGTGATGAACCCCGACAGGAGTTGTTGTCCTGTGAGAAGTTTGAAGAGATGGACGATAAAAGGAATACAGTCTATTTTTTCCAGGCAAGTTATAGAAGTCATACAAATTCAAGGGAAAGGTACAAATGATCTCAGATGTTCCAACAACTGCAATATTACGCAAAACTTTCTTACGTAAATTATAATTCACTTTATAAAGGACGTCGTTAAAGTATAATATTTATGAAAGCATAAACGAACCCTTTCTTTGTACCTGGCACAGCCAGTCTTCGTCTGCTCTTTGCGTATTACAACTTGGACAAAGTAAAATTATCGTGCAGTAAAATACAGAACAAAAATTTGCAACATTGATATTTATCTTTCAAACAATTATGCATATACAAAATGAATGAGACGCAATTTTGAATATTTGTTTGAGTAATTTTCAGAGCTATTCTTCTTAATTACAGTGTAAATACGAACAAACGAATTTTAGTAAAAATTGGACCGAAAGAAAGGAAAATTATATTTCCTTTTCATAAGAATATATTATAAAACTTGCCGAATAAGCACAATGCTGATGCTTCATTTTTGCCTCTTCAGCGTTTTAACGTAATGACACAGCTTATCAGTTGATTCCCAACGTCTCTAGTTTCTCTGCCATTTCAGTAATTAGATGGACCTTGTCGACCATAGCAACTTATTTCTAAACGAAGCCAAATACATGCTTAGAAATTCTGTTCGAAATATTCGACAAGATTTTCGTTAATTTCATGCTTGCAAAATAAGATATATCTCTCATGAACTATCAAAAAATTTACCACACCAATGCACCTGTGAAATAATATAGCATTTTCAAAGATTCTACTCATTTCAGAATCGACGAATAAAAGAATGTTAAAAAATCTGAGACATCGATGCAAGGAAAGAATGCCTCACGAGAAAATTTTAAGAAAATTTGATTATCGGGACCAGAAAAAATTCGCCCGTTTTATGCAGTAAATATTCCTCCGAAACATCGGGAGGAAAAATATTATTTTGGCGAAGTAAACGCGCGACAGAAATATTGGAAGGAATCGCTAACACGGAGAAACGGAAAATTCCCATTTCAGAAATGAGCGTTTCGCAAAAATGCTTTCCCTTTGTCTCTCCGCTGGCGAGGAGAGGAGAGAACACGGCAGCGCGAACGAGATGTCATCGGAAATTAATGTACCGGCTTTGCCGCAGTGACAGGGCGAAGCGTTGTTTCGTGATTTCCCATTGAAGCACCGAAACGCGGTAATTCGGCGAAGTGGTGAAACGCGTAGGCGATTCTAGACGGGAGAGCGGATATCCAGCGATTAGTGTCGGTCGAAAAATGGCGTTCCCGTCGCGACTGAAAATAATCAACGACCAAAAATATATCGTTCGGCTCACGGAAGCGAAAATATGAAGCGCGTTCCGGTTGGATAAATAAAAAATGCGGCAGCTGCCGGGCTGTTCGCGATTTTCGTCGGGACGATCGTTCAGGAAGCGCGACGGGGCGAAAGGGGCGGGAAAACGGGGTGTGGAAAAACTCGAAGCAGCTTGGGTAACGCGACTTAAGGAAACGAGGAGGAAAAGGGAGGCTACGCTGAGTAATGGGACGTGTTTTGCTCCACTTAGAAATATCTCTTGCTTTAATGCACGAAACTGCTCGGAACATCCTGTTCCTACGCGCCAGACGACGGATTGAATAAGTGCGCGAGAAAGATGACAACGAGCGTCAAATAATGGGCCACTTTGTATTAAGCGTTCACCAGCTGAAAATGGAGAGGGGAACGGGCGATAATTGAATTAAACGAATCTCGTCATCGGGCCAGGTGTATCTCTGTTTTTTGGGAGTGGAAGTAGAGAGATGGACGCGTATCCATTCTCTGAGCTTTAGACATGACGACTGGCTCGTTAGGCTACGATTTAATTACAGAGAATCGCGCGTGAATTTTTGGCCAGCCAGCGTGGATCCATTTAATTCGCGATTAAATTATAGAAGCTCAAGAGGGAAGATTTACTCGAATTTTGCGGAAAATATAAGTAGGAAAAATTTAATTATCGCGGTAATATAAGTATATGGAAAGTGTCTGCGGCTACTAAGAGTACTCTGCTGAGTACTATTATGATCAAACTTTAGTACCAAAATCTGTTGAAATAAATAAGTTTCGTTGCAAATTGTTTCAGAAATTATTAATGATAGATATATAGAAGTTTCAGCTTCGTATGTAATTAATTTTCTGTTAGTTCATAAATAATATCGCTGTTGAGCCACTACATATTCTAGTTAATTTTATTATATGTCGAGAAGGGGTGCGTCGTATAACTTGCTTACTCCGAGTAACTGTTGAAGTATTTCAATCTAGAAAGGAATCTTTCATAGGAGGATCATGCTATGTTTTTTTCGAACAAAATGCGGGGAGATTAACTTTCTGTGGAAAGTATTAAATTTTATTTATCCTACGGGAAGATTCTCTTACCATTCGCATAGGTTAATAAATAATGATGGACTTAATATTTCATCGTGGAAATAATTTGGAGAAAATAACACGAATTTATTAACAACTTCGATACCAAAGTGCCTCGTCAAGATGGCTACTCTGTCTCGTTCAAATTCAAACTCCTTTGATAAATACTTCATCCTAAGTGGCTGACCTTAATTACTTCTCATTAAAGAATCCTAGACTAATAAATGATTCTAACTTACCGGAGAGCGAAATTCGTTGCCACATTGGTGGCTCGCCAGGCAAAATCGAATTCGCCTCGCCTCGCTTTGCCTGGCGCATTCGGGAAATAGGTGAAAAGCCATTTTATTGCGAGGTAAATTACAATTTCTGCGAGTACCGCCTCATTAATGCTGCCGGCTCAGACGTCGAAGTTTGCGGATTAAAATCGCGTTTGGCGCAGGTACCGGGGAAATTAATCAGAAACTTAAAAGAAAGGAAGAAGGAGAGGACAAAGGGCGGACGGGCGGAGAAAATGGCAGCGAAGGCAGCGAAACAGGAAAATAAGGTCGCGTCGAGGCGAAATTTCACTGATCAGTGCCTTTATTCCGACCCGTGTACAACTTGCAACGCGAAATGGCGAAGGCCGAGTAATATGATGAGCTCGCTTTACCATTTTATAATTGCGACGCTGATGAAAAAGCTTCTCGTCACTTTGCGCCGCTGTGGACGTGCCTTTGATACGTAGCTGCGCGAACGGGAGCAGACGAGGAACGGTAAGGGAAACTGAAAATCGGCAGGAGGCCGCGATAGATTGCGAAGAGCTGACAGCACGCCATCGGAGAACGAGAGAGTGGAAATGGCGTCGCGCAATTTCCATTATGCCGACCATAAATACGGAGTTCACGGTCAAACGACATCGGCGCCGAAACGAGATTTACCGTTTTCATTTATCGAACACCGTGTCTCGCGGCTCTGTAGAATTTACACTGCTCGTCATCCATTCCGGCATTTATCATTGTTCTTTCGCGAATGCACGATTTTTATTGCACGCGTTTCGGGGTTGGTTTATGATAGGGTTGAAGGCTTGCGCCTATTCGCGATGCAAATCTTCTTCCGCAATTATATCTGCTCGTGAGAAATAATAATTTGGCAGGTTCAATGGATATTTGAGTCTTCTTTGGCTGTTACTTATGTAGAGATTAGACGGTGGTGATAATTTATTAATAAATTATAAGAACGTGACGATTAAACGTATGAATTATCTGTTGACACGAATCTACAGTGATTCTGGACTGGTTGAAGGCTTGCGAATTACGCGACTATTCACGATGCAAAACTTCTTCCGCAATTATATCTGCACGTGGGAAATAATAATTTGGCAGGTTCAATGGATATTTGAGTCTTCTTTGGCTGTTACTTATGTAGAGATTAGACGGTGGTGATAATTTATTAATAAATTATAAGAACGTGACGATTAAACGTATGAATTATCTGTTGACACGAATCTACAGTGATTCTGGACCTGTTACAACGTACAACTTCACAACTCGGTCTACAACTCGATAACAACTCACTGTCTACAACTAACTGTCTACAACGAACTCCTTTTCTACTGTTCTTAACCTTCTTTATGTTTCTTTCCCACTGTGCACAATGGTTTTCAAATGTTTCCCTTAACCTAGACTTTGCTTCTTTGTAGTATACAGAGCTACGTGTACATGGTGGAAAATGTACGGAAAATGTTACATAGGATTAACTTTATTAGTGCGTTTCATTACCGAAGACGTGGTTGAATGTTTCTATAACTTTTAGGGCTTTGAATTTTACCTAAAAGTATTACAGCGAATTTTCGAGAAATATATCGCACAATTAAGTCCCCTTTAATTGCCGCTATTTCTTGCCGCAAGTGACGTTTTCATTGGGCACTTCAGAGGTAGAATCGAGGATATTTTAAATAGAAATCTAATATGGATGTTATTAACTGCATAAGTTAGAAAGTGTAATGAATATTTAAGTCCGCTTTGGCGTGCGCTCACAGTCGGTAACAGATGGCGGATCATAATCGTAGTTATGGAACAATCACAGTATGTGGATGACAGTCTCCGGACTTAGACGAAGCTTTGATGGACCATTAATCGAATAAGCGTCTACGTGATCTGGCTGATGGATAGATGAACCTTGGAGACCCTGATGGTGTAAATCAGACACGGTCAAAAGTCTCAGCCAATGGGCGTGATACGTTTCCTTGCATATAAGTTCCGGGAAACGACTCTCCTAGCGAAGATTCTCTTAATACAGATAGCAAAATGGGGAATTTTGGAACGACTAAAAACTTCCGCACTCTGAACCGAAAAACTTTCGTCGTCTGAAACCAGGAACTTTTACACGGTGCAGTATGGTTTCTTGCAATCTGAACCAAACAACTTTGCACTCTGTTGGACCTTCGTAAAGCTGCACCTTGCCTAATGTTCCTTTGCAAATTCCTAATCATTTTTGATATCGTTGATATAATTTATTTCACGAAATTTATGAGTTGCTACAGATTCGAAGTATCTAAATCAATTACTAGGAATAACAGCTAAGAGTATCCTTGATCTTCATTTGCTATATATAGGTCAGAAGTCATTACACTAGTTTAGACTACGAAATCGAAAGTGGTTGCATCATTGAATGGAACTTTGCAAGGTAATCACTGGAGTTGGATCTAATAACGAATAATATGAATTACTTGACACTTTAATCGTAATTATCTCGGCTCGTTGCCTCGTCGACTTTACAGGAACCAAATTCGTAATTGTTAAATGACAATAACCGATTTCTCGAGAGAAAATCTAAGACATCAAACCATGATCGATTGCAAATTTTCAGGAATATTTCCGCAAATGGATAACCAAGTAAACCAAGTAATCTATTACTAAATCTCTCCGTTTTGTTCAATATGGAAGGTCCACTATTGTTGACAGAGGATTGAAAAAATGTATTCCGCTGGTTTTTTGACACGTGCCACCAAAACATGCAGCGCGCAATCCCGCGCTGACCGCACGGGCTCGCCATCTTGCACTACAATAGTAACGCAGGAATTTACCCAGTCTGCTGCACTCCAGGATACATGCATATAAAGGTTCGTGTATTAACACAGCAGGAATGGAAATTCTGTGTACGAGCTACACTAGCCTGCTCACGATCACATGCCATCTGTTTTGGTCACGAATTCGACTAGGTTTCCGGCAAGCACGTACAGTTTGCCTGGCTGGGTCCAATTGTGCCTCGAAATATCCAATTAAAACGCTTCCGGACTGGTACTATAGCGGAAGTATAAACAGAACCGCTGGTTCTACGATTTCGTTTCCTTCATTCTTCACGAAAGACTGATAGCTAATATCACCTAGCTATCACGAGTAAATCCGTGGACAAATATTGTAACGTTACAATAAGTTATGAATCGAAAGCTTAATTGAGGATCAATGACTTCGTTTTAAAATACTACCGACACGAATATCAATTAAGAAAGGAGAAACAGGAAAAATTAGAGATCTGTGCCCTAATTTTATGATTACCGTAAGATAAATAAGGTTTACATCGTAATTCGTTATTAATTAAATTCTAAGAAATCTCGTTGCAATATCGATTCATTTTTTGTTATTTGTGACAGTCCAAAAACGATTTGCCATTCAATTTCCGCGTACGAGTGTATTTTCAACCCTCATCTTTGAGCCACTGTCCCCACTCTTTCGACGGTATATAAACGCGAACTTTTTCAACCTCCGCAAAAATTACCAACTTAAGGTTCTTCCCCTTTCGAAATCGCTGCATCGAAATCCCTGGCCGCGTATGCGAGATCGATATATTTCACGCTCGATTTAACCCGATATCGCGAACAATAATACGTTCCCTCTGTGCACGGGGTAAACGTCCTCGCGGCAGAGGGGAAAAAAATCGAATTTCTTTTCGCGACGGCGAGGGAAAGGGGTTGGAGAAAAAAAAAATATTCCGCGGAATAAATCGAGCTCACGTTTCAAAGGGACTGTCCAGTTCCCAGGAAAAATTTACGGATCCACGGCTGGATCGGCGCGTGGCTCTGTGACCAAAGGGCCAAGGATTCATGGAGTAACAACGGTTAAAAATTTAATATCAACGTTACACACAGTGGACCAGGTCACGGGATAAATTGATCTCGGTGAATTTTAATAGGAGCCTTACATAGAGAGAATATTGAGCTTTGTATGTGATCTCGCGCCGTCATTTTTCACGCCTCTTATTAAGACCGAGTTCTCGATCGATAAGCGATTAATGCCCGTGGCCTTTGCATTTTTCTATCACATATGGTAAACCCTTCGTCACCCAAAATATGCTTTGGACGCCGAAAATTGATGCGACGTCATAGAAAAGGTCCTTTGTCTATGAGATAAAACCCATTTTTAATCGGTTTTCTACGATATATAACTTGGATCGAGGTCTTTCGAAACTCATCTAAATCCTTTCCTGACTTCTCAATGATCAAACTTGGTTGTTAACGTCAGAAAATTTATGAACGAATTTATGGCACCGTTTTAAACTTCTGAGAGAGTAAGATAATGGATCTAAGTCAAATGTCTCGTGTCCTAAGGTCCCTAATTATGTCATTAATTATACGTACCACATTGACAACTCCATAGCTCTCAATTATCCTTCAATTTCAACGAACATTCCTCCAGATCGCGACGAGTCAATTCGCTTCATGATTTCATGTCAGGATTTCGGACGATTTTCATGATCGTCCCGTACGTACTCGGGAATTTCCACCAATATAAGCGGTTGTTTGCCAGTGCGCAATAATTACGTTTCACGTATTTACATACCGAGTAAGTCTTATATCGGAATTTCCCAGCGCCGCGAGCGCTTTGTTCCACGTGAAATTGTATGGACCGGAAAATATTTGCTTGTCGAGTGTAATTACGCTTCATATGCCCGCGCCTGGCATTGAGACATTAGTGGGATTGAGCATTACAAAGAGAGAGAAGGAGAGAGAGAGGAAGGATACATACAGCGAAATATATTGCTGTTTACAGTATTTCCCATAGGGAAGGGAGTAATATTTTGGCATAAGCGAATCCATTGACGATTACTGTGTGTTTCAGAAGTGAACTTCAGTTTATGATTGGCCAAAGACGTTTGGTAAGCTGTTGAAATATTAAGCTTAGAAATTTCTATGAAAAAATTAAGAAAATCGAGAATATTTCTGAGACAAAGCGTTTACGAGTAAACAATTTTCGTGTATTTTAATCGTCGGAATAGATTAAATAAAACATCAAAGACACCCTTTTTCATAAACATTTACAATCGTGAAATAATTGATTCCGAGGTTTGTGGACTATAAGATCTTATAATTTATATAATTTCAATTGTATAGTCCAAGTCGTGAATGTAACATCGATAAACTATGGTCCAAAAGAAAAATGATAAATTATTGGAATATTTATCCGTTTGTTAGCAGTACAATGTCGTGAATTCATCGAATATCAATACGTACAGAGTTTACTTCAACGTTTACTCATAAATATGAATGGAAGGGCACAAGTAACTTTGTATCCGCTATCAAATACAGCAAGTGTACAGAAGGATAACAGAAAATTTCGCATGCACGGATATTATGGCATCTTTTCGTGAAAATTGTTGATGAAGAATTTTTGATAAAAATGACATCTCCTCGGAAGTTCCGAGATAAAATTTTTCCACCTCTCCAACTCGAACGTTTCTGCATCAGTTTCACCTTATTTATAACCAAAGTATGAACGATGTTTAAAAACGTTCAGTGTGCCCATTCTCGCAGCATACTTCCTCTGTTTACCCCTCTGTTTACGTCATTTGCGAAATTAATAATAGCTACCCTATTTTGTAATCCGTATTTTCCCTAAAATAAGTTTCATCTACAAAATACATCATATCCAGAAAGTTCAACCCTTTACAATATAATTTATTCATCAACCAGGCACAACAGAATACACAGTGTTTGAGTCGTATGAAAATCAGCGCGATATTTTATCCTTTTCGTTGTTTAATAAAATAAAAGCAGTAGGAACGTGATATTTCTCTAGCTACTCAAATCTTCGGTACATAAAGTTCTCACGAAATTCGTAATAAGTGTATTTTCAACCTCATTACCATATTCGTTCCTTATCAAAAATCTAAGACTTAGCCTGATGCTCTTCCGAGTCTGTGGGTTTAGGGTGTATACCGAAAATCTACAGATTAGAGAAACGAAGTTGAGATTAGTCAATGTGTATAAAGACAGCCAATGTATACGTGATCGATACTGTCATCTTTCTCCAGTCTAACATTTCTACCTTTAAAAAACCGAAATTTTTTAATACGCAATTTTATAGTGGATTCTACATAGAATATTTAGAAAAATTTCGAAACATATACCTGATCTGAATTCACTGAATAAGAGATAAAAGAGAATACAATAATAAGGCACTAGAAGATAATCTAGAGTTTTTTAGCATCCTAACGTCTAATCCTCAACGTTTTATACTAATCGTGGCACGCATAAATACCGATTAATTATACGAATGAATTCCTATCGCGGAATCAAATCATAATACAAGAAGTTGAAATATCAAAGAATATCGCGAGGAACAGCAGAGCAATGGTAAAATCCGTATAAATTGCAGAGAACGTACTAAACCAACGTGTTAAGACTTCGAATACCCCATAACACTGGCGAACATCTGATGCAAAGAACAAGGGTGCAATCGAGCAGCAAGCAGCTTTCGAAACTGCGATGGGAATGCTTCGAAAGCGGCGAGAACGTGCGACGATTATGCTTCTTCGCGGCAAATTTTCCGCACTTCGTGCAAACGTTTCCGATTATCAGGGTGCGCCTTATTCGCCGGTGTTTCGCGCGATGGCGGCCGAACGGGGGGATGCATAAAGTAAATGACCGAGGCAAGGGTAGCCAAGATGGAGGACGTAATGCAATCTGCGTCGTTCGCTGAGCACGGCGCCTCAACGGTTAGCCACCGTCTCATTTAGATAAGACCGATATTTTGACGCGCAAAAACTCGCGCAGCTAATCTCGGATCTTCTTATCTTTGAAATTCACGCAAAGATTGCGGACGGCCGCTTTGTAGGATGCGCCAGGCCGCTGAAATTGCGCCACGACTTTCGCAATCTTCGCCTGGGGTAATCTCCGCAAGTATTATGCGGCCATTGACACTGCATATTTGATGCCTCGTTATTGGGCCCTTGTACTCGGCCTGCTCTCACATCGTCTTACGCCACGTAATACCATCGCCTGGTGCCCAATCGGGTAAATTCGTGCAAATGAATGGGGCCATTTTGTATTTTCTTCCGAGAGAAAACTGCGAACGGGATAGCGGCCTGGAAGCAGGTTGCAGAGGCCCGAAGAGTTTGTGCAACTTTTAGGAACACGAAGTTCGTGATTGAAAATTTTTCCGGAAAATGTTGGGTAATACTTTTTGGTCAGATTCTGTGCAGAAGTTTGTACATTCAGAATTTTCTACTGCCACTTTGGACCCATTGACGAGGTGCAAGTTGCGAAATTAAGCAGTGCTTTGCGAATTTTGAAATCTCTTCTTTGATATATAGATCGAAATTAAAAATAATTAAAAATACACGTATGGATTTTAGAAGATAAAGGATATACAAAAATACATGGCTACTGTATGTGATCAGAGATAAACGTTCTTTATTTTCTCTTCTGTTTTGTGAAGAGAAAAAGGTCCTGGTTAATATCTGCAGTGAACAGGATGCAATTTTTTTAGAAAAGTCAAACGTTTACTATCGTCGAGGTTCTGAAAGATGGATGGCAGTATGCATTTAGGATGAAGAACGGCTAAGAGTGATTTATAAGAAACGAAAAAAGAGAAAGAGGGAGAAACAAGACGAACCTGGCCGTTCAAAAATGCATCATACTCGTTCATTGAAGCATTATTGCAAGCTGAATTGATGACGCAAAGAGGAGAAAAAAATGTTAACGTAAAAGTAAATTTTCATTTTACCTTATCCTCTTTTCCTCGGAATGATTTCCAATCTTATAATATACTTTACAAGTTACGCGATAAATTAATTAATAATCGTCTTGCCTATAAAAATTATTCAACATCCGAAACCAGAAATCTGTCTTCGCGTATGTAATAAAATGAAATCTTCAAAAATGTCTAACAAGATTTCTCCAACTACTCTTCGTTCATCCTAATCATATCTCCGAATGATCGAATGACTATCGGGTACTACATAACGATCATATCTGTTCGCATAATCACGCAGCTGGTACACAAGCATTCTAAGCTCGTTAATTCCAAACGCTGAGGATATTCTTAAAAAAAAATTCCCTCGCTAGCGAGAATAAACTTTTATCACTCTTTCGAGCCATTATTTGCTGGAATGTCGGTGTTATTTCATTGTGGCTATTCCGTAGCGTGGTTGGTATTTGCATGCACGTGGAGAGAACGCGAAGAGCGAATAAGCGAGCAATGAATGCGCGAAGAAAGAAATCCGATCGAACTGTAACAGACGGCATTCATATACGATTCAGGTAACTTCTCATATATGGCGAAAGAAAGAAGAGGGTCATAATGGAAATCTTTCATAGGGAAGTTTCATCGATTGGAATATGCGCGGAATATACATATAGGTATAGCTCGCACGCATACGTGAACCGGTAACCATTGTGCAGTTTGCCGCCAATGGAAGCGAAAATGCTTCCGACGTAAATCCTCTCTAATGCGATTTCCTTAAGAAAGGGAGAAAACCTAGCGAAATATGCCCGAATGGTAATTCCCTTAATGTAAATGCGATTACACGCGGATCAAATTAGAAGAACCCAGAATACCAGATCGTTTCAGCTGCGATGGATTCGAACCGATTCGACTATTAAGGTTGATATTTGAACTGAAAGTAACGTGATCGATTACTCGAGGTATTTGAATCTGAAGACGCTGCGAAAGTGAACGGTGGTTTCTGATTAAATTCCTATTTTTTCGTTCCTTTTAAGAATACCCGGTTAATTAATAAATAGCATCGGATTTTCTTGTTTTTGGGTACAACGCATATGCCACAAATTCATTAAACATAGTCTTGTTTAATACTAAATGTAACCTATTAATTTATGTTGTAGGTATTATTGAATATAATAGCTGTACTATTCAATAATAAAACTACAATTTTACATTAGAAATAACAGTACTACCTTCTGGCCAATTCAGTAGCAAACTTGAACTTGATTGTTTTTCAAGTTCTAACTGAATGTATATAATTTAATATTCTTAGAATAAATAAGTATTTTTACCTATTTAAGTAAATTTTAAATAAGTGATGATAGTATTATATTTTAATAGTGATGGTACATTGAAAAGAACATTTTTCCATCAATAGAACTAATTACTGAAAATATATAGCTACTTTTGATGAAATTAATACTAACCTTCCAAATCAGAAATGTAATTATATTTAGCAATTTATTCTCATCATACTACTTTAATTATTATTATCTGTGTACACTGTGTTTAAGTACACATTGCACTTCAAGTGTTAAAACAAATTGAAGTACACTTATAGAAAAAAAATTGTAAACTATGATAATCTTTCCTTCTTGTAGCATATGTCATAAACTTTAAAAATGAAACTAATCCTAAACAGAGAATGTTCCAGGCAAACACTACTAATAATTCTTCCTTATTCTAATATTCTTATCTATAATAAGATTTATGCTCAAAGAGTTGTTAAACTGTAACAAACATAGTGTTGGCTTCTAAATACTGACTAACTCAGTTAGACTAAAGGAATCTTAATTTTAAAATGGATATTAAATATGCAGAAAACTAATTCCTTAAAAATTGCTTATTACAAATAAGTAGCTATTAACTGATAAATTTAATTAATTACATATAACCTAAAACTGATAACATATATACAATTCAATGTTTGAATAAAAATGTGATTGGCACAAAATAATTGAGATATGGTCATTGCATAAATTCATATCCGAAACAGAAGCCATTTTGTGAATTTCAGAATACACCAAATTTCGAATATTGGTCAATTTCCAATATTTTAAGGAACACAGAATTACAACGCATTAATTTTACTGCACATTTGCTTAACACAACGCAAATGGTTAAAGTATAGCAGCGAATGATAAAGAACGTTATAAATATGAGAAAAAGAACTTACTACGTCTATGATCTGCTGCAACGTGATGCCAAATCTCACTTGAAGAGGCTCGCTTTCGTTGGCCACGGGTCGCTCCAGAGTGTTGTAGGACGACAGCAGCTCGTTCAACAAACGTTTCTCGTGAGGTCCACACAGGCTCTCTGTAATAAAAACGAGTCGTTTAGATCCGAGTGAAAAGTTGCACAAACGTCAGCGTATCTTGTCTATGGATATCATAAATTTTAATTTCGTCGCAGGTCGTTTCGAAAGGCGTGGCTTCGGTAAAGCACAAAAATATTTGCACTCGTTGCCTGTGTGTGAGAACGCGCGGCAGTAAATGGGATATTTGCCGACAGAGCTCGCCACGCGTCTGCGCGAAATCTCGCAAGAAGTACACCACGTGACCCGGCAAAACGACAGCCACGTTTCATAACCTCGTGTCGTTACACCGACGGATATTTTTATTACATACGTAACGTTTCAAATTTTCTTTCGTAATATACTTCGTGTTCGCGCTGTTGAATCGTCTTCTCTTTCTTCTTCGCGTTTATCACCTGTATTTCGACAGTATTCTAGTTTTCATTGCTGAAAAATGCAGGAACATTTTACGAATACCGTGTTTGTAAAAGACACGTTGTAAAAATATCGCGCAGTGACAATATAAGAGACACTTCGCCATTTGTCGTGTGAATTTTGCGGGACAAACGAGGATAACTGCGAAAGGGTTAACAGGATATATCACAGCTTTGAAAGTACTTCAGTATACCAGATAACGTAATTGTAAGTTTCATACCGATTGTTCATTTATATTTTAAATATATTATGTTTCAAGGAATATTTGCATTTCTTAGGTATGTGTGTAAAGAAGATCCTAGTGCCATTTGGAAGTTGCAGAAATGACAATTGAATTTTCTTCTAAAGAAAATCTCGTGATGAATTTTATTCATAGCACGATTGCCTTTTACACGTAATGTTTATAATATGATAAGAAATTGAATACGAAATTTTAGATGTTAAATAGGATTTAGATAAACCTTTCAGAGAAGATTAATAATTAGGACGAAAGCAAATGGAAGAAAATAAACGTCGGCAATAATTAACCTATATTAACCTCGACGTTAACCTAAAAAATTGTCGAATGGTTTAATTGAAAGGATAATGTTTACAAAATAGGAAGGGTAATAACAATGGTTTGCAAATTATTGAATATCGGCTGTCGCATTTCACAACTTATCTGAGATGATTCGCATTACGTATCGCAAAAATTTGACGCGTTACAAAGTATTTGTACTTTCCTGCCATTGGCTGTATTGCGTCATCAATCATCGCTAAATCCGTTGGTGATCCTTACCACGAGCATCTCAAGACTACGTACAGTTGTAGGAAGTACTACATTTTTCAGCTTTATCTCTGTGACAGTTGCAATATTAATCGTACACAGACTTGATAATAACTGCCGCTGTTACGTAAAATTCCGCTTTCAGCAAAAGTTTGTTCGGAAATTCCTTCCAGCCTGGTGAACATCGTAGATCGTGTTGCGAGTACGGATTCGATATATTACAGAGCAACGATTGCGAGTAAGCCACTGTAATCCCTTGGCAAACCTGCTAAGCTTTGTACACATTCGACCCAGGCTGAATTGAAACCAGACGAATTTTTAATCATTTGAATCTGTGCTTAGAATTCGTATCTATAATTACAGTCGATGTTTCCTTTATAAGATTGCTGTTTTGGATAGATTATAGAGTAATAGAATACTTGCTGAATCTGTAGTAGTTTGTTAATGTATTATTTATATAAATCTTTGATTATCAATCTGTTTGTTGAGGTTCTCAATGAAGGTTGTAAATTGTTATTACACGGTTAACATTGTTTTTTAATAAATATGAGAGAGTGATTTAAGAAATATTGTGATGAATACTTGAAAGTTAATCCATTATATGGTTATTTAAATACCATGTCAAAATTATATTCTGTAAAATTTATTTTCAATGTGTTTTTTTTATGCTATTAAAAATTCCTCTTTATGCAAATGTGAAGGGATGGTCATAAGTTATTTAGCTATTATAACAGGGGGTCGCGACTCGTGAAAGGTTAGGAAATATAGGTCTAGAATTGAGCGAAGTTGTTTACGTTATTAAGAGTGGCATTTAATTTTTATTGCAGGTGTTTAAATATCATATCCATGCGACTCCTTTTGTTTATTTTGGTATGCAAGAAACAGAAGAGTATCGTATTTCAATATTTATAGTAATAATATCTTTTTGAGGATAATTATTGATACATTTAGGATAATTATAGGATAATTATTGATTTGAGATAAATTGTACATACAAGAAGTAAAAGTTTTCACTGAAATTCCCTAGAAGTAAAGTAGTCTGATGCCCTTAAAAATTAATACCAGTTCAAATTTTCATGTTAAAAGTTCAAGTAGATCAGGTTTATCATATAGAATTCCTGTAGAAGACTAAGGTATTTTTTAGCATTTGAAAATCCTCAAATATATTATTTTAGGTGATATCTTATTAAATCTGTATAAATGTATATCCTTATTTTATTTAAATTGATTTAAATAACCACGCGAAATAATTTCGTATATTTCGTTTCGAGAATGTTGTTGAGTTTAAAATAAAATTCAAGACGTAATTTATTGCCTTTATGCACAAATTGAGCAGAAAATTATTTATAATGTATGACGCGACAACAAAGTTCGCGGATCGTTATTATTGAAATATTCTCATATTCGTGACACTGCATATACGCGAAAGCTGATTGGAATAATTAGGTTTAAATATCGATATCAAACGCAGATAAATTTCAGCATTTTGTATCAAACAGCGATATATTATGCAGGTTTCTGCGTAATGGAATTTCGCTGGTACGGTACAATTGAAATTGGAACGCAAAACCGTATTCTTTTGTATCGAATTTAACAAATCCTCGGTTCAGATATATCAAAAAGCCATTCCTTTATCGAATGCAAAGGTATATATGCAGCATAAATGCATCATTGATGCTAAAGAAATGTGAAATAATTGAAAAGGTTTATGATTTATAGAAACTCCAGAATGGAGTAATTTAAAAAGCTTCCTCGTATTCCAAATATTCGTATTTGTAAATTGTGTTGAAGTAAATTCTGATTCGAAAATTGTTACAGAAAAAGTATTTTTTATAAATGTTATACAAATACTGGAAACAGATCCGTAATGGATACTTTATAAATAATTTAATTACTCGTTTCTTATCGTTCGATGTTAATCTAAATTTAGATGTGCTTCTTCAGACTTTCAAACATCTGCAGCATTCAACGTATCTATGAAATTCAGCATACATTCTTAGAATTTATCTAGAGACATACTTTACTCGAAACAAGTTCTCTTATGCCAAGCAGCCATTCGATCTTCATTCCACACATACTCGAACATTCATCATTCGCGAATATGGCGAAAGTGCATTTGCGTTTCATAATGAAGAGGTTAGTCTATTTCGATATAACGAAACGAGGAATGTTCGTAATGGCAGAATATTAATTTCAAAATTTTTAATTTTGCGATCTCGCAGTTACGAACAATTAATTATTCATAACCAGCATTCGTAAGTAGAAACATACATATTACCCTAATTTTTACGTCATAATTTTCATTTAATACCTGAAGTATCTCTATAATAAGGATTTTATCATACAACATAATACTAGTTCCTCGTCATCGAAATTCACGACGAAACTTGCAGCAGGAACACCAGCAAAGCGTGGTAAAATAATTACAGAATAAATCAAGCGTACCCACGGCTAACCCGAACCTAACTGAAACCCAAAGCCATCACCCTGAGCCGAAGCTATCGAAAAAGCCCCGAAGCCGCTCTAAAATCCCTCTTCCATAAAATCCGAACCGCCCGAAGTCCAATATCTTCCGATTAAACGTATCGCGTGCATTATACATCCGCTTATCAAAACGAAGTATCTCGGTTGGAAAGTGGAGGAAAAGAGGCGAGCAAAAAACGTGTAATTCTCACACAAAACGGCACGTCAATGGTTACGATCAAGCGAGCACGTCGAGGCACAACAGAGGGGCTCTGAATATGCCGGGCAAGACAAAAAGAAGACATCGGACAAAGAGCAGGGTGGAGGAAATGGCGGGTGGAGGTGGGGCAGCGGAGGCGGAAAAGGGAAGCAAGGGTTGGAGGAACAAAAAGTGAGAGAGAGAGTATTGAATCCTCGGTGTTGTCGGACGCAGAAGGGGTTGGTTCGCGAGCAAGTGCATTTGTCGTAACCCCACAATATTTCGGTCTGTCTTTAATGGGTGCACGTGCGCCGAATTCGGCCCCGGCTGCGGCCATTATTCTCCCCTAGACACAATCCTGTTGCATTTCGCATTCGGCCACGGCACCGTGCCCGGATTCCAACTTGGTTAAGGCGCGTGTGCGAGAACTCCGTGCCACTGGGACTCCGGCGACGAATGTGCGGTTGTTGCGAGTTCGTCGAGGGATCAAAGGATACCTTTGCCCGCTCGTAACGGGTCACGGAAGAAATAGATGGACCGTGTCGATCCTGTCTATGAGATCGTTTTTCAGTATATATTCTTCTATTCTTTACTTCCTATTCGCCTTATTGTAGCAATTTTCGCGGATCCGGTATTCCAAACGTTAATGTAGAATTTTATTCATACAGCTTTGCTTCATAATGCAAGAAATTGGTGCCTATGTTGAAGATATTTGTGTTAGTTTTAGATCTGATAGTTACGTTATATATGATTTGTTTAGTGAATTTAAATAGAGACTGGATCATAGTTGTTATATGTAAATAATAAATAGAATATTTCCAACGTGTCTATTACAGATTATTTTGTTAATTTTTATTATTTCCTTAGATTATTTTGTGACACTATATGTTTTTAAAGCCAGTAGAAATTAGATATCTAAATATTAAGTTTCTTTTACGTGTTTGGTAATTTTAGTCGATAGATTATGTTTTTATTCGAATTTGGAGCTAGTATTATTAAGTCTTTAGTTCATAGAATTCCTGTGGTTTAGTATATCATATCACGTTTTATCTTCACTCCATCTTATGGTCGTATACTATGTTGTATTTTATATTTCGACATATTTCAAGTGCACAAACATTCGCTGTCTTCCGGTAGTTAATTTGCGTCGAAACAAATGACTGTATTTATTCATTTGGCGGTTTCGAACGAAGAATTTATCGTCGCCGCATTACTTATTCGATTTATTTCATTTCCACGTTGTACATAAAGAACAGAGGGCACTATATTCTGCTGAAATGTAAGGAGAATAGCGACACCGGAAGCGTTACATCCACGCGAATTCAATTCCTCCATCCTGTTTTACTTTTTCTTTCGGCCACATCTTTCTTGATTTTATTTCGCCCCATCTAGCTTTCACGCCGATATATCGATTTCTCTTGATTCCCGCCGCCGACCACATTGACATTCTGGTGTTCCCGTTCCTGTTCCCGTGGAGCTTTCGAACTTCCGTGCAGAATTCAACTGTCGAAACTTCCATCCTATCAATCGTTCAACGAATTTTCTTTTTTTTTTATTATAATACTTGTGTACTGGGCACTGTTAGTCGATTTCTTCGTGTCATGTAAATTCGCAATACTCTCGAAATGCATCAGTGACAACGTTTCGTTAAAAGTGGTGCTTGAAGCAATATTCTTCTGTGATAAATCCATTTTTCATAGAATGAAATAGTTGTAAATCTTGTCCAGAGAGTTTGGAGTAAAATAAATTAAAAATAATTTTTTTTAGGAGCATGTAATCTTTTATATTTCATATTTATAAGGCTCGTGTATTTTTCACGACTCTTTTGGTAGGAATACGAGACAAAATATAGGAAATATTGCTTTTTTATATAATAATATTTTTCGTTCAGACTGTCAGACATTTAGATTTTATTTTTGTTTGAATTTCTGATCATTGCTATTTTAAAGACCATTGACAAAAGTGAAATTATACGTTCCATTAATAGCGTATAACTATTGGGAGCAGTCATACGTTTATTATTCTAATGCGGGCGTAGTTATATGCTATTGTTAACTACTAACTTATTTGCATATTTAATTATTGATTACTCGAAGTAATTGAATTCGATTTGCACGAATATAATAATCGCGCGAATACAAATTAACGCGTCAATGCAGTTGCAAGGATACAATGATTGAAAAGCGAGAACATAATGATTCGTGGATTCCAATACTGATGGCAGTCACATAAATTTACGCTGTAATAGCTGGCGAAATATTATTTCAAATTGAAACAAATTTTTTTCAAGAAAGAATAATCGATTAATAAATAAAGTAAATAAAATAACGAAATAAATAAAATGCTCAGAAATAAGTAACTTCTATTGCGAGTAAAATATTTGCGTTTATATTACGAGAAGTCGAGGAAAATTTAATTCTGTAATTTGGTAAAAAGGAACGTTTGATTACCCGAATACGAAAAACGAGGTGTAGTTGTTACGATATACTTACAATAACTTTTCATTCGTCCATTGTGCAGGAAGGATTGTTTTAAATGGAACGCGCTATGTATGAAAGTACCCACCGAACAGGAAAATGCTATTCTTTTTCGGTCCTTCAAAACTTCGCGTACGAGAGACGACCATATATTTTATATAACTGACATTATACGCTTTCTTTGTTCCTTTGCTCTCGACATGCAGCCAAAACTGTACCTTGTAAATCAATATGAAATTGTAACTTGTAAATCATCGTCGAAATTTATCGAGTAATTTGAAAATCGCAAAACAAACAATTTTGCAGATTTATTCCATTCCACGCATTACCCGTAACTTTTATCTCGTATTTAAACAATTTCAATCCGCGATATTTGATAAACGCGTTAATTAAAATCACGTATGTATCCTCAAAAATATAATTTTACACGAATAAACAGAAAAATATAGGAATAATTTAGTGCAAAAAGAAAAGGATCTTCGAGCGAAATGTAAGAAATAAAATTAGAAGCATTCGAAAATCATTTCGTAGTAATAACAGTACCATAAGAATCTTCGTTATCCAAACTTAACCACTTTCGGTTGAACGCAGGTACCCTATTATAATAAGAATAACCTTCCGAGTTTCGCAAAGCTTTAACTCTCCGTGTTCCGCCATCCGGCTGTATTTCTAACAAATATTTATTCCACATAACTCCATTATCGTACCCAAATTTCCTTAATTTAACAAATATTACACGGCGCAAGCTTTTCGTTGTAGCGGAACATCCGAGTCTGCAATATAATAAATTATTCGCTGTCGTAACTCCATATTTCGGGTAATTCGAAGAAAGGCGGAACGATGTCGGAAATAATGTAAATCATGCCGAACCGGAACAATCCTTTTGGCCAATATTCTCCGTTGAAGGTAGCGTATTTTACTCGGAATATCGTACCGTGACCAAACAGCAAGAAAATTTATTCCACGCAACGGAGATCCGAAACCTGTTCCAGATTCGTGTCCTTTGCGTGTGAACCGAACAATTTCCCTGCTCGAACTAAAAGCAAATTTAGGTAAACGTGCCCTTTTCATTATTTACGGCTACTTACGTCCATGGGGGATAATTAGGCCGATGCGGGCACGTTAAAGTGAATCTTCATCGTCGGAACGAAATCAATGTCATCGTTAATCAGATTAGGGAAATGTATTACGTGCTATTGATCCAGTGTTGAACTGTAGTTTATATAGTACCGACATATTGCATTGCGCTGATTAATCACCTTTGTAATACTGCGAGCGGAACACGTGCTACGATCGCGATACCTGTCGCTGGTAAACATCAAGAACTAGTCGAATCTATATGATCCTATTTCACCATTTCGGCTAGAGACAAGATGGCGGCTCGTTTCAGCCTAATTCGTAATTCTGTAAATACACACAGCTGTTCCTCTGAGTTCTCTGTGAATTTCCACCTTACCTTCCGTCGAAATTTATTATACATATACGAAATTCCTCTTTGATAGATAATTACCCAACGTTTCGCTAATAAACGCGATTTTCGAATATCGGTTGTACTCGTTTGGAGTTCAAAATTATTTTCTCCAATCATCCTTCTCTAAGATAAAAATAAGAAAAATCAAAATTCAGAAAAAGGGAATAAGTCACGCGATGTTCCTAGATTGATACACGCTTTCGTGTTTCGCCATGATGCATGCATCCTGAATGCCCGCGATGGCTGTCCGGACTTATTTTCCGTCAAGGTAAAAGTGTAACTATAAATAAAGGCGATACGATCGATTGATTCTAGGTCACTCTAAACGATCCTTCTCCCTAGATTAGTTCGANGATTGATTCTAGGTCACTCTAAACGATCCTTCTCCCTAGATTAGTTCGATTCGAACCAGCCCTCCCCGAAAGTGCGGGTAGACCAGGGAGAAGTAAGAAGTTTCGCAACAGCCATATTTCAGTCGGCAGGCGATCGCTGGAATTGATGAGCTGCGAATAACACAGGAGCCGGGCGGGCTGTTTTTCCAGAAGCATCTTGATTTACGTGGTTCGCAGGTTCGAACGATAACAAATGATACGTGGATTAGGTGACGATGCAACAGACGCTGGCAGTGTTACCGCTGTTGACAAATGGAATAGGATTGTCCTACGCGGGACGTCGCAAATTGTTATTCCAGAGCTCTGAGATTCAGACCAGCCGAGAGATTCTTTATCCAACTTTTATAGTCTGCTGTCGTTTCTCAGATCGGGAATAGATCGTGTCTCCATCGTTTTCCTTGGATTTCAGAACGTCCGCGTGGTACATTGAGAACTAGAAATATGTTAATACCACTGGGAATCGTTTGTTACGAATAAACGAAGGTGCAGGATTTCTTTTCTGCAAAGTGTTTTATAAAATTACGTGGTTTATAAAATATTCGGTACCCAAGAGATATTTTCGACGCCAATATGTTCTGTTTCGAATCGATATCTTAAAGTATCGGGTTAAAGAGTTTCGCAGCGACAGAATGTTATTCGTTCGAAAGTCCCAGTTCGTACAATATTTGGTCACGTTCGCCTAGTGGATGCTTCACTAATCTAAGTTAAAAAGATTTACGTTCGGGGAAACTATCGATTCGAATGCTTGCCACATTTCAGACCCCGGATAGAATTCTACCTGTCTCAATCAGCGGGAATCTTGAACGGAACGGCTGAGTTTGCCGAAAGCTTGCTTCCTTTCTATTTGAGGTCCCGGAAACCTCCGCAAATGGAACCGATTGAATCGTTTCACTGTTCTAAAAATTTCATTTCAATGCCAGCCGGATCTAAAATAAATTAACACCCGCTCACCTCGACCTTACGCAATTCTTAAGACCTCGTGTTTAAATGCCAAGTAATCGGTAACTGAAAATTAACGTTAACACTTGGACAAACATAATTTTGGTATTTATTTAAATTAAACGTCCATTATTAACCCCATTCCGGGATAAAGACGAAGACTAAAATCGCGTACGCAACGTAATTGCAAGATTAACCAAAAATGGAAAGAAAAATCGGAAGAGTAGGAAAAAAATTCCAATCTCGAAATATTCGTCGCGTTATCAGCCCCCAGAAATCTTCGACGTCGCGTATCGGAGCACGAATAACCATTCTCGACCATTCCGTCCGCGAGCAGATTTACAAATACCCGTCGATCCGTGGATCCCGCTAACCAGACAGCAGATGAGCCTTTTAATAGTCGCGGCACAAAGGACGGCTGAGAAAGGATCGCGGCTTCATTCAGACGAATGTTGTCAGCGTCGATTTAGATTAATGAGAATGACTTTGCCAGGGGTTGAAAAAGTCGCTGGAAGGGTACACCGCGGGAACAAGGAACCCAGACAGAGAAAGGAGTGCGCGAAACGGGGCGCGGAAAGGAGCAAAGGGTGGCAAATAAAGAGAGAGAGAGAGAGTGAGAAAGAGAGAGGGACGTCGCTTACGGACCGGTTACGAGGCGCTACACACTTTGACGAAATATGTGTGTTAACGGGTGTCAGGGTGAATGGCTGGTTGGTCTCTTTTTCGCGGCTTCGACGTCAACGTTCTTCGTTGGCTGGGGCCGAGCTGCCTGCGGGAACCACCGCGGCATGAATGGCGCCTCTCGCTTCGCGAATGAAAGCACCATCGCACCCTTCCGAATATTCGCACGTGCGACGTTTATGTAGAAAGAGGTCCGTGACTGGTGGAGCGACTGAAACCGCGATGGTTCCTCGTGTGAAGGTAAACCGAGACCACCAAGGAACAATGCCAGAACTGCCGGAATTTGTACTTTCGATCGTTCGAACAACCAACATTCTTTTGGGGTGACTGGATGTTGCTACGAAGGTTGAGTTTCTTTTGAGGGTGGTTATAATTGTTTAACTTTGTTTCTGTTTCATGATTTATTTTCTTTCATCTGGTCACTGGTTTGATCTGTAGATCCAAATTTCGTTAGTTAGCGATGATCTACGTATTCTCTGAGTTTGACAGTGAGCGATAGCGAAGAATTTATCAAAGTAGAATTGGGTTATAGTTTGGTTCCTGTCGTTAACGTTGTTCATCGCTATGACGGCCTTCGGTGGCCACCATTGATCTCTAGGTTCGAATCTCGTTGGTTAGCGATGATCTACGTATTCTCTGAGGGTGACAGTGAGTGATAGCGATGAGTTTATCAAAGTTATCAGCGACTGTGTTAATAGTCTGTACCTATTTCGAATTACCTATGGAGAGTAAAAATTCCACTGTTCGAAACAGAAAGGATTTTCTAAAGCTCCGAAACTTTGCAATTCTACGTTATCGTTCGGTTTCAACTGGATATTTCAATTTTCATTAGACTCCTTGACAAACCTATTGACCCGCGTGTAAAAATATACGAGATGCTGTTTATGGCAGTTAGAAAAGGACAGTATATACCGAAGGCAGGAGAAAAGGCAGAGGCGTGTACCGGCAATATCTTCTTTCGCGTAGAACGACAAAGAAGTGGCTAATGTTGCTCTGGCAACCACCTCGTATCCTGACATGAAGATAGAAAAGCATGACACCAGTGTCTCTTTCTGCAGGCACTAGAACGTCAGCTCGCCCACGTAATTTTCACGCGTGGGCATTACATACGCGCCTGCACGCATGCACACGCTCGGGCGAGCGTAGAATGCAATGGATCACGTGCACCCGGTTATCGTGGACAAACGCCTCGTAAACTTACCAGTTCCTGTACTCTGTCGTCTATGTAGAGGACTAATAATACACGACACTTTAAAAAATACGATAAAGCATCGCGTTATCCGTTTCTCGTTTAATTATAAACCCATGCGACCGGATAAGTTGATAGTATCGTAGTTAGACGAGAGAACGACGAGCTTTACGTGCAGCTAGCCAAGGGTGTTCGGATCAGAGGAATATCGTACAAAAGCTGCTTGGTCTGGAGTCTCGTAACTGTGAAGTAGAAGAGATGTAAAGAAATAAGGAAAGGGAGAATATAAAATTGTTATTAGTTCAGGTTAGAATTAGGATTGTGAGTCGCTAAGAGTTAAACTAGGTTCACAGACGTCTTTTGCATACTTATTTTTACCGACACCTGTCAGATTTACAGGTAAAAAACCACTTATTTTCTTAAGAAAAAAAAGTGACGAGTTTAATTTAAAAACAGTTTCAATATTAACAAACTTAATATAAGTTAATTAAATCCATTAATATTGTATAACCGGAGCAACCCGTTCGTCAAATTGACGGATCCCGTAAATCTAGTGTTAAATAAAGAGATTGAGAGGTAGACATAAATTGTTAGTGTGTATATATTGTTTCGTTAAATATATCTTCTACCTTATAGATAATTAGAGTTGAATTGAAAACGAGAATTACATTGACGTTAAAATAACTCCTACAAAAAAATCAACAGACTTTCCTGCTTTATTGGCAGGTTAATAGTATACCACCTCATGTATTGATTTTGTTATTTATTAACTTATCTTGCGATAAACCGAAGTTCACGACTAATAATAACTTGCAATGATTAACCCTTAATCAGTTGACTCCATTCAGTAGCTCGATATTATGGATTAAACGTTCCTGAACTCCCTTCGTATCGCGTATACGAGTAGAAATCAGTGGGATTGGTCGGAATAATTTCTAATTAATTTTATGCGTTTGTGGAAAATTATCAAAATTAATCCACGCAACTAGAGATCAAATAATTAAGCGTAAGATAGAAAAATCACCTGAGACAGTACTGTATAGGTCGAAAAATCAGATTCTATTACAGATACCGCTTGATTCGATAGATACGAGACATGTCTACGTGTACCTAAATTAATACGCATAATTGGAACGGAAGATCTTCATTATGGAGGACGACTTTGGTAAATAGAAACGCTAATTGGTCCATCGAGTTACATCGAGACAAACGCGTGTAGGCTGACACCTGTGCTCGATGAAATCGCATTCATAAGCTGACGATCCACAAGTCATGCGGTTTCACTAGCTTAACTCGAATATAGTATTCCTGTTATCTTGTCTATCGGGTTGGTATAGTCGGTATAAACTACAGGCTGTAGTAAATTGACTGTCGTGAGACCTAATTCTGAATCGTAGGGAAGTTCGCGTCAGGGTTTCACTATGAAACTGTCTTCGCCACGAAATTCGGTTTAAAGTTTTGCATCCGTGTTAGAGGCACGTTATTATCAGTTACGTTGTGGTGTAAATGCGCTATTGATAGCATTACGGGATGGAGCAGAAATAACAGCGTTCGCTATTCGCGAATATTTACTTGTTTGCAACTCCCAGGATATTAACCATTTGCTTTCGAAGATTCGTTTCTGTAAAACCGCGTTTTTTTTTTATTTCATTCGAATATTCGTTATCGATACTTTCAGTAGTGATAACATAGTTTTCGTTTTGTATTCACCGTTAAAATTACGGTATCGTAACAAACGGTGACTGAGAGTCTCTCGAATGCGACAGATTTTCGCTTAACTCATCGCGCAACACTTTATCGTGTATTTTTCGCGCTCGCGTCAAAGCCTTTCAACCAGACCTTAAGAATAGAAGCTCAGAGTGTTCCGTGAAACATAAATTTATCGCACTGCCAAAATTTCAAGTCGCTACATCACTCTCCATCTCTTCCAGTATCAAGATCCTCGGAGAACTGCGAACGCCTTTGAAAGAGTTGAATTTTGATGCTTTGTGTCGTTTGTGACGCAACAAGAAGGATCGTGTGAATAGTTTTACGTATTACAAGCTGATTCTAAATGCTTTCGAAATTAGAGATGAGACGATGCTTTCAGAATACGAGACTGTGTTTGAACGCGTTGGTTAATAAAATATGTAAATAATGCTAAACATAGTTAATTCTGTTTGTTAACTCGAGTTGACTGGGTAATCCATCATCTTACCCCTAACTTTCGTCTTCTCGTCATCACTATAAATCTTGGTCTCTCCTATTATTGCATCCATTTATGTTTGCAACGAGTTTCCACCGTGAATCTCGTTAATATTTCTGTACTGACACTCGTAACACGGGCAATCTCTTCGTCCATCACGTGGTTAATAACAAGCAGCGACAAGGCGAGGCTTAACGAATGGTATCGGCCTGTCAGATTCAAACCTTTGAGAAACGACGTATCGTACACGCGAACCTAATAGTTGTTGAAAACAATCTGACCGCATCGGTTGCTTCGTCGGGAACAAAAGCTGGCAATAATTTGCTAAAGCTCCTGTGTCGTACTAGCTATTCGCTGAATAGATACCGCCATTGTTCGTCGCCACCACCAATGAATTGCCAGCGACCAAGCCTGCCTACTCTGTCGCGTAGTTTACATTTCGCCCGAGGCGCGAAGCATCGCCTGAAAATTATTATTGCAGAAACGCAGCGGCTTTACAACGCGCAGAACGCGAAATCCTATCGGGGAACGTGGGATAGCTCGGTATCAGGACATCTAAAGGATTACGGTTGAACGCTGAGCATGCTTCAAGGTGCAGCCCCGGTGTTCGCTAACAAAGACAAACGTTGCAGCTTGCGAAATTTGCGGAATTTACCTGCGCTGATATATCAGAATCAACGATCGAATAATTGATAATGATCCAAAACAATTTTTTGCAGTGTTTTTTTATCGGATNACGATCGAATAATTGATAATGATCCAAAACAATTTTTTGCAGTGTTTTTTTATCGGATATACATAATTGCGAAAGGTATCTTTCATAGAATTCTAATCAAACCGAGTGAATAAATTGTACCATGCGAACTATTACAATTTAACTATTCAACTAGGTGTTTCTGCGAAACCGTTTCTGCTCGATTCTCTTTGACTGAGATCAAGATTATACCAGTTTGGGAAATTCGCGCGATAGCTATTAGGTTATTCGTAAGTCCAAGTTTGCTGTAGAGATGAGTACGATCCGTTGTCTGAGTGACAGATGCATGGATACTTAGCGTAGAACGTTAGTGGTATGAAAGAGCTTGGGCCAAGTGCCCGAGACCATCGTGTGAACGGAGGGTGCACGACTACTTAAGACTTTAGGTGAATGTGTCTGAATGTCTTTCAGGAACTGCTGCATAGAAGCAAAGAGATAAGAGAAGACAGTATTCGTGTCTAAGTATAAATGGTCGCAAAGGATGCTGGCCGAGGTTAGTCAATTAAGAGTCAGAACTTAGGACCTGAGCCAAATGAAGATTCGAGATGGATTTTTCGAGAGAGGCAAGACGAAATTTCGATCGCGTCGCGTCGCGATATGGTAGTTAGTTAACGACTTCAACAAATGACAAGCAACGAGGCAAGCAACAAGCACGAAAAATCTTGCTCGTAACCTGTTTTTTTTTTAACCCGAACAGAGTCTCTAACTTGAATCGCGAGCACTTGCACGAGCTACATAATTAAACGCACTTGTGATTCCTCGAGAAACAGCGTGCCACTGTTCGAAAGCTCGTGAAACAAAATGCGAACAAAATTACATCGAGGACGTAGACGTTTCTAGCCACGATCCCGGCACAACAACGTTCCCAGCGTCGTTGAATTCCAGCAAATTCCTCGTGTCCCGGCATTGTCAACGCCGCCGGCAACTAACAACGCGGCCGTGCACCTAACAACGAGTCCCCTAGAACTAAAAAGTTGTCGAGTGCGGCTCGTTCAATTTACGATACTCTAAATACGCGTTTGTCTCGTACGAGAGATGTTAACGACGTGCACAGGTTGTTCCACGCGAGCCGTGCCAGCGTCAGAGGAGAAATGTAGTTTGTTCGCACGAAGGAACAGGTAACACGACCGGGGATAAGGTGAGCGGAAGCTGGGGGGTGAAGTGTGACCAAGCCAAAAATAGGAAGCGCAGGAGGGACGCGGAGGAGACTCATCATTGATCCAAGAGGAATATACGCTGTCTACATCGTAACTTTGATCGCGCTGTAAACAGAATATCCCTGGAACTGCCTGTCCTCGCTCTCACCCTGCCAACTTTTGTCTGCCTCGATGACAGTAGGTAGGATGTCACACTTGTAATTACAAATAATCATCCGTTTATACGCGTTGTTCTTAACAAGCGTAAATTCGTGTTCAAACATTCGAAACAACAACGATACGTCGGCAACTTGTTGGATTGAGTTTTGAAAATCCAATGCTTTCTCGAAATTTGAAAATGATCGTGCGCTGAACTCACTAGCGTTACAGTAGTTCTTATTTCCAAAGAATTTAGCATAAACGTGGCGTATAACGTTGAATTATTTCTTAGTTTCGCCTGTTTAATCTGGGAATTTCCAGCTTACTGCCTCCACCATATCGTTCCAAGCATTTCGGTTTATCTTGTACATTTCAGTTGCTGAACGCAGCAGATGTAAGCGTTCGAATACTTTCGCGTACGAGTGTACTACATGCACCGCGTGCATGAGTGGCCAAGTGTTCCTCACTTCCGCCCACCCCCTTGTAAATATTGACTCTCTTAGAATTCTATTTGCAGGTTGCAAGTTGATACGGGCAGGGGTTAGCGTGTGTCGTGTAAGTGTGTGCAGTGGATGTCACACGCTGGCCAAATCTGGTGTAAGTGATGAATACCAAATAGGTAAGACTGCTGGGGCTTTGACTGATGGCGCTGGGGAATTCGGCAAGTGCTTTCGTTTTATCTCTGCGAATCGGTGCTGTCCGCGAATGCGAATGATTTACTATCCCTGCATTCAGGGTGGGTGCTAAGAGATCGGTGCGATGTCGTAGATTGCGAGATTATGGGGTAATATGTGTTTTCTGAACAAAGCTATCTTCTTTCGACATTGCGAACTCGAGGAGAACGTTTACTCCTGTGTAACAGAGACGCATTAATTCTTCCCTCGGCACAGTAGGAGTCGCGAAATGTATCTAGACAAAGTGTACTGTAGCATTTTAACTGAAACACGAATCCACGATGATCCCTCTAGGCAAACAGACTAATCTGGACGGAATAGCCCGTAACACGTCTGATGTGACGTTAATCGAGATTCTTATACTATGGTGTGCTTATAAACGGAAGTACACCAGTAAACTTTAATAAGCTCTACGGCTTAACTCTGGAATTGCAATTTAGATATCGTATTTGAAAAGAAGAAACTGTTAATTGGTTAAAGATATTGCAAATTTCACGATTAAACGGTTTGTATAAAAAAAGAATATTATTGTTAGAAGAAACTATCGTGAGGGTTGTAAATAATGCCTACTTTCAAGAATTTTCCTGGGAGAAATATAAGCTTTTATTCATAATGTTTTTAATAGTTTCGGAAACTTCACTTCTTAAAATATTATACTACTAATTAAAATTTCAGTCAAAATAATGATTATCAGATTGATGGACTTCCAAAAATTCGTTGAAAAATTTTTACAATCATGTAACTTTTCATTGCAACATCTAAAATGGGAAATCATTAAATATTTTTTACTTCCAAACCTTTATTTCAACTGTACGTACGAATTTGAAGAAAACGAGAGATTAACTACAAAATGACTATTGGTGTTGTAATTATTACCAAGTTATTACTTAAAAACAGAAAATAATTGTGGAATCGTTTTTCCTATGACCTCCTCGAATATAACAAATTAGTATCCGATTTATTTCAGAAACTAATATAATGAAATAATGATATAATTAACTCTTGACCGATGTGTCAAACGAAACAAACGAAATTGGTGTCGACTGTAAATTAAAAAACCAGTAGAAGATAATTAATCGTGTTAGGAATGTAACCATACATTATTCGGTAGATTGATTGGTCCCTCTCTCGGTAGAAACCATATGGTAACCATGTAAATCAATAATACGAATGCATTACCAGCTCCATTATCTATACGGACGCGCAATAATATAATATGTATTGGCGTTGCTGTATTGACTAGTGTTCATCGTCGATAACGAGCATCGCGATTCCCTGAATTTCGACGTAGCACCAGCCTCGGCATTCATGCACCGTCCTATAATATTGTCGTTCCGTTAAAAACCAGATCTTAGCACATAATAATAATAACCACGTAAACACGAACCCACCTCTCGTCCGTGAATACGATTCCTTTCAGCGGATACGAATCTCGCACTTCTAATTTGCATAATAACGCGAATAAGTTTTAACACGTACTTCAGGATATAATTCCTTTAACTTCGAATTTTCGAATATAATTTATCAAGTTGTTAATATTTCTCTTTTCTTTTCGATTAATAATATTTCATGACAGGTGATTCGTGGAATATGAAGGGAAATTTAAAGTTTCCGGATTCAGGAAAGGATAACGGTAGATAAAGCGAAGGTTATTTCGTTGTTCGAAAATTCTGTATGTAAGGACACGATTAAGCACCGGATGTACAATTTCAGAAACGCGGTGTAATTAACACGGGGAAGAATATAAGCACATTATAATTAGTCAGGGGTAGGACTTGGACATTATTAGATAAATGAGGGTAGTGCAATTAACTCGCCCTCCCTAATGGCGTGTGACTCGAAACTTTGCATGCTCGCAGACCCACGTTTTTCGTGTTTTATTTTTGTTTAATTATTACCGTACTTTAGAGACTGCGTTTGTTCCGTTACACGTATCACGTCTGGCGCGGGCAAGTGTATCCTGAGAGAAGCGTATTTTTATTCTACCTACAATTATAATTGAAGTATTTAACAGCCTTCCGTGCGACGAAAACCAGCTTTTTATAGCGCGTAAACATCAGAAACACAAGCCCACGGATAGTTAATCGCGATACGTGCATCGTAAAATTAAAACTCGTTACACGAAATATTAATTCTTCCCGATCAGAGCCACGTCTGACATATTACACGTCTTATCACTTAAACCTGCTGACATCACGCGTGCCAAATATCGAGGGGTAAATCTATTATACGATGATGATAATCTCGCTCTTCACGGTTGTTTGGCAAGTCAACACAGCCTATTCTGTATCGCCTTCTATACAAACAGCCCTGCCATAGCTTCAAACATTCGGACGATTGCCCGCTTACTGACAGATATTCACTTCTCCGATCAAAAATCTAGCTAGAAGTTTCTGATTTCCCCGATAATTATTTCTGCCATCAAAATGAAACGAAAGGATACAAAAATGAAAAAAAATCAATGGGAATTCGTTAACTAATAATTCATGCACACCCTCGTTTCTTCGCGGATCGCGAGGAGGCCGCGTTGTCAAATCGCGTGCGTCGATTTGACCGTCGCGATCAACTTCGAACTGGAATTCCGCTGGTCGGACACTGATCTCGGAATTCGCGTGCCGGATTGTAAACACGTAAGCAACGTTTCGCGGGTTCTCGCGGGCAGTAGTGAGAAAACTTGAGGAATTCGGCGAAACTAGCGCGACGAAGCGTAGTCCTGCGAGCGGTACATACCGACCGCGTACCGGTAGTTGTGCGGTCGCGAAGCGGAACCGGAAGGCGTCCGACGTACGACGGAGTTCGGGATTCGGCCTGGACTAATCAAAAGCCTTAATTGGGTTTCTGCCAGCGGACATCTCACACGCCGACTTCCATTTGTCCGCGAGCGGATTTTCTCCGCGTCCTTGCTGCCGCCGATTCCATGGGAAATTTCATTATTCTCACTCGATAGAGGTCTCGATTATTATTCCTACAGCGCGTCCACAGCCGTCATCGCGATATCCTGTCCACTGTGATTTATTCCTTTTTCCTGCAGCCTTGCGATTGCGTTTCGGTGTATTCCGTCGCTGTTGTGCCGACTTGTACCCGCGATTTCAGCTTTTCTCTGCTCGTCGCATTTTTAATCGCCGAATTTTTGAGTCCCTATGGGACAATTTGTGTTCCCTTGTTCGTCGTGCTTTTACACGGAAAATTTCTTCCTCGCTGTGGTTTAGCTTGAGTTTCCAATTTCGATTTGCCTGGGACGACGTTTCGTTCGAACATTTTGGTTTGTCATTTTTTCCCGAGCTGTTGCTTAAATCTGATTAACACAAAATTTTAATTTTAATATTTGTTATATTAGATTTCGACGATTATTATTGGTCAACCCGTTTTGTATCTTTCATAGTTGATAAAATTAAAATTTTGATAAAAAGTAACATTTTAAAATCCTAATTGCGTGGATTTTTGTCAATTGATAGTATGCTCTAGTGAAGTATTAGAATTGGAATTTTCTCAATTCTCAATTATGAAGATTGTTTATAATGTTACTCTAATATAATAATATTCTTAGGTGTATTAATGGGTTATTTTCAATAGCGTTATTGTACGATTAATCCGAGGATAGTCTGACTCTCCATAGGATATTCGTTTCACCGTCAGTTTGCTCAGACACGTTCGATATTCGAATAAATCAGTTCCGTGGGCGCTTCACAAAGCTATAGCAGCGCTGCTGCGCGATTGTTATTATAATTTGCAACCTGCACGTCATGCTTAGCGGCACGATACAATATACCTACACGACCGGAAGAGAAGCAGCAAGCGTGAGTCCAAGTTTCGGCTCGGACTAATCAAAAGCCTTAATTGGGTTTCTGTAAACAAAAGCTCCCTATTGGTCGATCCATTTCGCGACGAACAGATTTTCCACGCCATACACACGACCCTCTGACGACGTTTCGCGATCTATCTTCCTATCGATATGCGAACATTTGCTGAAATCTCAATTCTGGATCCAACTCGGTGCACGTTTCTCGTAGTTATTCGTAAAACTTTCGAAATCGATAAACGTTGCTCTATTTTGGATATCTATTGTAGTTTCGAGAATATCACCTTTTGGTCATTCTGCGTGTGATTTAGATCAAGTTATGAACCGTAGAAACGTTAAACTGAACGACTACTTAAAGGTTTGAGCTCTTCTGCGGAATAGCAATAGGTCGGTTATAACCTTCCTTAAAATTTAACGCTTTAACCGAGATATTTCATGAGACATTCTATTGCTCCAAGTTCACGCGTGAAAGTGCAGGATTTGCATAAGATTTGCTGATGTTTCGTAGTCGTAATTTTCCAGCAAAGGACATTTATTGGATAACTTTCGGTGAAAAGGTTTATAATCGGGCTTGATCATACTTGGGAATTTTGGAGAATTTTGAACTGAACTGAAATTTCTGTTGGTCAATTATAAATTATTCAGAAACTATGTTTTCTTGGAGTCTTAAATTCTGCATGGGTGGACGAAAATTTCCATTGGCCAGAGAACGACGAAGTCTCTTGATACCAGAAGGGTGACGTAGACGGGAAATATGAACTTTCGAAGTTGACACACCGCCGGCATCTTGTACAAAGACCAACCGAGCAATGCTAATGCCTGTAGCATGTCAACTTTGAAAGTTAATCTGTGGAAATTTAGAAAACCGATTCCGGTATCGCGATAAATTTCAACCCGTTTTGATATTAACAAAAGCGCGGAACAAAAAACGTACATACGCATTTAAAAGTTTAATTCCAATTTTTAGAGATTTTTGTTTCATCAAAATTCTAATTGTAATATCGTTATTGGCCATATACAATCGATATACACGTTTGATATACGAAACATATTTATCATACCACAGTCTGATTTTTCAAACATTTGTTTTCAGAAATGTTAAAATGTAACGTATATTATACTTCAACCTGGTTATAATAACTGCATTATAAAAGATATTTTAATAATTTTTCGCGTAATTATGCTGAGGAAATTGGAGTCGTGGAAAATCAATGACAGGGATACCGATTTTTCAAATTATAGGATTTCAGGGTAGATTTCGCTTGATTGTAGGTCAGTACAATCTGCTCGACTCTATTAACTCGTCGTTGAAATGAGAGAGGAAGAGGAAGATGAAATGCTTAGTAAAAACACACGCTGGTCGTTTCGCGTGGTCTACGTACGATATATGTCATCCGGTAAACATGAACGACGAGGCGACCCCGTATGGCCGCGAATTAACCCTTTATGTCCTAGAGGTACTTTAAAGTAGCACTTTCATTAAAATGCTGCCGTGAAGCGAATGTGCTTAGGACCCTGATGGTACATATAAGTACTACTTTCGCGTGGTTCTGCCCGAGATCTGTATTTCCGTCCGGGAAGCTGCCAGCCATTTCGAATATCTCGAAAACGGATCGCGCGATCTCGATGTAACTTAGCAGCCATTTCAAATGAACCCTCCGTTAGGTGTCTGGCCAGTCACATTTCCCTCCGGCCATTTAATCGGTAGTAAAAGGCCGGTCAACGAACTTTGGTGTCGCGTAATTGCAGCGCCGATAATGATTAAGCGAATAAATCAACTAATTTGCCTCAAGTTTTGGCAAAGTCCTGGCATGTTTTGGCAGCACGTCGCGTTAGCCAGGTCTGCCAAGTCCTGTGCTGCCCAAATTTCACTTCCCACGAACTCCGGCTTCTTTTGGATTCTTGGAAGGGATGAAATTTCAAACTGCCAACGAAATTACAGAGTACGCAAGGAGTCGGATAATAACAATTCGGAAACACGAATTCTGCAAGAACTTCGAAGAAACTGAACCGAGTTAGAACTCTAGAAGAATATTTTCGAGGAAACTAATAATGAAAGAAAATTAACTTAGATACTTCGTTTCCTATTCATACGCGCGAAAGCTTCTGGATTTAGATACAATATTTTGCACATAGCATATTAACGCAATCATTCATACACTTAAATGTTGGTAATTTGCCAGAAACGAAGTACCATCCCCAGAAACCATCCCCGCGGTTATATTTCGTAATATAAAGAATATCCAAAATTTCTCAAATTAGTATCTTCTCTTTCAACTTCTACCATTTGCATTAACGGTTTCCAAAATTTCTTCCACGATTGCATTTCATTTCCATCGATTGCACGTCAAACCAAAGAAAATTGGAAAAAATTTGTTTTGCACCGGGAAAGTTTAAAGATCCAGAGAGTTCGTTTGCGCGACCCTGAATGCATTGCCGATGACGCGGTGCCATTGTTCGAGTTCTGTGACGAGCGGAAAATCGAAAGTGGCGCGGGCCGAACTTAAATTAGATTTTCTTTGCGGGCACCCCGCTGACAGAACGAAAAGACAGGATAGGTGGGCTGAAAGGGAACCGGGAAAGGAGAGCCGAGAGTTGTCGCGAATATCGCAATGAAATTGAATATTCATCGGTTTGAAAAGAAATCAAAGCGGGCTTGAAAGAACGTCCGGATTGTTCCGCACTTTCTTTATACCGGTTCACGTCGCACATTTTAAATCGCGCGACGCTCGTAACAGACTTTCCATGCACTCGAAACTTCTCCGCGAATTTATGCGTCCCTTTTCTTGCCTAATTTGAATAGCCACTTCCCGTGGTTTTGTTGCGAAATTTTCCGAAACGACGATGACACTCGTGGGAGATTCGTTTGGGATGCATTGTCGACTGTTCGTAGCTGTCGTAAAATTTTTTTCCCAAATTTTTTCTCATTTTCTCGCCAGTCTTCCAATGCCCGAAGTATTATTTCGCAATTGGCCTTTATTATTAAGTAGAAGTGTTGCAAAGTGATCTCTACGAAATTTATACTTTGATTTATTTGTACTGTTTTTTTAAAATGTAGTTCGCGGATTTTTAACGAGAGAATTACTAAATCGGATAAAGTGACTGCGTTTCAAATATTTTGCTTTTTTAATTACTGTAAATGTGTAACAGCTTGGCGAAATGAAAGCTTTTCTATAATTGCTGCCATGCTACCGTTGTAAATAATTAAACCTAATTAGCGATGAAAGAATGCAGAAATAGAGAATGTAAGGTTCATGGTATTAAATTTCCAGCTTTTCATTCGTAATTTAAGTTGAAAAAGTATTTTTTGTTATATTTGCTCATAAACCGTAAAATGTTCGCTTAGACGTGGCGATGTTATATATTTCTTAGGCGCTATTTCCACGAGATCTCTTAAATTTCCACCGCTTCGCTATATCTTTGGGAAGTATTTACAAGTCACAGTGAGCGAGTCTCTGAAGTGTCTGCAGCAGTTGCATAAGCGTCATCTTTATTTCAGTGCACGCTACTTTTACTGGAATTAAATTGAACGAGAATTGTGATCATGTACTTTCAATTGTATAAAATTATATGCTGTTGAATATAAATTTGCATTGTATTACAGTATATGTTCTTGGGTTCTAACCATTTTATACGGTGAAATTCGTTGTGAGTTTTAGAAGTTCGATAGAGTTAATTGAAATTTTTAATTACCTCGAAGGTAGGAATTATATAATAAAACAATTAAGAAGTGAAGTACGTAGACAATTCTATTAGGCATAGAATAATTTCTATAGAAAATTTCGTTTCGTATAGTAATTTACGTTATTGTTTCACTATTATTAAACAATTAGGTAATTTGTTGAATTAAGATTTTTATAAATTTTTTATTTAATATTATGTTAGATAGAATACTTCGAATCCATCAATTGTATCGTATTAGTGTGTTATATATTTTAAATAGAAGTAATCTATACATTCATTGTCTTGTAAGTAGAGTAATGCGAGATTTCAGTAGTAATAGTCAGTAATTGGTCAGGCGTAAATTGAACGTCACGTTACCCACGCTTATAAAATGTTTGTTTTAGTATCACATTATTTTATTTACACGTCATTGTTATAAATATCATATATTTATCGGTCTCGTTTGTTATAGATAGAAATATAGATTGTTTAAAGTTAAGTAATGAGCCTAAAATTGTTCGATCTGCACTTTGAAATTCAATATTTTATATCCATCAAGATATTACGATTTCTGTATTAATAATTATGAATAAATTAATATCGTGTAATACTGACAATAAATGATCACTTTTAACGAGTTAGATTTAAAAGATAAAATCTTCGACAACGAAGAATTTTCATTTTTCTAAAATCCAATCAACAAAAATATCATTTATCTGTACTTATACAAAAAGAATTGCATCGTAATGCAGAAACTTAATCCCTTTAAAATGCAACTTTACGTGTTTTAAACTTTCCAAAGTTTAAATGAAGCGATGAAATTCGCGAAACACTCGAGTTTTTCATTAGGAAGCCAAGCCAGGTCTCCGAGTTTCTTGATTCCGCGCCAATTATTCGTTACATCTTGAAGGATTAAAGGCAACATCAAGGACGAGTTACAAACGACTCGTATCATCCACTTTAAGCTTATTGCCTCGTAGCGTCTCATAAATATTAACAGGACTATATTGCATTTAGGGTCTTCTGCAATTTATATCGCCGAAACAGCACGGCCACGTCTCATCAGACGAGCAGACGCACGATTGGATATTCCATCTCGTCCAAAGTGTAAACCGTACTTGACACGAAGCATTGTCAATAATTGCATCTCGCTTATTTCCTACGAATAACTTCAATTCGGTCTCAATTAACGGAGTCGAGGGTATTACGTTGACTTGTACTATTAAGTTGACAGTGATTGAGGTATTGGAATAAATCGAGTAGTGTCGTCCGTATTTCACTTTGCACTTCTAATTTCGAAATTAAATCATTCCCGAATATATATTACATATTCATTCGTTTTACTTACTAACGATATAATTTTATATTAATCGGAAATATCAATTATACACGAAATTTGCTATCCGTAATTAGAATGATTGCAAGTAGCATTAACGTAGAAGTGATCAATATTAATAAATCAGACGAAAGTTTCGTTTTAGCATGGCCATGCTCGTTTGTACATGATTAATTAGCAAAAATGATTGTATAATATTAACGTTATTTTTTTAATTCCGTTACCTCTGTAATCTCAATTTTGCTGTTAAAATTTCTTTCTATTTCTTTCTGCAATTAGAAAAATATATATACATATACAGATAGTTTATTGTTAAGATTATCAGGTTCACAAGAAATGAATATTTTGACGCAATTTCCGAACAATATCCGTAAAAGGAATTTCGAAAAGTTCTCAACGAGGAGAAGAGGATTGCAGGTACACGTAAGAGTCATAAAATGTCACTCGCTAAAAGACGTCCGCGGCCAGGCGTAAAACTCGATCAAAAATTGCACATAAAACAGCGGAGCTTGCGAGATTTTTTTTTTGTCGGGTTTTGGAAAGTTCCAAGACACGAAGCTGCTTGGAACGAAAAGTTTCGAATTCGTTGCAGCTCCGTTGGAAAATTAATTTGGAAAATTTCCCTCGGACGGTATTTCAGGGCCGGCACACTTGTAACGTATTTTTTTCGCGCGGCAACCTTGTAAATCTTATAATCAACCCCATAAATACTTAACTGCGTCCATGCTTTGGCAGTGGAAAAACTTTTGCCCTCTATCAGAAAGTATATTACGAAGTAATGAAATTCAATGCCCTTAGCACCCTGGTCTCGTTCGCTCTTCTTATGTCTGAATTTTATCGCAATTTCGCCGAGTCCCAGTAGTTCCAGGTATTTCTCATTATCTTCTCTGCTACCCTTTATGCACCCGCGGATAAGCTATGCAACCGAATGAAAAAGTTAATTAGTCCTCTGCACGTCAATGGACATATGAAACGAGCAGTGAATAGACGAGCAGCGTCTTAAGTTTCGCTTTTGTTTCTCTCGTGGAAAGCTCGGAGAAGGTTAAAATTTCGAACCAACTGTTTTAACGTCTGAAATACTGCCCTCTCGTATATTTTTTTTTTTTTTTATAATTCAGGCGACAAATTTCAAGTCATCGTTGTATAGAACATCGTGGTTTTTTAAACTTAGATAGATCTGATCGAATAGTAACAACGTATATCAAATTTTCTTTGTGATAATTTTTATTATTTAACCTTCTTCTATTTCTCGCTAAAGTTAAATAATTTATAGCTCGAGTGTTTTAATCTTCCAATGGCGGCAGCGAAATCCGTGAAAGCGATAATTACCGAAGATTATTATACGTGCATCATTAAACGTATCAGCAAGTCATTAAGTGATTTGCAGTAACGTAAATGCCACGGGAATCTTGCAGTGTTCGTTCTGTAACATCGTATGTCGATTAATTTTAAATCCATCGATTATCCGTTACCAAATACGAAGCGAGCTCTGTATAATACTCTGCGATTCTCCGTAAATTTCTATCAAATGAATATATATAATTTCTTCTCTGCCCGGTGGTAAACAAAATTGCAACGAACTATTTTTCCGATTCTCAAAATCGAAAGCACAAAGACAGCAGCAACGACGGATATAAAACGCTTCTCGTGTTCTACACAAAGCAGCGAGCATTGGCTTTCAGACAAGAACAAATATCTTTTCCTCTTTTTTTCTGGGAAATAGAAGCCACTCCGGCATTACGATCCTATCATGAAGAACGAATCGAAAACATCGGTAACGCGATATAGCGGAAATTTCGCGGAATTTTCGCCAAGTCGCGTATTCCACGGCGGAAACGTCTCTGGCAAATGTAAAATCCTTGTTCTACAGCCGGGAAATTTGCAACGAACCGTCGAAAATCCTTTTTCCATGGCGGCGCCGGCATACCGGAAGTGGAGGCTGCGGCGCGCAACGAGAGGACGTATCCTAACAACTTTTTATTACTTCGCGTGACACAGTTTCCTTCGCGGGCGGTGCCGGCTAAGGAAAGGTGAAAAAAAGAAGAAAAAGAAATTAATTAGCCTACCTTACGTTAACGAAGCCGCGGCGCAAGTAGAACGTAGGTGGATTAACGTCCCCTCCTCGTTTCGCTCGCGACAAAATGTGAAAACTTCCGTCGTCGTGTCTCGACTTGCAGTAAGGACTAAGCCGTTGAAGAAACGCCGGCAGAGCGTGGACGAGCAACCGTGTTGTTGAAAACGATACGTTATAAATAGCAGAGCATGGCGGGAGTAAAGCCTCAGCCATGGCACAAAAGCAGTCCACTTGTATGTTCTTCCACCTCTGCTTTCTCCTTTTTTCCTAACTCCTTTCTTCTTTTTCCACGTTCGAGCTTCTCGAGGATCTTCGTGATAAAAGGTTTCATCTCCAACCGCCATTTTAATTCTTCGACACGAGTGCGAATGCCATGGAAGCTGTATCGATTTTTGATTCCGCCAATCCAGTGTCTGGGATTGTTATTGTCTTTGCGATCGGTAATCGGTGGTTGCTCGACATTTATTGCTTTCTGATGATTTGTGGTAGCAAAGAGATAAAGAATATTCCAAACTTCGCGAATTATTACTCTCTTTCTTAACCTTCGTCGATAGGTTCGAATCGGTTTAAATCATCGAACAACCGATCACGTATAATTATCAATCAATAGACAGTGTGAAACGAAGAAAATAACTCGCGAAAGTGTATTAGAATAGGGAACAAAGTATCGACAGGCGGAGATATAGTTTCAATATGGGAATAAACACGGAAAAACAGCTCGAATTCCTCAACCACACTTCAAACTAATTTATTCCTCCATCGGATTTCGAACAGCGTATCTATTTATTTCGCATCCGCGGCAGCTCATCGTCCGTAAAACTCTCAGCAATTTTCCAACTCCGTCTGAATCCTGCACCGACCGGAACAAAACCCGAAAGCCGCAAAACTCGCGGATCGAACAACTGCGCTTCGGAGGTTTCTGAAAATTAAGCGGAAGCGAGCAATTTTAATTCAGTCGATTGTAACTCGAGCGATCGCTACTTGTTGAGCATCCTTCCCCGGCCAGCAGAGGCCGGCCGCTCAAATCGTAACAAACTCCCTCGAGTGGTTGGTTGAATGCGATTCCGCTATCAATTTACAACTCCATCGCGATCAAAGGGGGAACGAGCATCTCACCGTGCATATTTTTCCGCATGCACGTTCGACCTGGCGGAATCCCGGCCGAAAGCTCTGACAGGAAACGCGTCTGACACGGCTCTGAGCACCGTGGTCGGGAAGAAGGGCGAGAAGATCGGGGGAAATTTCACGAGCTGAACGCACGTTTGCACCGGAGTCGGATTACAGGTGTCTGAAGGCACGTGTGGATGGCAGAGAAGCGTCGGATCCGCGCGAGGAACCCGGTCTCTCGACAGGCCGGGTCAGGCCGATTTACGGGCAACGTGCCAGCGCGAGAGGATCATAAACCCTTGTATTCCGATACACTGCGAGGTCTCCGACCAAGCAGTTCCATATCCACGCTTCGGAGATCAATTCTGTCGTTACAGTCCCCCAACGATTCCCGCCGGGGGAGCCGTGCCACCGCGATTTGCATGCGTCGCGACCGGCATCGCGCCTTCTCCACACCGACGCACTAACTCGTGCGGACGCCATCCAGAGTTCGCTTTCAGCACGCGCGATCTTCATGGTGGTGCACTCCTGCCGAGTGAGGGAAATCGCAAAATAGCGCACTTCCGCGCGGATGCGAAACCTGAATCGCGAAGCTCGTGTCGCGCGCGAAAGTAGTCCGAGGGATTCCCGGACGAAAAAATTCGGACCTTAATGAAAGTTTATGCGTGGTTAACGTACGCTGACGAATAAAAAATGTCCGGCTTTTTGTCCACTAAAGTTTCCCCGCTGGTGCGCTAATTACACGCGTCCACAGTAGCGAATGTTCCTGAGAAATTCGAGTTTTTAGATCATTCTCTTTCTTGCCGCTTCGCGCACTGTTTGGAAAGAGAATTATAATTTGCGAATCTGCGTGTCTCTGTACGCTGTCCGAGCGACGTGGAAATTGCGAATTAAAATTGCATGTCGGGTTCGTAAAAGATATTTCAAAATCCTATTGCTAATTTTATATATTTCGGAAAGTGAGGATTCGAAGATACGAAGACTAGTCGCATCCATGGTAAACAGCTCTCTTAATCTGCTTAATCTAATTCGAAATAATTTGAAAAGAAAAACCACGTTGATTTCGAAGAAAATAGACGGTGACACTTCGTCTGGCAGAGTCGGTGCAGAATATTCGAGTATTTGCCTGCGATCGTATTTCACCGTTGTAAACACGTCAAATTTGGTTTTTTCATTTGTTTACTCCATAAACCGATTCCTGTATTCCGGGACGAATCGATATTTTTCAGTGGTTAAGTACAAACATTGGAGAATAACAATAAATAACCGTATTTTATTCCCCGCGCCAGTTTTTTTTTCGATTTTAACCTGGAAGGTATAATTGGAAGGTGGTAACAATGGAAGGCGAATAAATGGTGGTATCGAGAATCATCGAAGTGTACGATAACGAGGTGAATCCTCGTTCCATGTGGTTCGCGGGTGGATCGCATGGACGACGATGGATGACGGCTCGTTTGGATGGTGCGCGGCGAAGAATGTGGAAAACCGATATTTTTTCGCTGCGATTTTATGTGCATTAAGCACGAGTAATTGCAGTTCGTCCCGACTACTTAAGGCTCTTTATTACCGTCTGACTTACTGCACTCGATTGAAAATTCTTTTTAAATTGGGCTAATGTTTATTGATCGATATTAATTTGGTTAACGGGAGATCGTTTATCTTGGGCCGAGCCATTACGAAAGCTCTTCCGGTTAGGTATTTTTCATTGAAATTGCGACTCTGTAATCTCGGATAGGACATTCATTTGAATATTCTCGCTGGTATAAAGGTTCCCTTAAAAGAATGTAATCTTTATTTCGAAACTCTAGTTTCACGTGGGATATTATTTTCAAGTTGAATATTATCCTCTGGTACCGATTTGTTATGTGTAACATATTTTTTAGATATTTCCTTTCGCTTTGCCATTATTCTCAGCTTGCAAATGCGCGTTTGAAAATTGGAAAGAATCGTAGGAAATTGCAGGAAGTGAATCGAATAACCACTGTTCGGGTTATATCGTCGAGTTATTTCGTTACATTTTCTGCACATTGTGTAAATGTCGGTAAACCGTGTTAAAAGGGAACGAAGTGTAGGTGTGAATGAAACGTATTAAGGAGGAATTGTGCGACTGTGAATCGCGTAAGAAAATTACCATATAAAAAGAAACCGAGATGCATACTTATTCATCGCGCGTCTAATGTATGCATTTCTATTATCCAAAAGCAGATCCCTTAAACTTTCGAAATTAAGATGGAAACGTTGCACGCGTATTACAAGCCCGCGGGAAAATATTACCATCGCGGGGAAACTTTATTAAAACGCAGCCGAAACAGCGGCGAATCTTATTAAGGCTTCATCATCCTTCACAAATGGAAAGAACACGCGAACCAAAAATGTTTCATAAATTTCCCTGGAGATAATTCGTGGAAAACAAAGATTTCGGAGGCAAGAATTATCTACGGAAGAAAATAATCTCGCCGGAAGTGGGTCAAGTGGAACAGCATGTGATTTCGTATCCACGCTTGGGATATTAATTCGGTCATTACCACATGAGTGGTTTTTATAAGATCGAGAGAGAGAGAGAGATGGAGAGAGAGAGAGGGAAAGAGGATGGAAGGAGGGAAAGAACGTTCGCATGCAAAGCATTTGCGCGAAAACGCAGACAGAAGCACGTCCATGAGGAACTTGAAGTCGAAGTTCGAAGGCGAACTTCGCCGCGTATATTACGAATTCTGCCATTAACCCGAATATCTTTCGGATATTCGTAAAACGATTTCTCGATTTACTCGCACTTGGTGCGCCTTTTATCTGAAATAGGCTAACTTGAGAGCGTCGTAAGTTTTTCAATGGAATATCAAATTGTAATATCAAAGATCCGAGTCTTGACTTTAAATTAAAAATTCACTCGATAATTGGCCCTCGATAATCATTGAATAACGTAAAATGGTAGAAAGACTCTTCCCTTTCGCGAAATTAATTTTTCCCTTTCAAGTTTATGGTTTATTATTCTTAATAATAAAATGTTTAGTTGATAACAAATTTCTTGTATATTTTTTATTCGTGTCCTTGTTGATATAATTTTGTTTTAAAGTATAACGAAGGTAAGGTTAATTATTTTTCAAAGTATAGAAAGTGTTTTTGTCATAGATTTAAATTAGTTGCGTTAAAAAAGCGATGATGGGTAATTTGGTTAAATGTAACAATTTAATACACGTGTTTAAGTGATACACGTTGTATGCAATAATACGGTAATGAAACAGCCGTACAGATAATAACGTTGCTATATACTCGCATTGTGTACTTGATATTCTCTGGAATTACGTACACAAAGTTATCGATAATATATACGTATAATATACACGTAGAATTCATCGAAGCGTGAGCGTACTTGAATTTGCCCAGCAAACATTGTTGTAATATCGGAGCTGAACATTATAATTACAAATCGGTTCCACAACGCTCGACATCTTCGTTTTTCTGTTTCGCGTTTGTTAAAAATATAGAAAAATCGTATCAGAAGATATTCTGTGCAGTATTTATAAAAGAATTAATGAACACACGCTGCACATTCAGGATCTGGATTCTGAATTTGTTAATTTAGAGTTGAATGTACTCATTCGTGAAACGTTGGGTAAGAGGACGCAAGAAAATTCCCTAGTCCTTCTGCTGTCATAAATTCATACAGTACGCACTGTGTTCTGTTGTGCATGAAGGTTCTAATGGAACTTTATTGCCGAGAACTAGAATACCAGTGTCTTGAGGAGTAATCCAACGGATTAGGATGCTTAATTAAATGCATTCCGTCAAAATTACTAGCCATTCGCGTTTATTATAACCGAGCGAATGCAAGAATTTACATTTCCTAAGAAGATTTATCAAATGCTTTATTTCGTAAGGTCTCTCTTCAAATTTTACAAATTTATTTTATGATTTCTATAGGTGTAAATTATTTTATTATTTCATCTGAAAAACGATCCTTCTAGATTTTATGAATTTTTCAACAATAAAGAAGAAGAACGGAGAATAATAAAGATCCTCTATTTGTAATTTCATTCTTCCTTGTAGAATCACTGAATTTTTCTTGTACCACACTCTATTATTACTCGAAAGCTCATGAAAAATTGGCAAAAGTCATTTCCGGCATTACTTCGCCAGGCTGAGATCTTCCTTGATATTATTTACCTCCATTTTCATCCCCTATTTCATCATCCGGAATGCAAGCATTATCGCGCCGCTATCGTCACTTAAATTGTCACTTTCATTCAACGACAGTCGTAAAATCACATCTAATGCGGTCGTTCCGCGCGGTGCTTATGCACATGCACACGTGGCCGTTAAAATTGCGCTAATGCGTCGACAGGAAACGGAACATAATGCCATAAAACGGAGTAATGAAACACTCAGATGGTACGGCGATATCGAATGACAAAATCTCTGGTATAACGATAACAGGACAACGATACTCGTCGTGATACGATTAGAACAACGGCGGAATTTAAAAGGGAGACCGCGATTCGACGAAGCGTTTCCCGTGTATTTTCCGTACATTTTTCAAAACCATCCAATCGAATCACGTTGGACTCGTAAAAGCAGGATAGTTGACCGCGAGTTGGAGGATCCGCGTATTCAAAGAAATAACTAGCGATTCCGACTGGTCCATATCCTGCACCCGTAGGCATCCTTATCGTTTACACGCGTCCTAATAGGTATTTCAGTTCCCGTTTTACGATATCGCAAACGGTTTGCACGCTGTGGCAGAACGTGGCCGTAACCCCGTGCGTTAAATTTATTAAACGGAGATACGTGCCGTGGAAACTTTACGAGGACCCAGTAATATAATCGAGTTAGTTTTGAGCGATACCTTTCGCGCCCGGAGCTCAGCCGCGATGTCTGGCTGTGCTTTTGACGTTTCGATTTGTAGTCAGACGTTTATCGTGCATATATAGAGCATGTACTTAGTGACAGTGGCTGTCGAGAAGCAAGAGAAAGTAGGAATGAATTTTAGACACGAGTGTCTCTTGATCTAAATTAGGTAGGTCTTGGTGTGAGCTAGGATTTACGGTTTTTAGGCCAACTAATGGCGAGGATTTGGAAAAGTCGCTGGCTCGCACCAGTTAAGAAGCTAAGTAACGCGAGAATGCATTTATGGAATAGGCGTCTCTTGGTTTAAAGTTTCCAGTGCTCGAGGTATTCTAAGATTATGGTCGTGGAAATTGGAAAAATTCATTTCCTGACAAATTATTGCGAAAATTCATTCGTAGAATCGATGTGTCTTGGTTTAAACGTAGGATAAAGAATGTGAGAATATTTGCAAAATATATATTGAATAGTTTGCTTCGCAACCCTTTGCATTCCCAGGATTTTTGATTCTAGATCCTTGTCTTCATTTTGCATTTTTCGTTGGTATATGTATGGATTGTTTGTAGTGAAAAATATTTTATCGGCAAGTGTAAGGAAATCGAACCTCAGTAGAAAGAAAAATAAAATTGCATTTTTATATTTACGAAGAGAATGTTGATCGAACTGGCTCACATTCTATTTCTTCAATTTCTTGCGGCGACACTTGAAGATTTTAGTCAGCGACGCTTTTATAAGCGACAGTGGATTTATGATGGCGAATGAGAAATTCGCGTTGTGTGTTATGAGAAGGAATATTTGAAAATATACGACGATTTATGATTCGCTGATATTACCGTGCTTTTGGGTTATATATCGCAGAAGTTATTTTACCACGTACGTTGATTACGTTGATAAAGTGAGTACTGCAGCCCTTAAATTATTCTTCGCTCCATGTACTTTGCGTACGTGCACCATAAAACGTAATAATACTACAATTAATAATATCAAGAATAATTTCATTTCTAACACGTACAATGTAATAATTCACATTGATCGTATGTTAAAATAAATTCAAAGTAGTACAAAAAGTATCAATTTCAGAATTTCTGACGGTTTCTTGTGTCACGAAGTGAACTAAAATTCGAGAGCGAGAATTAAAAATTTTCCCGCAATTGGAAACTCTTAAATCGTTTGAAAAAAATTAAATACATCACACGCGTGTCACGTTTTATCGAATCGAACAATCCTCAAAGCCCGCAGCACCGCTCTAACTATCCCACATGATCAAGGCTCTCTGCAAAGCCGGTGTTTCAAAAGAATCCCCGGAGCTGGCTGAAAATTCGTCATGGTACTTAGGCTAAATGAACGCAACGGAATTCCAAGGTGATTATAACCGAGAGAATCGATGCCCTTCGCCCTACATTATTCGGTCCAATCAAATGCCGTTTTAGGCATCCGGGTCACTTGCTGGCCACTCCACCAGGTACGTACTTCCCACTTACGCTTATGTTCATGTTCGGACTACAGTGGGGGTGCCAACAACTTATCGAAGATCGATCTTGAAATCCGCCATAGCGCCATCGACTGCCATATCTCGCATAACCCACGCTACCAATCGCAATGTTCGTATCGCGTGTTTTCCGCGTTTCGGTAAAGACAGTGGTTGTCGCGTGCAAACCGATACACCGAGCTCGATTTTTCCATTCGCCAACGCCAAATTCCGCGATTTACCATTGCATCCGATCGAGAATCGATCGCGTTTCGAGCCACCCACCAGCGAAATTCCATTGCAGATTTTCGAGGCAGATCCGAACGTTGTTTCTATCTATCTGTTTTCTATTTTCTTTATTTATTTATGTACTTTATCTATTTGCTCCGAGAAGGAAAAATACGCACGTTATATTAAACCATCTCGACGTTTATTAATAAATCTTGATCTACGATACTACTGTTCTGGGTAAAAAAAAAAAACGATATTTCTTCTAATAATTCGATTATTTTTCGTCTATAAAGTGTCCCATTCTTCGACCTCGTAACGCGCGTATTTCACTCGCTTCCACCAGCGAAGGGGGAAGAAAAATTGATAACATACGGAATCATCCTGACAGTATTAATGAATCACAACCGAACCATGATTCCCCTCGATCCACGATAACACGAAAATCACGCTAATCTGTCTTCAAGCCTGACTGCATATTTACAAAGTATAACCGTACCGGACCCTTCGATTTAGAGGTAATTTTCGCCTGCGAGACGGAACTGTGTCACGGGGTGCGTTTCATATGCATTGTTCCTACAGCAATTGCGTCCATTATCCGTGACTGATTTAACGCATCAGAGTTAGCGTGCTGACGGATTTCTAGAGCACAGAGAGAGCTGTGAGAGTTTGCCGCAAACGCGGCGCAGGGTTTGTTTTACCCTTTGTGACTTCGAATCGACATGTCTGCTGACGCGTGGTAAATTCGCTTCGTGTTTCCTTATTTTCGCTTGGAAAATTTCGATTTTCGGGCAACAATCGCCTCGAAGAATCTCGGCAAACCCCCGATACGTTGGGAATCGAAGGCAATTAAGGACGGAGGATCGTGTTCCCTGGATCCGAGGGTGGAAAGGTCGCTGAATTACGGACCTTGTTAATTTTTACTTTTTAATTACGACCTGACGGGCTTGCTAATTAATATCGTTAATTATTATAGTAGGATTACTGGAATTGATTGCTGGAACAACGCGCAACCAAAGATGTATATTCGAATTTGCCGATGAGACGATACATTTTGTAGAGAGATTTTTTGAGAAAAATTATTCAAATGATTTTTTTGCATATGTGTGGGATGTTTTTTCGAAATTTTCTTTCAAGATGTTGGGAATTATAAATTTAATATTGGCAGTAGATTTAATGATATGTTTAGTGGATGTATAGTATCTTGTTAAAGAGTTGAAATCGTTTATTTCTTTTGTATCGAGATAAAGTATAAAATACTTCAAAAAGTATGGTGTTATTTCAACCTAATGTAGAGAGTAAATTAAAATACACTATAAAGCGTTTATCGTAAGAATGTAAGAATGTTGTATATTACTCTAAATACGTAGAATTAATTATTCGAAATTTCACGGCAAAATTAATCCTGGAATGCTATACTCATAAACATTCTCCTAGTCACATACCATCACCACGAAAATGAGTAAAATAAAATTTAGAGAGTCGACAATCATAACAATAATGCAATAACCATTAACGAAGCGATACTTTATTAATACAGTATTATATAATAAATGTATATAATACACTTTAATCGTATAAAATCTGGTAATAAAAAAATATTACAAGGACAACTTGGAACAACTTCAGACTTCCTACGAAATAAATCTTTCCAAAGTAGAAGACCACTAACCATAACTCCAAATAATCCAGAACTATCTTCTTTCACAAATACCTAGAGCGAAAAATTCTGGCGTAGAACTTCTCTGTAGTATATGCTTTAAAATTATCATAAATCGGAGTAGCGTTTTCAGTTCTGCGCTTTCTGCAGTCGTATCACGCGAAATATATACATTGTCTACCCATGAATATCATTAGCACTCTGATTCACGGATTTCGCACGCAACGATCACGTATGCGAGCATGGTCTTTTTTCTCGCAAAACGTGCAACAGAACGTTGAATACCGATATTTTGACGGATAACCTACTTTTTTGCGAGAGTGTTTAGGAATCGGAAATTGGGTCAATCTGAAAGAGAAAACGTTCGATTGAAAATCACAGGGAGCGAGCGAGGGAAAAACATCTGCAGCCCGGAGCTTTCGTTCTGGACCAACGCGTGTGATCCATTTAATTCGCATTATACACGAGATCGTGCGTGCCATGTTTGCATTATAAATTCGATTTTTCACTTTTATTATTCCATTTTTTCCTTTGTTTTTCTTTTTCGTATTGATTGACATCGATTGTTGCAACCAACGATGTGCAAGTTATTAAAGCCAGGGATGATAGGTCGGAATAAATTCGAGTTGTTATTTCGCGTGAAACACGAGAAGTATAGGTGTCCGAATGGAAATGGATATTTCGCGAACCCATCGCCGAGAGAGATGTAGAAGAATTCGCGAGAAATCGCAATTTTCAAACAGACAGCAAGTCACTTTGTTATTCTCTTATTGCACAATTTTTCCTAAATTTGTAAATTCATTGTCAAAATTATCAGTGAATTAAATTTATTCGAATGAGTTCCAATCAACCTGTTATTCTTTGAAGCTGTACTTAAAGTAACGGCAAGTTATTCCAATGAAAATTCGATAGTAGATTATAAATAAATTCCAATGCTTTACCGAATTGAAATTATAATTCGAGATACGATCGTGATAACGATCCAAAGGATCAATAGCGTCGCTCGAACCTTATCCCAATTAACAGCTCGTAAGAAACCGTGGGAACAGACCCGAAGTATAATTTCGGGTTCCAATTTATCACCGAGCTTTCATGCGACTCAGCATCCACGGTCTCGAATTTGCTCGCGTGAAACTTTCGCGGATCTCTGCGAGCATAATCTCGACGATGCAACGAGTGCACCCCATGCATCACGGAATTCTCGAAAGTATGAAATCCTCGAGGAGGATCGGGTTAGAGACAACGGGCCGGCTGCGACGATAAATTTGCGTGGAATAAAGTGGTCAGAGGTGGTAACGAGGAGTGCCGGTCAGAATGGGACGTCGAGTGGAAGGGTTCTCGAGATCAAGATCGTTTCCTCGACAATGCGTTCCACGAAGAAGCAGCTGCCGATATCGTTTGTCACCCTTGACGTTTCCAACGATAAATCGAGAAAACGAAACCGAACGAAGCGCCTTCGTGCTTCCTGTGAACCGAATCGAGTGCCTATCACGCGGCTCAAGCGACGAATGGGTGCTTGGTGAACGTAAATATCGACGAGGTTGACGAGTCGCCGATGCGCGTTTAGCTCGACGAGCTTCTCGCTCATCGCTCGACCTATCATCCCGAGATAACCTCCGTCTAAACCCAATCGTAATCGCCAAGGCATCGATCTCACGACCTCTCATCGTCTCATCTAGCTGAAACCACTCGCGTAAATCGTCGAGCAATTATTTAAAAAGCACGATTCGGCGAGGATTAGCTCCCTGAGAGAAGTCGAGTTAACACTTTGACTGCCATGGTCAACGATTTTTCTCGTAACGCCATGGTAGTCATGGGTGACCGGAGCCTTTCAACTTTTCACAATTGTAAAAAACTAAATGAAAATCAAGAGTTAGCGTATTTGAATATGACCGATGTATAGAAGATACATTGAAATAAAATGTGCCCTATTGAACGATTAAAATTTTTTATTAGAACAATAAAGAATAACAAAATGTTAGAATAAATCTTGCGTCTAACGGTGCACTTTGTTAAAGCACTCAAACATAAATGCGGCGCACCAATACAATCCGGACAATAAGTGATCACTTTCTTAGTCTTATTTTTAGCAATTTTTCACCCAAATAGTTTGGAATTTTTTTTGTAACATACCCTGCAAAATTTTCGTTCCCGGTACGCTCGTCCTTTTTTTTTTTTTGCAATTCGTGCCGTAATCTTCGTCGAACCGTTACTAAGGCGCCAGGGTAGTCACCACCAGTAAGAGAAACGCTCCATTTGATAAAAATATTGCCTTCTAACATCGATTCATTATTATTTAGCCATTATATGCTTTGAATAATATAAATAATGCCGTGGTGTCCCGAGTGAAACATATGATTTCGGTGTGGCAGTCAAAGAGTTAAGAAACCGAAGAAACGAACGTTCTTATGGGCGACGCTGATGCTCGGGATACAAATGGTGGCGCAAATGTTTTTGGTTTCGAAACGTAATTCAGGTCAGAGTGGATCTCGATCCAGAGGCAAGCTGTTCAAGCGTGTTACGCTTAAGACGCGACGCAAAATGGCGAAATCCGAGGGTAACGCTTAACCCCTTTCGCGCACGCGACCTCGCCCCACGAATGGAGACCTTCTATTTATCCGCGTTACACCCCGGTTCGTGTATAGGGTGGATTGAAACGCGCGGGTCCACCGTGGACCAGGCCGAGATTGAATTGTAGATTACGCGGGTTTTTCCATTCATCGAATTACTCCGATCGTGCCGGTATTTCCCCGGGTAATGCCCACGGGTGCTGAAAGTAATATCCCTCGCGCGTGTTTCCCTTTGAATTTTACGAGAGGAAACTTGCCTCGCCGGGAAGTTTAAGCACGGTCTCCAGGGGTCGAAAAGGGGTGTCTCGCGGAAAGTACACCCCGATTTACGGCCGGTCCCAGCCTCGATAATTATTCGCCGAGTTTCTCACAATGAGATCGTTATAACTGTGAAGTAATGCCGATGAGAGGGCAAAGAAAGGAGCGATTCGAGGTTCACGATGCTCGCCGAATTTTACCAACTCTCCGCGAGATCCTCGTCAACCACTCGCGGCAGGCCGATTCGTAATAAATTGCCGATTTACGGGCTCGTATCGAACGATTTACCGAGGATTTTCTAGCCGGTCGTGCAGGGTGATAATGCGAGTGGTTATTCGCGGATGTTGGGGCAAAATATTGGATAGAAACTTTGGGGTCTGCTATTGCTGTTATTATTCCGGAAATGGACCAACGTTTGGGATACGCGGGTAATAATTTCGCGTGTGCATAAATACTCGGTTAGATAACGGTCCTCGGTTTTCGCTGGAAATGATACATCAGAGGAATATTGGAAGGTACTTTGGCTGCTAAATGAAACGTTTCGCGATTTTTCGAGCATCCGAATGCGACGCGTATATCTTTCAGAACCAGTTCGATTCGAAAATTATAGAAATCGTCCCAATGAAACTTCCGAAATATCAATAATTTTTCGTAATCACGCTTTTCCGTTATCACAGTCTTTTAAGTCCACCATTACCATCACCGATCTGAATCTCTATTCGATCTTCCAGTGCAGAATCCTCAATGATTAACTTTCTTTCAGCTCGACTCTACCCTAACGTTCTTTTAACTCGTTCCTACAGTGTTCGCAAGTCTATCCTCCCTATCTTTTCAACGCTTCCCCCGTCGGTTGAAACTTCTCCCCTGCCCCGCATTACAGAATCCTCGATCGCTAAATCGTCAAAGCACCGTCGGTACTTACACTTGCCCGGAGACACGCGACAAAACCGCCCCTTTAGTCGCAGGATGAAGAGCACGATTCGCGCGAGGTATCCAGAACGCAAGAGACGTCTGAGCCACTTAATAAAGGTCTGGAGTAATGCGAGACAAGCTCATTGTCAAATTGAACGTGGCCCCAAGTATTCGGGCACAATCGAATATACTCGGCTAAGTCAAATATTCCCGTGAACTCGCGCTGGTATTTGAGTTAGACTCGCGACTGGTTGCGCTTAAAGGGTTGCACTCGTGTGTACACACGTGTTGGGTTAGGTACAGGAAAGCGTACGGGGATTCCATGGCAGATGGAATATCCGAATAACCTATAGACGCCTTTTCCCTTTGTAACTGCATATCGTGGGTGCCGGGAACCTGTATCGCGTCTATTATGCGCCCGTGTTACCCTCGATGCTCGCTCGTCGCTTCCTTTGCCCGTGAATATTACGCAGCGGGTGGTCTAATACCTTTCCGAAAGACGTAAGTTTAAATAGATCCTTCAAGAGTACGTGTTAATTTCGATCCGAATCGTTGCGCTGGAAAAATATCAAATTTAAACGAAATAAACGACACGCGAATGATCGAAATTAGAAATTTGTAAACAACGATCAGTTTCATCCCTGTTATTGTTATTTCAAGAGAACCCCGATCACGTTTACCAATTTTTCGCGAAAGCATTACCAGAAAGAAGTACACAGGAAGGAAGCACGATCAGCGCACATAATTTTTGCGGTCGCTATGCGGAAGTGGAACTTTAAGGAACAAAACGCAGAAAAGCGTGGAAATAGAGTTGGTTTTTATTTTTTCGTTTGAAAGTTAGCACCGCGTTCGTATATAAATGATGCAAAGTATACGGGTCAATGATCCCAGTTGCTGCAAGTGTTGCACGCTCGTATTTACTCTTTTACAACCACGGAGCTGGTTACGTAAAGGAAATTGCGAAGCCAGTGGGTGGTGGCTGTTCTTGCAGAATCGCGAATGAGCTGTACGTAGAATTCCTATGTAATTTTCCAGCTTTCGCCACAAAGATCCGCAATTACGTCTCAAAAGGCAATGCTGAAATCTGTCATCGGCGAACGGAGCACGGAGATCGGGTATCTGCAGAAATTTCGCGAATTAGGGCACTGATAATTATCGTATTTGCCAATTTTAATAAAATAATTGCATTTCAATCTTCATGAATTTGAATCGAGCTGTAATTACTTCGAATATATTTCTGGCATATTTCTTAGCTCCGGATTTTTCATGCTGAAATTTCGGAGTTTTGAATTTACATCGCGGTTTTGATAAAACGTCATGTTCGCGAACGAATGTTTTATGGGAATTTTTCAGCAATATATAGGAATATTAACAAGGTAAAACCAGTTTGTAATGTCATATTGGCGTTATTTTGAAATATTTTGAAAGTCGAGGCTAGCAATATCATGCAAAAGTTTTTGTTGCACGGAAAACAGTTTATTATACGACCTATCGTGAACTAGCTAATCATGAATTAGTTATGTAACCTTTCTGTCACATTTATAAACGTCATTTGTTAGCAGCTTTCATTTTTCGTTGTGAATATTACCAAGGAAAAAAGACGTCCCGTGATAGAACTTTCACAGCTTCCATTTTCACGCGAATTCTCATGTTTTATCTACATGTAATAAACTTCAATTTCTTGATATTTTATTGTACTATTTTAATTATTTTATATTGTATTCTAAATTATCGTTTAGCTTCACCTAAAACCCCTATACATTTTTCAACGAGAACACGAAGTTAATTAAAAATAGTATCGACTGCGTTTGTATTTTGATCGTAACGTGTTCGTTACTAACAATGTAATAATTCGTGAGTTTTTCTCCGTCATTTACCTTCACGTATGCATACATTGAATTCATAAATACGCGATGCAAAAATTTGCCAAACTAATCAAAGAAGTTCTGAAATTCGAACGAAATAAATATACAACGACCAATTAAAATTAAATACCCTCGAAATGCAGCATTTTCCATAACCAACTCGTAGCGGGAACTTTCGAAAAGTCTCACCACACTCGGCATCCCTTTCGCGATTCAATTTTGCCAAATTCCTCGCGGAATCACCGAGAGAAAAAATTCTCGATCGTGTATGTATGCACGTGTTACAGAGAACCCGATAAAATTTCGAGGAAAGGACTCAGAAGGATCTACAGCGGTTCCAGGTGTCGCTGAATTTGACACTCGTATATTCCGTATCTTTTCCATCCGGTATTTCTGCCAGCGAAATCAAACAATTGGTTTTATTAAAGTTTATACGAGCACACACGCCAGCTCGCGTGTTACACACCGCTACCGCTACTTCTATTACTTCTGTTACTCTCCACTGATATTACGTTGCCCAGAATATGGAAGTGCTTGGCGCTTGTAACCGGGAAGCTCATATTCGGTATACACGGGGCCTGTGGCTGCTTATTGCACTCGGTGACTTGGGGTGTAAGATGTGGCACTGCAACTTACTGTCTCGTCTGCATTGTCTTTATTTCCCTGTGCAAGACGGAGATGTTTCGAATGGAGGACGAGAAAATACGAGGCTATCCAGCTGGCTGCTGTATTTTTCAATGGCCACCAATTTATGCGAGAACGCGATCGTCGACTTCCGTGCCGTGGAGTTTCTCATTTTCCGGAAAAAAACGCGCGTCGGAGATGCAAAAATCGCGTTGTTATGGAAATCGTGGAAATGGTAGCTTATAGATGGTCCAGAGTAATTTTATTAACTTTCAACAAGACCGTTTTCAACTTGTCCCGAGGATATGCTGAATGAGATCTCGGTTGCAGAAAATTGGGTGGGAAAATGGAGCAGAATCGAGGTGGAATGAAACATGGGAAATGGAATGACGTATAGTTGCGAAATTGTAAATGTTCGGTGAACGAATATAATATTCTGTAACTCGTGGGAAAGGTATCGAGCCATGGTGGAAGTGTTACGAGCGACAGGTGTGGTTCGTAGATAGGACTGAACGTAAACACACTGGCCAGGCTTCTAGTTAATTTTCGTCGATGTCTTTGTTCCTCAATTGCGTGTTATTCTTCGATGCGTTCGAACGTGATGGTTCGAGGTCTGATTGACTCTGATGTTGATTATGGCACGTGACATTGGAAATTTTGCAGCTTCTGAGAGTTTAGTAAATAATATTTATTTTATATCCTTGCTATTTTATCACTGTTATAAGAAAAATTTAGCGTGGGTAATAGAATAGTTTCGTTAGACACACAGAAGATACCTGCGTATTTATTTCGTATAAGAAATTTGGTAATTTACTTAGCTAGAAAAATAGTAATTTAAACGTACTTCTTCAATGTTTAACGATTATTTTTATTAAACACGCTCGTGGTTAATTTTTGCCGATATCTTTCTGCCTTTGTTAGGTATTATTCTTTGCCATGTTCGCACGAAATGGTTCAATATGTGATCGAGTATGTTGTTGATTATGGTACGTGTCACCGGAAGTCAAATCGTAGGACAAGAGGTTAATTACAATGAGAGAGGAAGTGGCATTTTCAGAATCGATCCGTTAAACAGCAACTAAAAATATCAACATCGTCTACTGTCGTTCAAATTTGATCTTTCTTCTAAAAATATAAAATCATAATTCGATACTATTTCTCTTAATTCCTCTGCCTTTAGTTTCTTCTAGCTTGATCGGTATACTTATCTAAGAAACAATCGTTCGTATTATAACTCTGGTCCATATTGCCACCTCTGTCTATCATTTCCCAGTTCCGATGGTCTCCTCGGTACGATAAAACGAGAGAAAGAGAAAGAGAGACGTGGAGAGAGAGAAAACGCACAATTCCGTGCTATCTTTCCGCTCGAACAACTCACAATAGGACGAAACGAGACGAAACACACAGAGGATTCAATTTTCGCTCGCTGCATTATCCACTTTAATACGCGTACACGCGATCACTTTTATATCCAACGGTGGCCAGCCAATATCGAAAATTTCCCCAGCGCCTTAATGCATCAAATTTCAGATTAAACTGCCAGCACGCCGAGGCAGAATTCCGCCGTTTTCGCTGGGGTGTCTAATATCGGCCGATTCCTGCCGGCCATGCCGCGTCTCTTTTATTCGTGGCTCTGGTAAACAGAAAATACGATGTTGCGTTGACATCGGACCGTTCCATTTCGCCATTCGGTATTCGCCGTGTGCGTTTTTCCCGATGAGAAGCTTCATTTAAGGAAAGATTACGCTGCGCGATATTCGAGCCGAAGAAGAATCGGATATGAATGTTAGAAATGCGAATAATTATGCGTTTTAATTATATTTAGAGCGCGGTAGAGATAATAGTCGAAGGTTTTAGGGATTTTCAGCTGTCATGGGAGTTTAAAGTGGAATTGAATTTTAACACATGCGAATATTTGGTAATAAATCAGTCAGAGTTTATTAACTCGTAATTGACAGAAGAGGATTATTACAAATATCGATAAAAATTGCATTCTTGTTGTCATAGATGGACAATTCAATTTTAACGTAAAGAGTGTCGTGGATTGAAGCGTGTACATGTAGAAAGAGTAATGTTAGCAATATCGAGTATTCGTACGTAATGAAAGTGGATTTTACATGGAAGAGATTGATTGTATATTTTAGTCTCTCTGTCGAGTACTAGAAGCTCTCGAAGCCTTTGACCTTTTTCTTTGTATCAGCTTGTATACAGGATTCTAAGTGGTGTCTTTTCAAGTCAGCGTCGAGGTGTACAGGATTGAGGAAGAGTTGAAAAGGAGCTACTCTTGGATTTCGATAGATCTTAGATTCTCCTTATCTTGCTTCACCTACGCCAGGGAACTTGATGTCTCGTCTGTTATCCAAATAGCTAGAGGGAAGGTCCAAGGGACTACGACCTTGTTCAAGATAGCCAAACCAAAAAAAAGTTGAATTACTATCGTTATAATTACGACCTATATTAACACTAGTTTTACGAACGTTTTTGAATACCTATCTTTATGGAAACCCGACAGATTTACGGGTAAAGAAAACTACGTATTTTCTTAAAAAATAAGACCATGAGTTTAATTGAAAAACAATAACGATATTAACAAATTTAATATAAGTTGATTAAATCTATTAATATTGTATAATTGGAGCAACTCACCCGTCAAATTAACTAGTACCGTAAATCTAGTGTTAACTTCGTTATAAAATAAAAATTCGAGTCAACATAAATAAAAATAAAATCAAGTATTGCAGATCCGAGTGTCCTAAAATGATATTACAGAAGTTTTCCATATATAAAACTAAAAATACCTACAAACCTAATTTACATTGACATACAGCTACCATTAGAATTTCGCAAACTCGCGTTAGAGAAGTTAAAAAATTCTCAATTCAATAGAAAATAATTTTTTCCATCTTCAACATCCTCTATCATCATCACTTCCAATTCGAGTCTCCCGGAATCGCAGTGAACTCAGCTCGCATAGATCGGCCATAGATTGGAGCGCAGGTTAGTCGAATGCAACCACCTGGACTCGAAGTAACTCGACTAATCCGGGAAGGCTTCTCCGGGGTGCAGAGTTTCGATCGCGAGTTTGCCACGCATTCGACGTTTGCCTCGCCCTCCTCCATTATGATCGAACGTTGATTCAGTGCTGTCGAAGCACCGGGAACGCGATTTCCCTTATCAAACGGGAGTCACGCGTCGAAGTCTTTGAACTTCGTTGGACCCTCGGTCGACGCTTCCGCGACGAACATTACGCGACGCACAAAGGATTACGACGTTACCCATGGTTGCCAGAGGACGAGATATACCAGCAGCGACTGCGACCACACTTTGCGCTTTGTTCGCCAAGTTTACGCGTACAGGGTAGCAGCACCAGGCATTGTCTACGCTGTAATTGACCTGACGCCGACGAATCGAGCCAACTCGAAACCCCCGGACTGGCAAATGAGATTGTAGCCGCGCTGCCCGACCATCGACTGCCGCTTTCGTTGCGTGTTTCAAGGCTACACACCCTCTTTCAACCGACGCTAACTGCTTTATATACTTCCGCCTCTCGCGGAACAATGGCCGCGCGTATCAGGCGCGCCAAGTTTTCGCGATACGATCCCCGACTCCGGGATTCGCTGGTTAAAGACGTTACGCGATAGCATCCAAGTTCCACGAGTTCAAATCAATTACCAGAGGGGGGAAACCTTTTTGTTCCGGAATTGTGGTATCGAACTTCGTGGAATTGGCGGGAACATTGTTTTTCACGATTCGATTGCTCGACCAATGCGAGGCAAGTTTCTCGAACCCTTTACCTTTGTCTCGGTGGAGAACGAACTTCGTCGCTTCGAAAATGTTTAACCTTGGTATTTTTGACAGAGGGGTTGTGTGAAACGTCGAAGTTACTTGTTTCGGGATGCTTATTCGGGTATAAATGAGTATATTATACGTGGTATTTTGTTTAATGCTCGATTATTTAATTCAATTCGATATTTCACTGTTATTCGGTGATCAAAGTGTTAGTTATTGTTTGTTGTTTTATTAGCGTATCTTTAAAGCGAGGTGTTGGAAAATTAATCGACGCGTTATAAACTTTCAGGGCTGCATATTGGCAATTCAACAAGAAGCTCTCCCCCTTGGACCTGACCTGCATCCTCGACTCGATGACTCTCGAGGACTCTCGAAGGCTAGGTGAACTCCAAGAGGGTAAGTCTTCGTATAAAAAACTGGAGAACTTTGATATTAGGCAGAAATTTAAAGATACCTAATCGTTCATGCGCGTATTTAATTTTATGCATCAGAATTTGAAATGTGATAAAATTTGCGTACGTTTCCTCTTTATTTTTTTTTTCGTGATTAAATTGTATTTATTAGCATATTTCGCAGCGATTGGTATTTGAACACGAATACACTTTTCGTTATCGAAAAATAATATTTTATTCCTCGCCCGTAATAGCGAAATTAACTCGAAGAACTCGTTTAGTACCCACGATACATGAATTCCAAGGTAGCCCTTACTTTTTAACTACCCAGACACTGCTTCCACGTAACATTGCGGTAAATAAATTACGACCGGTTTTACCGACTCTTCATTCGACTCGTAGAAATTTAAGTAACGCGTAAACGCAACGGTATTCATTTAGTTTCCAAGCTATAACACGAGTCTGTAACGTTTATTCGCGGATAAAATATCGAGTCCAGCGTAGGAAATTTTTCAAAATTTATTAATCCATAGAATTATCCTTCGAATAAAACATAATCAAAATATAGTAAAAAATCTTCTAATATTATCTTTAGGTACTCAACATTACTTTCGTTTCTACACTTACAGATTCGTTCATTTTTAAGATTAGATTTACGGGACCCGTCAATTTGACGGACGAGTTGTCCCAATTATACGATATTAATAGATTTAGTCATCTTATATTAAATTTGTTAATATCATAATTGTTATTAAATTAAACTCATGGTCTTATTTTTTATGAAAATACGTACTTTTCTTCACCCGTAAATCTGACGAGTCTCCATAAAAATAGGTATTCAAAAGCGTCCGTAAATCTAGCGTTAAACGCGAAACATCCCAGTGTATCTCGAGATATCTGGAAAACTTGGAAAAAGTTTTCCCTATCTGACCATCGGGCGGCACATAAAATTCCGCCGGAAACGATTAATCCCATTTAAACGAGCAGCCTCAAAGAGTCAGCATCGGGAATAAAAATCAACTTGCAGTTTTTGCAATTAACATCGTTACCCGGAATTGGCTATTAACGGCACGGGATCGATCCTGCTAATTATGCATGCGTAACGATGGACTTCCGAAATGGTCCGTTTTGCATCGAAATGGCCGCGGGGATTCAACGATTCAGCCAGGCGAAAGAAGGCGGTATTCCGGCATTTGCATTTTCCTCCTTGCGCGAAAAACGCAGGGAAGCTTGCCGCGATTGTTAACGAGCCATTGAGTTCCTGTCAGCCTTGAAAACACGCCGATGCTCCGTCGCTTTCTTGACGCGAGATGGCCGTGTCTGCGCCACGTCGAAGAGGCATCCCCGTGTCGCCCGGTTGTCCCGGAGCCCGGAAGCGGAACACGAGTGCCTTTCACGGACAGAAACACGCGATATCTACACGCTGATACGTAAACACGCGAATGTGTGCGCAACACGTTATGTACATCCATTCGTTTAATCGCACCGTGCGGAGTTTAAACGGACCCCAGTCGTGTATCAAGGACCGGAGCCGACCAAGTTGCACGGAAAATCTGTTTCAAATTTGCGCCACTCGCGCGACCAACGCGCTCGCATTTGCATAAATGTCGACGATACTTCCTGGATACAGTAGGTGTCGATTTTTGGAATATTTTAAGAATGACGTTACAGGCGATGCAGATGTTTTATTTCTAACAGGGAGATTTAGTTGGAGATCTTCTAATACCTTCCTAGAAACAGATGAAGGTATTATTTGTTATTATTTTTTGGTATAAGATATATGTAGGGTGAAGAATTCTTATCTTTCGTACCCAAGCATCCGACAATCGTTTTAATCTTACCGATACCGTTTCAATTGACACCGTACATCGTTCATTTTCTTCACGTTTTTATTTAACAGGTTGAATGCCAATTTTACCAGAATTGACCGTGCTGCCACGATGAATTTTCTATTTAGCGATACATATAATATTGAAATATTATATGCAATAGATAAGTTACAGCGTATAAACATGTTTGGCATGTTTATTACGGCGCTGGAGTAATTTCGAGCGATCGATAATTATTTTTTTTTTGTAAAAATTGTTACCACAGAAATTCAAATAAGCTAGGAAGAATAATTGCAGAGAACTGCAGCAAAAAAGTCGTGACATATTGTAAAGACTGTGCTAGTTCACCCTTTCATTGTTTAGAATGTTTCAATACGACATATCCTAACGTGCGCGCATAATAAAACTATATTATATGTATAAATAAAACTACCTTCACATGTTTTATGCCGCATTCATTTCTTCACACCATATCAACGACAACATTTCTTCACATCAACGATGATAATAATAAAAAATTGTAAGTATTGAAACATTC